>OW026521.1:106011880-106611880 GCA_932274085.1 Protocalliphora azurea
ACGCCAAATGTAAAAAGTAATTGACCCTGTTTATAGATAATTGGAATGGAATTTTTTACAAAGTGAATTTACATTAGTATTATGTTGATATTCATTCGTATATTACATATAAATATGTATGTTTCATTATAAAGCTTGATTTTCTTTTGATTCCTTTTAAATAAGGAGTCGTCGATATAACGTTATCCGTCTGTTCGTATATTGGTTTAAATCACTGAGCACTTCTACATTTAACATAGAAATTCCCTTTTTTTTATCTGAAAATTTTAACATTTAAATGAAATATGAGAGAAAAGCGCACAGATGGCGTTGATTTCTCTTGAAGCTTACACTAAAGATTTTAATAGAAATTTAATTACTCATCCCGTAATAAAAAAAAACACATAGGGCCGAAAAAATTTTCATTAACATGTTTTGAAAACGAAATGTAAGAAAAAGTTAAAACAAAATTTATACAAATTAGCTGCATATAAATAAGGAGAGAATGTTAGTTTTTCTTTTTAATGTACTGTGACGATTTTTAATTGCTTTTGGCGACTGAATTTTCCGTTTGGTGGCTATATGACATGGTGGCGATTTATTTTGTTAATTTTTAAAAATTTATTAAATAGGCAATTTTGGAGAAAAGCAATTAAATTTTCTAACTAGAAATCGACTGTTTTTATCTAGCAAAATGAAGAGTCTTAATTTGTAAATAGCTTCAACTTAGTCCAGGAAATTTTATCCCCAAAAAATATATAATGTATGTATAATAATGAATTATTATTATTAAATATATTTTAAACGCTTATAAACAAAACTTTAAGCAAGCTAACTAGTGCTATCAATGAGCAATTTTTCAAACAAAAATATAAATTAATAAATAATTTTCAATTAATAATTAAGTTTAAACCCAAATACGAGCGTTAACTTTGAAAAACGGCTGTCACCATTGAATTCAGCATAGTCGAATTATCTCTGCCAGTAGGGTGCTCAGCTTGTTAAAATTTGTAACTAGCACAGTGTTATTATTAGCTATTGCATTTATCGTTTGCTTTGTTAAAGCTGAATTTATATTCACAAATAATACGAGATACTAAAAATTGTACGACACGACATTTTAGTTAATTTTTTAGTACTTCTCAAATAAAATTTTAATTTGGCAATTTCTGATTAACAATTTGCCGAAAGAGGCTTTAAAAATTGTTTGACACTACATTTTAGTTAATTTTTTAGTATTTCTTTAAAAAGCCAAATAAAATTGTAATTTGGCGATTTCTGATTAACAATTTGGCGATAGAGGCTCAAAAAAATCTGACAACCCTGACCGCTTGTGTTCATTAAGGATCCGATTGCATCTGTTGCTTCTAATGGCATCTAATACCGCAATTGATCCAATAATTATTAGTTACGATGACGTCCTGGATGTTAACGCAATAGAGTTGAAAGTCTGGATGTGTCGTGGAAGTGGAGCCTACAAGTATCTGGAATTTTTAAGCTCTACAGAAATTCATCGCACAAGCAATCAATTCAAGAGAATTACAATGTCTGTCATAGTAGTTGTTTTTTACTCTTCTTTATTTTTTTTTTTCTTTTCCTCTTACCATTAAAATGAGGTAGACTTTACGTAAGAAACCCTTACGTACACTGGCTTCATTAAATGAAAAATTCTTAGGCTCTAAATTCTCGGGATCTATGAAACCACCACTACCCGGTGATGGCACATTATCAGCAGGAGCATTTGGTTTCCAGCCATAAGGTTGACCTACAATATAATTGTAAAAATGTTTATTATCTTAGTAAAAACTAATACATATATTTTTTTTAATAATTTCCAACTTTTTTATTTCTATACAGTCATTACTCAGAGTACATGTATGCAGTAATAATATACGCTTGAAATAAATACACTTGTTTTGTGTATACCAGTGTTATTTTTTTTTCTTTTATTATGCAGCAAGCAAGCTTAGGCTAATTAATAATCACAGTTATGGGTTTTTTCAATATTCTCCCTCACAGTCTGGCTTAAAAACCATTATTTCACTTACTTGGTGGTGGTCCAGGTGCATAACCTGGTTGTCCAGGTGGATATGGTGGTTGCTGTGCATATCCCTGTGGATTCATAGTACTTTAATGTCTATTAATTTCTATAAATGTTAAAATTGTACAAAAAAAAAAAGTAATTTCACAAAAAATTACGGCCAAAAAAATTTTTCTTCTTCCGATCCACTTGAAATACGTATTTGTTCTACACCAACTACTTTTGCTTAGAGGGCGAAGTCGAGTTAAAATTTTCGGCGGCGGCTTAGCAAAAATTGATCGGCGTCGGCTAATAGTCGATTTTAAGCAGACTTTTTTTGAAAGTATACATTTTACTTTTATTTTATAATTTTCATTAAATTTTTTCTTTAATAATACAATTAACAAAATAAATTGAATTCAGTTTTTAACTTAAAAATAATTCAGTCTTTTAGCTTTTATACAAATAAAATCAGTTTTCATTTTAGTAGTGTTTATAAAATTTTTATTTAAGAATAAAGTTCAGAAAAATAAATAAATTGAATGCCTTTTGTAATTAAAAAAAAAAATATATATATAATCTTATTTTAGATTAAATTCACATTTTTTTTATTTATTTACTTTTGAAATATAAGTTTTTTGGCCTAGAAAGGCTTTTTATATTACTTGAACTGGAATAAATAAATACGAATAATATTATAGCCGTATTAAAAAAAAATAAAAAAAAAAACACTAAACATTGTCAAGCAAAATTCCTTAAAGTTTAATTCAAAAACGATGATTTTGATTCCACCTAACTTTAAGATTATTTCTGTTACATATTTCAAGAAAATTTTTAACAAAATAGATCACATTTTTTAATTTCCGCATGTTAAGATTCGTTCCGAAATTAAAAAATACGACAATATAGCTATTTAAAATCGTATAAACTGAATTCCTGCACAGGATAATATTTTGTGTACATATGTTCAATTTAAACTATTTTGTAATAAAATCATAAATATAAATAGGATTGGTGCTTTTGTATTAAAATACCAAGATTCCGGATGTCCACATGTCAACCAGATTTTCGCCACAATCACATATGTTCGACTTTTTCGTTGTTAATTATTTTTAGATTGTTTCACAGTATGATAAAGAATTTGAAAAAGAATTTAATTAATCCGTTAATAACTAAAGCTAATGATAAAGTTTATGAACAACTATTTAGAACATCAAATGCCGAATCTTCTTGAACCGGATTGGGAAAATTTAAAGAAGATTTCTATGCTAACTATTTTTATGAACAAATTTTTATTTTATTATAGAGTTGTTGACGTGTACTAGGTTATAGGGTTATGTGGTTATATGTTTGTTTAACAACTACAAAATACATCGTAGAAAAATAATCAACTATGCTCAACCCAATTTTTGATTTATAAATTTTGTAGAAATCTAATTCCTCTTTCAAGGTTATAAATAAATAAACTTTTTATCATGTGCTGAGCGATTTTATGTTTCATTTTAATTGGAAATTGGCATCGAGTATATTATATTTGACAAAAAACATTAAATATTTGATTGTGTGAAAAAAAACGGCGGTGCGCGGAGGTTATTTTTAATTTTGTAACCACATAACCCGATAACCTTTAAACCGTGAACAACTTTTATATATTTTTATTTTTATCAGATAAACAAATTTTAAGTAGTTTTTCAGGTATTGAAGCAGTTGACCCTTTCTTTAATTTCCTTCTTTTGGCGACTTTATTTTTTGCAATCCCCTTTTACAAATACTTTTTAAAAATTCTTAATGGTAATGTTGTATACAAGTCTTAGATTAAGGTGCCATTAATCTAATGTATCAACTCCGGATTAAAAATTACGCATTGTAAGAGAAAAAAATGATTGAAATAGTTAAATTAAATTAAAATATTCGTTATTATAATTACAACCAACAAAAATTAAATAAAAGTATTTTATTTATACATAATTATATTTACATAAGCTACGTAATGATTTTTTCCAAAATAAAAACCTATTTATCATCAAAAACGTACTAGAACATCAAAAATAATAATGGAATGAAACAGTTAACGAATAATTTATTCTAACTATTCACTAACCTGACAATATAAATGAGAGAGAAACTGAGAAGGGGCCTACATGAACAAAAAACGGTTTATGAGTTAATGTAGACTGCATTACGATTACGATTTCGATTTTCTTAATAAGGGGCCAAATTGTGTAGTAGCTAGTTTGTGCTTTAATTATAAAATAAAATTTTTTGATACGACTGTTAGTCTTCATTTCGCTTCAAATTAATTGAAATAAAATTTCAAAATTTCATTCACAAACTTCATTAACAAAAATTCCAACAAATAAAAAATCCAATCAACACTGATTTCATTTTTTAAATAATGATTGCGCGTAAGTTTAAGTAAGTTTTAATGTTTTATGTCATATTTTTGTTAATATTCATTAACAAACATTAACAATGAGTCGTCGGCTAAACGCCGACTTGAAGCCAGTCGACTTCGCCCTTTGCTTTTGCTTCGTTTGTTTGTGTGAAAAGAACAACAGGGTGGGTATCTTGTTTCTTTGTTTACGTTGTGGATTCTAAGATGTTGCCATATTGTTTTTATTGTTAGAAGTGTACACAGGAAACAACTAGAAGCAATTTCGCCATATTAGCATTTTTTCTGCAAAATTTAGCAGAATATTTGGCAAATTGCATATTTATTTAAAAAATTCTACTAAATGCTTTTTAGCTTAATCGACTTATTAAAAGCAGATTTTTAGCATAATTTTCAACATTGGAGAAGAGAAATGTTTACACTAAACTTCTTGCGCTGACTTACCTTTAAAACTGTGACTTACAATTTATTTATCTATTTATTTATTTATTTATCTATTAGTAATAAGCCTTTAATGTCAAGGGGCATTGCATAGCATTTTACAAATTCAAAAATATTTATAAATTTTTATCTTACATTAGCTTACATTCTCTTAGCAAAATGTATATACTTTTACAAGAGACTACAATTTTCGGAAATTTCAATACACCCTTAAAATCTGAACATATTGACAAACAAGTTTTTTTTAAGACTGGAAAAATCAAAAAAAAAAATTCTTAAAAATTTAAACGGATTTTAAGTTTGAAAACAGAGTTGGAAAGACAAATATTTAGTCTTTCAAAATATGTATACATGTTATTACATTAAACAAAGTTTTTAGGAACTATTATCAATTATCTGAAAATTTAAATTTTTTGTGGATTTTTTTTTTTTTTTTTTATATTTGACAACACATTTTTGTATTATTTTGTTAGAAACTATAAAAAAACAAAGTTACAATATTTTAAATGCGTTATCACGATTCATAAAATTTATATGTGAAATATAAAACAAAATATTTTTAAAAATTTGTATCTTTCACAATTTTTCATCGATTTTAACGAATGGAGCCTTGTAATTAAATAGATTTTCTAACAAAATTAGGAAATTTATATAGTTTCTATCAAAATATTATAAAAGCGATGCCAAATGTAAAATAATCTAAAAATTTTGTTATTAAAAAATAAAGGGACAACTCTTGGTTGCTGCTGCAGGCTTCCCCAACATGAATCACAAACTTTTAAATGGGCTTGCTTTTTGCTGATTCATCCACATCTAGAAACTCCAGGTTTGCACTATTTTGTTTTAACATTACATTCCCAGAAACTGTTAATTTTTTCGCCAATACATCAAGATTGGAACCTTTTTTTCACATATTTCATCAGTGCCTAGTAAGACTGGGTGATTTCTATTTTGAACAGAAATCAGTTAATGTTGTTGTAATAGTGCCATTTTCCAGCAGAAACCAGTGGCATTGCACTTACTGATGTTAATAGCTTTTTTGGGGATTTCATTCTCCCGATGTAAGTAATTTTCAAATTTGCCCGGCATATCTATTTGTAAATATAGTATTATTGGTCGCACATTTAAAAAAATATTTTGTTTTGATTAGGTTTTCTTTCGGACAAGCAAAGATTTTTGATTTAGCAGATTTTCTGGCGACACTGTCCAGAGGATTATGTGAGAGGCACCTCAAACCATGATATAACGTAGTGTCTATACTAGACAAATTTTCATCGAGACGAACGTCAAAATCAGTGCCAATCTATACACGAAAACCTTAGTTAAATAGCTGTTTATTATTTTTGGTTGTTACAGCTGTTAAACTGCATATATAAAAACATTAATGAATTCGCTTTGTGATTTTGTGCAACTACTGCCATCTATAAATACGGGTTAATTTTTGATAAAAAAAAAATTGTCTAATATAGACACTACGTAAAGAATATCAAGCTTTAAATAAAAAAAAAAAAAAAAAAAAAAAAAACAGAAATAAATTTGAAGAAAGTGTATCAAAAATAATTAAAGCAACAGAACTTAATTAATCAGACTTTCATACCTTTGAAGAAGAAATAAAAACTTAATTTTCAGTCTATGTATTAACTATAAAAATGGCGTAAACTATTTATTGATACAAATGTTAAGATTTCCATAAAATCTAATTTTTTTTCTTTTTTTTTTTTGAAAATCTATAGGAAATAAAATATTATTTTAGTGGGGATTTTTGGGGATAATATAAGAAGTTATTTGGGGATGAAAATTTGGCACTTGGGGATATGACTCGGAAAAAAATCTGAAAACCCTGTTATGCGTGTGAAGAGTTTTTTTTTTTGCTGAACGAATTAAGAGTTGTATGGACTTCTAGCAGGGTTGTCAGATTTTTTTTAGCCTCTGTCGCCAAATTGTTAATCAAAAATCGCCAAATTAAAATTAATTGAAAATTAGAAATAAAAGGAACATTATTTATGTATATTAAACAATAAATCGATTTAATATATACTCCAATCATAAATCAAATCAGTTTTAGCCCAATTTTTTTACCTTTTTGTTTGAAAAGTTGCTCATTAGTAACACTAGTTAGCTTGCTTACAGGATTATAGTAATATTTTTTGCCAGTTTAAAGTTTTGTTTATTATCGTTTAAAATATATTTGATAATAAGAATTAATTTTTATTCACTTCAATGTAAGACTACATTGTTTATATTGTTTAAATTCAAAAATAAACCCCCGTATTCACAAACCAATTTTAAATTTAATAGGGCATTCAGACCGACGCGAAATTACGTACTTTCGTGATTTCGGCCGAAATCAAGTTGAAATTACGTAATTTCCCATACATTTCGACATTTGCGAAATTACATAATTTTGTGTAATTTCGGCGAAATTACATTGAAATTACGAGCCCCTTTCCGTGCAACTCTGTACATGGTGGGAAAAAATACTTTTTTTTTCAACTATGTACTGCATGTTTCAATAGTGAGAAAAAAAAACAATTGACAGCTGATCTTAAATTTAAACACAAATCTTAAAATTAATTATTAAAGTGACTTTGCAAAATGAAACGTATCCTTTTTACCTTTGCATGTCCAAAAATTTTTAATTGTTGCAATAACAATTTCTTATTAGCAAGTTTTTCTTTAATAATTTCCAATTTAGTAAGCAATTGTTTCTTATTTGTTTCCATTTCAAAATACTTTATTTACCCCTATAATAATTTAAAATGTAAACAATAAGTACTAGCTGTTCACGAAATTACATCAAATGTCATCTAGCCAATATGAACACTCTAAATTTCATTTGTAATTTCGCGCCGGTCTGAGCAAGTCTTAAGATACATTTTAGAGACAAAATTTGTAGGGAAAATTTGATTTAAAACGCATTTTAAATTTAAAATATGTTTGAGAATACGGGGATAAATTATTAAATTTAAGCTAAAAAACTTAATTTCCTAAACTCTTTTTTTCAGCCTTTCAAAATTAAATATTTCAAAAACGAGAGCTTTTAAAAATGGTTAACACCACTAAATTCAGCGTCGTCGATTTAGTGTAACCCAACGGCTGTCCACATTGTTAAAAAAAATTAGTCTCATTTTCGAGCACAGTGTAATTGAATAAAAAAAGTACAACTTAAAATACCACTTTTCTGACTTATAGGCCTATTTTATGCCATCAACTTTTAAAATTTATTGGACTTTATTATATCTTTTAAAAGAATAATTTTAATATTATATAACAATATTGATCCTATTAAACTTATAAATTGTTTCAAAGAATTAATTTATTCATGAACGTTTATTTCATTGTGACCGAAATCATATATTTGAAAGGTGATGGAAAACAAATGATAAAATATTTGATATTGTAAAATATATTTTTTGGGGATTAAATTTCGTAAACTATGTTGAAGCTATTTACAAATTAAGGCTCTTAATTTCGCTAGATAGGCAAATACTAAAAATAGTTTATTTTTAGTAAGAAAATATAGTTTTTCTAATAGCTTTTCTCCACAATTGCCTACTTAATCATTTTTTAAAAATTAGGCAAACAAATTGCCACCATGTTATATGTCGCCAAAAAAAATCGCCATGTCGCCAAACGGAAAATTCAGTCGCCAAAAGTAATTAAAAATCGCCACGTTTGGCGAAAAATCGCCACATCTGACAGCCCTGACTTCTAGTTATTTTCATACTTCAAAGTAATTTTCAAAAAAATTCTTTTTTTTTTTCAAAACACAAAAACAAAATTTATTGGACTACATATATTTTGTTGTTGCATAAATTATGTTTTTAAGAATTAAATTAGGTTTTTTCGTTCAGGTAACTATCTACTTATTGTTGAAAGAAAAATTTAACTTTAATTTTTTAATAGTCGACTTTTTTCGTTTATTATCGACTTTTTTACTTTTTCCCACTATTTTCGACTTTTCAATTTTATACAATATTTTCGAGATTTTTCACCTCTTTTGACTATTTATTATTTTTTGTCTTATATAAACTTAACATATATAAAATATATACAGCACAATTAAATGTATTGATAAATTAACGAACAATCTATTCAGTGAAGTGAAATGTGTAATTAGCACCCATAAAAATATGTTTTTACGTTACTATTTTCAACAGTTGATGATGTTGTTGAAATAAATACTGTTAAGAAACTTCTTTTCTTTTTAAATAAGTAAATTTTTTCGACCTTTTCTGCCTTTTTTGTTTTTTTTCCGACTCCGACTATTTTTCGACTTTATTAGACTTTTCGAAACAAAATAGCACAAACTAGCTAATACACATTTTAAATTATTCGTTAACTGTTTTTTTCAGTATTATTTTTAATGTTATAGTATATTTTTGATGATAAATAATTTTTTTTATTAAAAAATCATTAAAATTAATGGCACCTTAACAGCCCTTCCAGACCTAACATAATATGTAAGATTTTTGTGTCGCTCTCTGAGAGAATTATTTCACGTGTAGATTCAAATATTAGTACTATCCCTGCCAACATTTTCTATCCAAATTGGAACTAAAGAGTAACCTCAAGTTGTTTTTAACAGTCGAATATGATATCATTTTCTTATCCAAAAAGAGTCACCGTGCGGTAAGAAGTGTGCAGCAGTTCTAATACTTTTTAATGATACTATTAAGTGCGTTTTTTATGTGTCAAATTGTAGTCATTTTGAGGAACAGAAAATGTGCCTGTCGAAATTCTAACTTAATACTATCAACATTACTATCCAAATTTTGACTAAATAGTATCCATATTTATTTTAAAATAGTAATTGAAAAAGAAGTTATTTTCCTATCTAAGAAGAGTCATCGTTCGGGCGAAACTGTATCGCAGTTTTGATATTTTTTTAATGACACTATTAAGTGCTTTTTTTGTGTGACGAATTAGAGTCATTTAGGGTTATTCAAAATCGGTTTTAGTTGTGCTTAGGAAAATCTGACTTTAAATATTCAATTTAAGAGAAGAATTTTTAGATATAAAATTACACCAAATTGCTGATAAAAAAAATAAGTATTGAAATCAGGCGCGAATCCACGGGGGTAGGGGTGATATAGGAAATTTAACACAACAGACCATACCACAACAAACCTATACCTAAAATTTTCATGTTTAGGAAATAATACATTCTGCTACAACGAGAAATCACTCGAGAAATGACATAGCATATGTCATATGCCTTATTGAAATATAGGAATCCATAATATGTTTTTTAGGGCTTTGAATCATAATCTCCAGAAAAATGAGAATTTATAGGCGAAAATGTGAAAAATCCTATTTTTGGGATTTTGTTTTGTGAAAACAAAAAATCTTAAAGTTTTTTACAATTTCTCATTTTAAACAATTCACGAAAATTTCGTTAAGATATCCCAACTAACAAAGATTTTATTACAGATATAATATTTATAGTTTTTCCAAAAACCATGTCTTTTTCTCAAATAAATTACGTTACTTAGCTAATATAATTCTCCATTATATAGATAAAAATTTATCTTTTACAGAACAGAAATTACGCTACTTTAAAGTTTAATAAGATGTCAAATATTTAAAATCGGATAGGAAACAAAAAATTGGCAAGCGATGAAATATTTTCTATGTCAGAGGTAACCTATTTTGAGCCCCCATCCAAATTAAAAATTATACGCTCCTCTGCTACTTATATGTGAAATCTTGTGTAAATCCAGCCAGCCAATTAGAAGTTTAAAAAAATATCGAAAAAAAAAGAATTGTGTGAAAACGTGGTAGAAGAACAGAATTTTTTACGGCAGATATGAAATAATAATTTATGAGAAACAAGAAAATTAAAACAACTTATCTTAGTAAAAAAAATATAGATATATTTTATTAATTGGAACAGGATTTTTTTTTATTTCGAAGAGCCTAACAACTTTACTTCACTTTCACTAAAAAATATACGTATTTTTATGAGCGAAACGCAAATTTATTTCGAAATTTTATATTATTAAAAACAAGAAATGAATCCAAATTGTCAAAATGATATATATATATCTTTTTTTGTTTATTTTAATTTTACGAAGCTTTCTTAAAATTTTTAAAAAATCGATTGCTTGCCTTTGACAGTAACACGCCAACTAAGTATCATCGTCTTTTTCACAATGTAATGGTTGTTTACTTTCAGAAGGTCGAAAATCGAAATTAATGTTATTTGTTTTTGTAAAATTTTTTACTATCAGGAAAATAACATCTTGCAAACACTAATGGGACACAGGTTTTGGTAACTTTATATTTATTCAAAAACTAACTTTTAAGTGACTTTTTTGACATTTTAGTTAGTAAGAAATGTAGAATAAGTAGATCAATAATCGAAATTAATGTTATTTGTTTTTGTAAAATTGTTTACTAACAGGAAAATAACATCTTGAGAATACTAGAAAGAGTAATTTTTCTGATAGTGTATAAAACTATCACCTAATTGCTGGCAGGGATAAGATGTATTGTGAGACTGTGTGATGAGATTTCTCTACACAACCCTGCAAGCATTTAGTGCATTCTTTTTCGAAATAGCTCACTTCTTCGCCACTCTTAGAAGTGCAATAGAAGATTTCTCTCAATTTTCCAACAACAAAATATATTAGCATACGAATTGAATCTTCTAAACGTAACTTCTTTAATCACTATTAGAAGTTGTTTGGATAACAGTTACAGTTATCCAAAAACGAAAACACTATTTTTCAACACCTTTGCTAGCATTTGGAAGATTGCCTTTTATCAATCCACATAATCTGTAGAATTTGGCTCTCTAAGATGATTAATAGTAGAACGTGCAAAACTTTTCAAAAACAACACACATTAGGTTCGAAATTTTATCATAAAATCATGATTTTGACGATTTTTTACATTTCATAATGGGAAAAGGAACAAGCAGACACAATATAATTTTGCTTAGTAAAAATATAAGTTTTGAAGTGATTAGAGCGAAAAAATATTGATATTAACTAAAATTATTTATGTAAGCTGATAGTGAAACAAAAAATTCACGTTTTACTTGTAAAAGGAAAATTAAGAAAATAAGGTAAGCGTCTATGAAAATTAAAAAGAAATTATTAATATTTCAACTAGTTCTGGGCAAGCGAATAAATTTAGGAAAACATTTTCTATAAAATTAAAATATGTTATTAACAGTTTGAGGGCCAGAACATGGACAGAAAATTCTGTTTTATATAAAATTCTTGATAACTTAAACAACATACTTATGTATTACATGCTCGCAGCAAAAGTCGCTAATTTTCACAATAATTTTCTACAGAACAAAAAATTACGAATATGTATATATAGCAATCAAAATTTTGAGAATGCATTACATTAGAGTATCTGGGAAATATTTTAGCAGAGTTGAATTTTTGCACTTTAAATTTGAATTTTTAAATTTTTAAATTAAATTTTAAAAGTTTGAAAAGAATTCAAACATTGTTCTTATTATTAAATATTTTGAAGAAATTGTTTTTTTATAATGCTTGAAATGTGTAGAGTAGATTATGGTAATTTTTGGTTAAGTAGCGGTGTTTATTTCTAAGTTTCAAAAATCTGAAATATTGACAAAAATGATTGAAAAAACTTTCAGGGCCAAGATAAAACTTAAATAATGATTTAAAATGGTACATCATCATTAAAATTGGTAGTCTTTAATAAAGGGAATCCCCTTTATAAAAATGGAAACATTTGAAAGAGAAATTAGAGAAAATTTGTTATAAATATTTTTTCAAATATTTCAAAAATTCTTAATAGTCAGCTATTTGTTCAGCGAGAAAGTATGATTTTAGAAAAGTATATGGTGTTCGCCTTGTTAAAAGTGTAATACATTTGTTGTTTATTATTTTTCTTTAGAAAAACTGGCGATTTTAGAGAAAAAAAACCTAAAAAAAATTTATTTTAATTACATAGAAAATTCTATACAAAATTAAAATAAATAATAATGAAGTCTTGTAATATTTAAAAAAACATTTTGGAGATATTGAAATATACACTTTATAATGCGAACATCATAACTTTTCTAAAGATCATACGTTGTCGCCGAACATACTAATAACTGCAGAAAATTTTGCAAATATTCTAATAGATGTTAAATTTTCATTTGAATTCAAAATTTTTTGTGCAATTAATTTCATTGTTTTTTATAATAATTTATGATAAAATTTTGAACCTAATGTGTGTTGTTTTTGTAAAGTTTTGCACATTCTACTATTAATCATCTTAGAGTGCCGAATTCGACAGATTATGTGGATTGGTAAACAACAATCTTCCAAATGCTAGAAAAGGTGTTGAAAAATAGTGTTTTCGTTTTTGGATAACTTTAACTGTTATCCAAACAACTTCTAATAGTGATTGAAGAAGTTACGTCTAGAAGACTCAATTCGTATACTAATATATCTTGTTGTTGGAAAATTGAGAGAAATCTTCTATTGCACTTCTAAGGGTGGCGAAGAAGTCAGCTATTTCGAAAAATAATTCACTAAATGCTTGAAGGGTGGGGTATAGTAATAATATTAATGTAGCTTTAAAGTAGGGTTAGTAAAGCTAGTTAAATTTTTTTTGAATACGGCTGTTGGAATTCTAGTTGTTTTCTATGTTGGAAAATTTAAAAAAAATTAAAGGAATCAACAACAACAAAAACTGTATTAAAATCACATGAAATACGAATATAAAAAATAATACAGTGTTTTGGAAGAATGTATTTATTTGAGAAGAATGTATTTATTTTATATATTGTCAAAGACGGTAACCAGACGTTAATTTTTGACAGTAGAAGCAAAAATATGGCTGTTTCGTTTCTGAAGTTAACATTAGCTTCATCATCTAGAAGTATCTAGACGTAACATAATATGGTAGATTTTTCTGTCAGAGTGTGTTAAATTGGCTCTCAGAGAGAATTATCTCACGTTTACACTCAAATATGAGTATTATAAGAAGTATTATGAGACAATTATGATGAGATATCTTCCTACAGAACTTATAAGAAAATACATATACACGAAAGTTCGCATGTGTGCGCCCATGTATATTTTTAAAATTATTTAAAAGCCAATGTTTTTTGTAAAATTGTTTTCTTTGAATTATTTTTGTTTACATTTAAAAAAAATATTTTTTTAAAACTGTGCTAAAAAATTTCTTAAATAAAAAGCATATGTTTACATTGTGACAGATTGATAATAATAAAGCAAATTTTAGCCTGAATTAAAACTATGTAAAAACGAATTTTAATTTATCTGTGATTATCATTATTTCTAATAATTTGTTAGTGTAAAATTAGCTTCAGTTAGAAAGGGAAAAATACGAGTTGCAAATGTCTTGAAAACTTTAATGTCGACCAGCATACTAAATAAATAAATGAAAAGGTGAAATATAATGTCGGTAAAAGAAGAAATCTATATAAAAATGTAATTAGTATTTTATGATATATTTACTTTTAAAAATATAATTTTCTGTAGTGTTATATATTAATATTTTAATTTATATCAATGGCAATATTCTAAATTTCTTTCTTTCCAGGTGCTCAATCCAATGGTTGCAAGTACAACAAAAAGCCCCAATATCGTTATTCTGGCTGCCATAGTTATGATACTTCGGCATTTAATATTGTTCTAGGTTTAACATGGCATCTTGATGATACAAAATATTCACTGCCAAGTGAAAATTATAAAATTTTTTATAAAGAAACATTAGAACAAGCCACAAAAATTCTCGAAAATCGTAGACGTAATAGCAGTGAAACATCAGAACATCCTTTTACAGATGATTAAAAATTAAAAAAAAAAACTACAACAATAAAACAGCACATCATTATCATTATAATTTAAAACTACAAGGTTAAGAATGCTCTAATTTACGATAATAATTACAAATTAGTTTCTTTTGTACGAAAATGAAAAAAATGAACTTGTTAAATTAACGAATATTGCCTAAAAAATTGTATACATTCATACAACCATAATATGTTGATTGGTTTTTAGAACCAGATTAAACTTAAACATTAAGTTTAAACTGCAATTTATAAAATTAAATTACACATATATCTAATCTATATAAGCAAAAAAAAAAAAAAAAAAAAAAAAAAAAAAAATACTACTTAATTAAACCTATGTTTTTGAATTATTTTATAAAAAAGTAAAAAAAAAAATCTTAAAAAAATTAATGTATCATCAATTAAACTGAAAATAAAACAATATCATGATAAAACATGAATTCTTAGAGCTTAAGTCAAACAATGCATAAATTATACAAGGTTAGAAGTCTAATTAGCAGATAAGAAATAAAATGGAGTGTAAGAATTCTAGTATTTTTTAAAACTACATAATTAGTATTACATGTAATAATTGGTAATATTTATTATTTTTGTAAAACTTTATTTGTTTAATTTCATCTTAATTAAATTAAACATGTAAGATATATTCAAGCTTAGCTTTGCTTGAATGATTGTTAATACTTTATTTTGTTGTTTTTTTTATTATTATTATTATTTTTAATAAATATCTTAATTTATATAGTTATAGAAAAAAGGAATAAGAATGAAAGTGATTTAGAAAATTAAGCGAAAAAATGTGATTTTTATTTTATTAATTTTTTTTTTTTTTTTTTATTTCATTATTTTTTATATTCAGAGGTTTTTGCAAAATTTGTAGTGATTGAAAAATAATTATAACAAAAAGTATTATTCTATTTCAGCTTAATTTTGAATGACAGCTGTAGATTTTTTCTTCTTAAGAATACAACTGAAATGGGAAGTCAACATTTTTAGCTTAAAAAAGATAAATAAAAATAAATTAATGAAAAATTAATGCAATATACAAATTATGAGAATTTTTTAATTTGAAACAAAAGGCTTTGTTGGTATTTTTTTTTTTTTTTTTTTTTTTGTGGTAATAAGAAAATTTTAATTTGAATTAAAAGTAAACATTACATTTCCCTCTTGTGAATTTCTTATTTATAAATATCTGATTACAATAATTTCAATATTTGTTCAGTTTTGAATCAGTTGAAACTAGGAATGTGCGAATAACCGGTTATTCAAAATTTTGATTAATCTGTATGTAGATTAATCAGTTAATCTATTAATCAATGGTTCAGATTAATCTATATTCTGATTAATTAATTGTTTTACATTTTGATTAATCAAATTTATTTTACATTTAAACAAATGAAACAATAAATGTTAAAAACTGTGTATATATGTAATAAAATGTGTGCTGTTTGGTATTTTAAGGACAAACATTTTATATTTTCTAACGATGGTGGCTCACATAATTTTTGAAATTGTTTAAATTATAAAGAAAAATAAAAAAGAAAGTCAGGTATGTAGGTAGGTAGATATAAAAGGGTGGTGACTTCACGCCTCCACTCAGAGATCAGTCGGGCCATTGTCAGTCCCTTTAGTATGCTAAAGAAAGATAGAGTAAAGAGATAGAGAAAAAGAAGTCCATTAGATAATCTATTGGATATTCGTGGAACTTAACAATCAAGAATGATTGCCCCTAAGCCGCCTTATCCCCATTACGAAACTTATCAGATTACTAAGCCCTTTGCCGATAACCTCCTCTAGTTCGCGCAGCATGTGACTCACAAATCACCTTAGCCTTCCGCGCTGAAGCCCTACACAATGACAGAGTATATTAGGCACCGGCATCCATAGCACTCCGTAGCCAACTGTTTTCAGATTTTTACATATACAACACGAAGGTTAACGAAGCTAAACAACTGAGAGCGAATAAAAACAAAATATCATTTAGTTTGGTTCTAACTGTCAACAACAAAAAAAAAAAAAAAAAAAAAAAACATTAATAAAGAGGATAAAATTTCTTTTTTGTATGCTAGATACAACAATCACATTCGCAACAAAGAGCGTAAATAAACCAAATACATTAAAATTTTTACGTCCTCTCTTTCTGCCTATCGCTGGAGTATATGCTCCACTATCTGTAGCTCCTTTACATCTTTGGACACCCTACAGAAATCTGACGTACTTATGTCCCACTTACTAGTCGTATTCCCTATCAAGGAGCGACCAGTAATTATACCCATAATTATCCTTTGACTTACCCGACTCATGCTCAGAAGATATTTCTCGAATCTGCATATACTCTGCAGTCCCTTCTATTCTTCCATGCATGATTCGTTCTGTCTAGAATCCATTCCCTTATGTTCCTAAAAAAAGGACCCTATTGGAACCCTAACCGATACCTCCGCAAAAGACTTATCCAGTTCATCGACTATTTCATTGCCGAGAATATCACAATGACCAGGAACCCAACAAAGTCTTATCCTGTAGGTATTCATTAGCCTTCTAAATTCCTTCCTACACTCAAGCACTAGCTTGAACCTGACAAAACGACTTGTCAATTCCAATAGGGGCGCCTATGGATAGTATCTGACCATTAAAGCATGTCCCGTTCTGAAGTTCCCTCTTAATCCAAATTCCCTCAGTCTAAATAAGCTTCGTGCAACCATACCTCTCACAAACTCCTCGATTGGAGAATGATGCCCATTGCTACATGAGGTGTGCTTCTCATGTAATACCAATTGAAGCACTCGGAACTTTAGAGATAAGGTTCCTATACGTTCCTTTCCTTAAAACCTCCCACCAGACCGAACATCCATAAGCGAGGATAGGCCTCAAAACCGATGTGTAAATCCAATATATAACTATTGGTTTGAGACCCGAGTTCTTCCTTATAGAGTTCTTGCAATAGTAGTAAGTATTAAGCCCTTTCCTGACCCTCTCCTGAATGCTTCTTTTCCAAAATCAAAAAGTGATTCTGAGTCGATTGGTATGATTTTTTCTATGCGTTACAAATGCATAATACCTCAACCACCTATGGTGGTGTATTGTATAACAATTAATGAAAATATTGACATTGTTGGACAAAATGTTAAACGCATATATAAATCCGTGAAGAATTTAAGTGCTAATCTTACCGCAACTTAAGCTGAACTTAAACGTCATCATAAGGAGATGGAAAAAGTAACAATTGAAAAAAATAAACTTAAAAAAAATGACTTAGAAATAAAACAAAAACAACTAGAGTTGGAACAATTAAAAGATAATTATGTAGATAACAAATAAAAAGTTTTTGTATTAAAATTTCTAAGGCCACTACAATTTAATTGAATAAAACTTAATATTTATTGTTATTAAAATCAAAGTTTGACCAGATTATTAATTGTTTGGTTACAACATTACGTTAAACTTTCCGCAATGTCATTTCTTATGTCAATTGCATTGCTCTGAATAAATTGGTAACTTTGGTATTCACCTTGCACATTTATGTCGAGAGTCCTCATCAGCAGCCACTTCTTCCACAGATGTGTGTTCAATTTTTAGCAAATTACAAAGATTATGCAGTGCACAACAAATGTTAATAATTTGCACTACTTTTGACGGTAAATACTAAAGAGTTTGAGACAAACATCGAAATCTACTTTTTAAAACACCTATAGTTCTTTCTAAGATATTACTTGCCAAAGCGTGTTTTTTATTAAATTTCTGTTAGCTAGTAGTAGATGGTATTATGTAAGGTGTCATAACAAATGACTCCAGAACATATCATGAATCAGCTAGCAACCAGGACCCACTTTCACCATTTTCGTAATTGGACATAAAAACTCTTCGAGCTCTGCTTATATCCTATATGAAGGCATCTTGACTTGACCCAGGCCTGGTGGAATCAACAGTTTTGATATTTATTTTATAGTCGCAAATCTTTAATTGTAAGTTTTTTATTAGTATCATTTAAATGAAATGGATAATACAAACTTACAGTCGTAGCATTAATAATGTAGTATCCTTTTCTGTTAAAATAAAGATATTCTTCGTTGGTGGGTCTCTTAATTGCCACATGTGCGCCGTCAATGCAACCAACAACACCTAGTATGGCATACTTTAAAAAAAATTTTTTTTTTTTTTTTGATGCTTTCAAATCATAAATCATCATCGTTTGTTTTTAAATATATAAAACTTCGTCAGATTCTTCTTTCCAATATGGGTAGCAATTTTGTTAATGATTTTGATAATGTAGTACGATGCATAAAAATATTTACTTACATCGTTTCTCACAGATCTTTGGAAACCTCCTTCTTCCTTAGTACGGCTGCCAATTGTATGATTAACGGGATTAAAGTATTTTCCAAACTAACTCCAATTTTGTTTAACACTATTGTAAACCCTTCTTTATTTAATCTAAAACTTTGAATGATCATATAACTAAAATTATTTAAATTTGAATCGGCTCGTAATTGTTTTTTCCTTATATTTTCATATTTTATGCTTTATTAAAGCTGTCCCAACTGTATAAGACATTATTTATACAATATTTTATAATATATATATATATATATATATATATATATATATATAGATCTTGAAATTACTTTTTTAAAACGATAATTTCTCATCATACACCTGAATATTTTACACTATCGTTTTTTTTTTTTTTTTTTTTTTAATTTACACAAATGTTTTATGATTAAAAACTTAAGAATTCTTTTCTCAATCCTTAAGTATTCCCTAAGTATGAAAATTGTTTAACGTCTTAAAAAATATTTATTGAAAATAAACACTATTAATAAATAAAAATGCAAAATCTAATAAAATTATTTTAAATTCAAAAAAGATTTCAAAATACACTTTAAATTTATATCTTCTTTGTGGTTATATATTTTGCACCAACTTCTTTTTTAATTTTACAGACCATAAGCATAAAATATCTTTACATCTTTAAAGTTATTTAAATTTTTTTTTAAATTGTTTGTTTATTTTCTCGTCAACTTAAGTTTTAAACTGTAAAACGAAACACTACATAAGTGTGAGCTTTAACTTAAATGATTCTTAACTAAGTTTGCATTTAAATATACTCTAAGGTTAGTCTAATTTTATTTTATAAGATATACAATAAATATTGTTTTGGCAAGACCCCTCTTTTCGAAATTGAAATTTTTTGAACTTTTCATAGATAACTAAAATTATAAGAAAATATTTAGTACTGTTACCATAAAACATATTTCATTTCAAGCATTCATTGTTCTTCATCATCTATCACTAACAGGTGCAAAATTAAAGTTCGATACCAGTTATTGATTGAAAGATAAAATTATTTACACCTTATATTTTATTTTGAAATTATATTATTTTCGGATTTAAAAATAAAGATAAAAATAGGTTTTCTAAAATCAAAATAGTATAGTTGCAAAAATTTTTAACTTTGAAACGTTAATCTATTAGACTTGAATTTTATATCTAGATACTGAAACATGAAATTTTAAATTTATTTTTCAATGAAAATTCAATATATTGAAAAAATATTTGATTATTATAAAAATTTACTTATTATAATATCTGTGTTTTGTTCCTAACGTTCATAGGTAATTTCATATAAATTTTAATTTTATAAAAGTTATTGGACTTAACGTTCAAAATTTTACATGTTAACTTTAACTTGGTTAAAAGTGCTGCCCATTAAAAATAAAATATAACAATGAATGTCAATGTAAGAAAAAAAAAAATATATTTAATAAAATACAAATAAATCTATTGAAAAATGTCTGCAAATGCAACTATTTGTCATCGAATAAAAATTAATTACTTTTTAGGCGTAAAGTTTGATCCAGATCTGAAACATGGGGATTTCTGAGATGTTACTCATCAAGGAAAAACGAGTTTAGTCATCCAAGGAAAAAAAGTTTGCATACCCTAATGTTTTGGAGTAACTGTAACTATATATAGGTTACATATGCGTCTTTATAATTGTAAAATAAATGTTTATTTTTTAGGATTTCCTTGAAAAGGAGTGAGTTCCTTGAAAAGTCGTATGAGAACTTTGTTAAATGCATACAAGTCTGCAAAGTATAATGGAAGGTAGACAGCGGCTTCACTTTGTATTCCTCCATATATGGAAGAAATGGACGAAATATTTGGTAGCAGCCGCATTGTTAGCAACTCGCATACCATAGAAATGGGTCATGGTCCAACGGAAGCCTTGAAAGAAATTCCTAACCAGAATCTGAACAAAGTCCACCAAAAAAAAAAAAAAAAAAAAAGAAAACATAAGCAAGTATACTACCAAAAATTGAAGAGAAAGGAAGCGGAGGAAAAAAGAACAGCGTCAATATTTTTTAATGAAATATATTTGAGAAAAAAATTAAATTGAAAAATCTAAAAGAGAAATATTAAAAATAAAAAGGTTGGAACTGGGGTTTGGGGTCTGGGATTTACCGGGAATTCAGGGATTTCTTTTAATTTTTCTGGGACAACGGGAAATTTAATATTAATTTAATATGTAGTTTTAAAATACTATAGCAAAAATATTACTGTTTTTAACGTCTCAATGAAAAATTTACATTAATGTACACACATTACTTACTAAAGTAATTTTTAGATGGTAATACTGAATATTAAGATTTGTCAAAAATTCAATGCAAAAGTGATACTATAAATTATTCAGAAACATTCGATTTTCATATAGATATTTTTTCTACATTATCAAAAATAAGATTATACAAAAGTTAAAAAATAGCAATAACAATAATAATAATAATAATAATAAGAAAAAAATTAAATATAAAATTATTGTATTGCTGTCTGAAGTATTCCCTATCGAATCTTTTGACATACTGATAAAATACGAAATATTTTATATTTATAAAAGTATTAATACTTCTCGTCAAAGAATGTCTTAAGAATTTAACGAAATTTCAAACCAATTTTACTTTTTGAAAGTTAAACTTTTGTTTTTTTAATTGTATTATTGGTTTGTGGTAATGAATATTAAATAAGTTGCGATTCGAAAATGTTCACTATTATAAAAAAGTTATTAAGTTGAGAGTTTTTTCACTGAAAACTGTCACTGAGACTGTCACTGAGACCCATGTCTTATACAAGCAATGAAACTGTCAAGAAATATATACCGATTTTACATACCAATTTTAAATATTTTCCAAAATTGTGTTTTACATCTCTAAATTAGAAAAAAATAATTAATAATGCGCAGTGGGGCAGAATCGAAATTTTTTGGAAATAAATCTGTAACTTCTGAGCGGCCGGTTGGATTTTCATGAAATTTGGTATAGGCGTAGCAGAGGAGTGTATGTATACATTGTTGTAGGCCCTGATAAGACCTATTTATCTCTTATAGTTTTCGAGTTATTTGCTTTTGAATTTTTAAGCACCATAATTTTGCATGTTCTTGGTCCAGTTTTTTTCATATATATCCTAGTACTTAAGACCGATTTTATTAGTTTTTTTCTTAACTAGTTAAAGAACAAAATTATCTATTGAATGAAAAAAATTTGAAGTCGATATCTTTACCGAGTCCAAAAATAAACTATTTTGAATTTGAAAATTGCAAAAAGACGACTTTTTGTGTTTTTTTTTAGCCGAAAAAGTATCTACACTCTTTTTTATCTAAAATAAAATTTTCTTTAGCAATATATAATAATTTTGCACTTTTCTGAAAGGTAACTTCACAGAGATAACTTTAAGACAAAAAACAAGCCCAACAACTCAATTGGTCATGGTAAACACCCTCCTGAATTCGACCCATTTTATATGAAAGTTTTGATTTTAGACCATATTTTCTCAAATCCCAAAACACGAATCGACAAGCGGAATATATTATAGGAATCTTCAATATGTTGTTAAAAGTTTTAAATCAAAATTTACGGGACTTCGGAAAAATGTGGATTCTATAGCCAAAAATGTAAAAAAATCCATTTTTGGAAATTTTGATAAGTTTATATGGGAATTATGGAAAACCCTACCCCTGATTGTAATTTGGTTAATGCGCTTTTATTTATATTAGTAAGATCCACATTTCCTGCAAATTTCATTAAGATATCTTTATAAACAAATATGTTATTACAATTAAAAAAATTTGTATTTTCTCCAAAAACCCCAAATTAGGCCTTTTGTTTGATTTATTTCTAAATAGCGAAAGAAATTTTAAATATATATATTCCAAATTAAGTTTATCCTTTAGTATATATAATTTCCGATCTTTTGCAAAAAGATTCAAGTCAAGATCATGCCTCATTTCAGAAATATGCGCCTTTAAACTTTTATATTTCCAATTTATTGTATTTATGACTATATTTTTACAAACTTGCAACTTTTGCCTTTAGTTTTGCGTGAATAATTACTTAGAAAATTATGAATATTTCTGTATACTTTAACTAATATCTATACACAAAATATTTTTATAAAAATAATTAATAAATATTTTTATTTTTATCCTTTTCTAAGCATTCATATATTTATATTAATGAATTTAAAATAATAAAACAAACAAAATCATCAATATTATTATTTTTGGTATTTATCATCTTCCTTAATAAATATTATATTTCTAATACGATTTTTTATTACTTATTTACATTAAACTTATGTAGACAATTTTTCTAATATTTTAAACTTATAGTAGTTATTTTCTATAAAATAATCTGTTGTATCTGTATACATATCTAAAAGATAATAAAGGTACTTCAAGTCTTCAGTATTTTGAGTTGATAAAGGCTCATAATAAATCCAACGTTTTCTCATTGATGATAGTACAGGGTCTGATGATAACAATAGGCTTTTAAAAATATCCTCGTTTTGTGACGTTCTGGGGCATTTCCTGGAGCTGAATAATTGAACGTGCTTAAAATCTCTGTTTCTTGCTTCTTCAGCCTCTGCTGTAAGCTTTTCAATGGAAGAATATTTCGTTCAATTATAATTTCGCCATGGCACAATATTTTATGTACTGTTGGTGTCATTTCTTTCCATGGATATAGAGAAACAAGTAGTTTAGATATTCCTGTTGCATATTCTCCAAATCGAGCAGAGTTAATTTTGTGCTTACTATTAATTGCCATTAATAGTATTTTAGTCCTTTGAAAGAGGTTGTAAATCATTTATTTCATCTTTAATATGTTCCACTAAATCCTTTGTTATTGTCTTCAACTCCCTTCTGTATTCGAACCAAATAGGTCTGCAAAAATGTTTTGATCCTGGAGTGGTGTGAAGCCATATATCTTCAAATGAGTTTTTACACTTTGATGAAGATTGCTTTAAGGAATAAGATCGCATTCTTAATGGCATCAAAGGTGTTATAGATACGCTTTTATAATCCGTCATTTTCTTACTTCCACTAGCATGCTTGTACTAACGAAGGGCTGATAGTCCATCACATCTCCATTTACAGATTGATACAACGCATGCTTCCTTTTCGGTAACCGAAATAGATGGTAAAATAGTTTGCTTTTTTTCTTGAATATCCTTGTATGATGGTAGAATTAAGTGTCCCTTTTCAAGCAGAGCTTTTCTTAAAATTTGATATTTGTTTCGGCATTAAAGCAATTGCATTTTCCTCTTTAAAATTGGATTGTTATGTTGGAGTAGGTACACTTACAGCAATCCGTTTAAGACGTTTTGGTGATGTAGTCGGCAGTATTTCAGCAATATTAATTGCACACTTAGGTTGCTTTTTTCATATTGCTTTGAATGTATCAGAAACTTCTTCTTTCGAAATTACAGAAAGCTTACGGGCCATTTTTTTCTTCTTAGATCTTGTACTTAAATCATCATATGTCTTGCAGGGTGCGCCAGTTGATATCTTGCACGCCGATATTTCTATATGAGTATCCATCCAATCGGAATGTTTAATTTTTAATCTGTTAGTACGCTGATTCAAGGACTTCATTTTTACTGTCTATCTTTGATTTACCAATGCGTCGACTTTTGCATGATATGTATTTTTTATGAATTCCACTATAGCTTCTAAGCGATTAAGATCATTTTTAGATAAACTCCACAGAACACAACACAATTGTTCATGTTTCAATGTAATCACCATGGTAATCAACTTCGTTATGATATTGGTAAGGATTAGCTACGCATTTATATATATATCTATTAGATATATCGTACAGGTATATATATATTTACAGATATTCTATGAATTTTCATTAGGTAAAATATCTGAAAGAGTCAATTTGGAAGAGTATCTATACCGAATTGATTGATATTATATGTTGCTGTTAGGTATCACCGGAAAGGATATTACCTGTGCGTTGTCACTAGCTCAAAAAAATATAAATTTTGAACCATCAGTAATAGATAAATGCTACAGCTAGGTATCACTGGAAAAGATATCTGTACATTGCCGCTAGATCATAAAATATAAATTTTTAACCATCAACAATAGATAAATACATTTGTTAAATTTAGATAAACACCATAAATGTAAACTAATAAAATACTTATTGATTAAGTTAAAATAGACATTTTTTGTTTGTTTTGTTATTTTAAATTCATTAATACAAATATATGAATGCTTAGAAAAGGATAAAGATTCACTTAAATTTAGAAAATGTGGCAACCCTATTAAAAATAAAAAATATTTATTAATTATTTTTATAAAAATATTTTGTGTATATGTAGATATTAGTAAAAGTATACAGAAATATTCATAATTTTCTAAGTAATTATTCATGCAAAGCTAAAGGCAAAAGTTGCAAGTTTGTAAAAATATAGTCATAAATACAATAAATTCGAAATATAAAAGTTTAAAGGCGCATATTTCTGAAATGAGGCATGATCTTGACTTGAATCTTTTTGCAAAAGATCGGAAATTATATATGCTAAAGGATAAGCTTAATTTCGAATATATATTTTTAAAATTTCTTTCGCTATTTAGATATAAACCAAACAAAAGGCCCAATTTGGGGTTTTTGGAGAAAATACAAATTTTTCAATTGTAATAACATATTTGTTTATAAAGATATCTTAATGAAATTTGCAGGAAATGTGGATCTTATTAATGTAAATAAAAGCGCATTAACCAAATTTCAATCACGGGTAGGGTTTTCCTGAATTCCCAAATAAACTAATCAAAATTCCCAAAAATGGGTTTTTTTACATTTTTGGCTATAGAATCCACATTTTTCCGAAGTCCCGTAAATTTTGATTTAAAACTTTTAACAACATATTGAAGATTCCTAGAATATATTCCGCTTGTCGATTCGTGTTTTGGGATTTGATAAAATATGGTCTAAAATCAAAACTTTCATATAAAATGGGTCGAATTCAGCAGGGTATTTACCATGACCAAAAACACAAAAAGTCGTCTTTTTTGTAATTTTCAAATTCAAAATAGTTTATTTTTGGACTCGGTAAAGATATCGACTTCAAATTTTTTTTATTCAATAGATAATTTTGTTCTTTAACTAGTTAAGAAAAAATAATAAAATCGGTCGGAAGTATTAGGATATATATGAAAAAACTGGACCAAGAATATGCAAAATTATGGTGCTCAAAAATTCAAAAGCAAATAACTCGAAAACTTTAAGAGATAAATAGGACATGTAAGCATGTTTTTTATAGGTGTTATCAGGGCCTACAACAATGTATTCAAATATTTGAAATCGGACGAGAAACAAAAATTTTGCAAGCGATTAAAAATTTTTCATGTCAGAGGTACCTAACTTTGAGTCCCCTTAGCTCCGCCCCTGGCGGGATTGTTGTCCCCCCTTCCAAACATAACATTGTACACTCCTCTGCTACGCCTATACCAAATTTCATGAAAATCCAACCGGCCGCTCAGAAGTTACAGATTTATTTCCAAAAAATTTCGATTCTGCCCCACTGTGTAATGTAAGATGAAGATAAAATGGAAATAAAACGATAACAAAAAACTATTTTTATTGAAACTTAAATATAGTACAATAGATTAGAGTTTATTTATATATTTATTAATTTTTGGCATGAAAAACTAATTAACCTAAAAATATGAGATATACTGTTTTTAATATAACTTTCAATAGGTATTTATTTTATTTTTATGAATATTTCAAAGTGTTTAAATCTTGAAAGATACATCCTACTTTAATATTGTTTTATTTTCTGTTATATAGTTATAATTTATATTGTTATCTAATATTCTTTATAAGAAATCACTGCTTTTTTCTTATAATTTGTGTTTTTCATTCTCGTTCATAAAACATAATAGCTACATTTGATAAAGAGCTGTTTTTTCATTTAAAGTAATGTTTTTTTAATTTCACTCAAGTTTGAATAACCTTTAAATGGTTACACTATCCGTTGATTTGGATGGTATGCAGAATCGCCTAAAATGAAGGAGTTGTTTGGAAATAATTCCACAGGATTCATCATAGCAAGAGAATATAGTTTTGATTTTCTCAATACACGATAGCCTTGTAGTACCTGGTTTGCCACAAATAACATCTAAAAATTTTTTTATCAGCGTCTTCAACATTTTGTAAAACAATACTATAATTTTGTTTTCGGTCAAAATAGCACTATTTATTTTGTTTTGGAGCCTTAATTTTATATGTGTACAATCAATAGCACATGTAATACCGGGTATGTTTTTGTATTTTTTGTACCTCTACTCCTTGAGTCCATTTAATGGTTTATTTCTATAAATCGTAAGCTTTCTCTTTTACTACTATTCTTGACATTGATTTTTATACACTGAACAAAATTTATAATTGTTCGATTGTAATACTGTTGTCCACGTACCAAATGTACATATATATAGACTTTTTGGGTCGCACACTCTTTCACCATTACAATTATTTGGATTGAATTTAGAAGAATCAGAACAAAAATTGCATGTAAATAAATAAAATCTTCAAAAGCTGTACACCATATACCCTCACCTTTTTTTTTTTTTTTTTTTTGTATACACCATTATGTCAGTGTAGTGCTTTATTAATTAAATGCCAATCATGTAATGAGCAGTGGACAGTTTTATTCGTATATGGAACTTAAATTCTTCTAAGTTGAATTTGTCAATTTTCTTAGTTAAATCAATCGTCTTCCCTTCTTCATCACTTGTATTTGTGTCACTGTTGCTGCTACTATTGGAACATACATATTCGTTTTTAGTTTTTTTTATATCCTACATCATGTTTGTAACGCACAGGAAAACATCCAACGCCAACCTTAAAGTATACCAATCGACTCAGCATCACTTTTTGAGTCGACCTAACGATGTCCGTCCGTTCGTCTGGCTGGCTGGCTGTCCATGTAAACCTTGTGCACAAAGTACTGGTCGCAATTTTGAAGATAATTTAATGTAATTTGGCACGTAGAAGTTTCATGACACAAGAACGAAGCCTATTGAAATTGGTTATGATCAGTGAATTATTTCACCTTGCCCCCATACATATGTCCTCCTGGAATAGGGGTTTAATGATCATAAATGCCTTAAATATAGCAATATTTTAATGAAATTCGATGTAAGGAAGTTTTGTATAAGTATCAATGTTTGTGCGAAATTTCATGAAGTTCGGTCCATAATTGACTATAGCTCCCATAGCCTCCGAAAATTACTTTAACTTGCATAAATCACATACATATGTTAGCATCAAGTTTATATTCGACACAAATAAGTTTTATATAAGTAGAAATCACAATGACAAATTTTATGAGGATCACTCCATAGTTTACCACAGCTCCCATATAAGCTCATTTCGGGAATCACCCTAAAGTGCATAAATTCATATAAATGTTAGTATTACTAGTAGTAACATTAGTAACATTCTGTATTCGTATATTTTATTTTACACTTAGTAAAATAATCGGTCCACTATTGTCCACATGTCTAATATAAGACACCTCCACGAATTTTGATGGACATACACAATGGTGTGAGGTATCATATGGTCGAGCTTGACCGACTATATCTTGAAGCTCCACTTCAACATTAGAGAAAATTAAAACTAATAAAGATATTACAAATTTAGACAATTGTTCGAATGGGTCTTTATCCACAGAATTTTTGAAATTATAAACTAATGTCCAAACTGATGTTGTGTTCATATTGCTGTCGCAATTACGTTAGTTTTCCTATTGTATTTGTACATATTATTTTATTATATTGTTAATTCATTATCTTCATCATTTATTTTGATTTCTCTTAAAAGTGAAATAATAGGAGGTTTAGTCTCTTTTAACATTTTTTCAATAGAAAACATACTTATTTTCTTTAAAACATCTATATTTTTGGTAATTGATTTACTAATTCTGTAACTAATTCTTTTATAAAATGTATACATGTAAAATGCATTACAAATTCTTCATTTTCAGAAATTAGTTTCAGGTTATTATTTTTTTCTTTAATACCAATTTCACCTTGTCTCTAGTTATCATCTCATCTATCGCATCAGTGTCCCCCTCATCTGATGCTGACCGTAGGTTATCAATGACACTACCTGTATGCCCATCAGATTCTATATTACTACAGCCCGGGAAGTGAGTTTCTACCAGTAAATTAAGGGACTCTGTCCATGAAATGTCCGCAAGGTGCAACAGTGTCCTTGGATAATACTCGTCTAAATCTAGACAACTCATTTACAGACTCACAGAAATTCACCCATGATGTACGTTTTGCCCGTCTTATGTCTTTGTACCTAGTAAAACTATCATTATAGCTGTTCCAATCATTATCACTACTCGTTAGATTGGCCCTAATAAACAACTTTCTAACTGTCCCTGAGTTCCCTGATCCACCATTTCGGTTGTTTCTGTTTGCCAGGATAAATCACCGGGCAACTGAGCTCAAAGCTATTCCTAATTACATCCGTGAAATGAATCACAACTTCCTTAAAACCGTCAGTTAAATTTCTCCAGCTTTGGGTATCCCTCAGATTTCTGCACTAATGGCGATTTCTTTTCTTTCTAAAATGTTGCCTTTATTCTGCCCTATACCCTATTTTGGGTTCTATTCTGAAAAAAATGTAATCCTGAAAATGGCTATATATGGCTAATATTGTTGCCTTTAAATAAAAAAAAAGTATGTTACATCTTTTGCCCTAAAATAAGTAGGTGAACATACTGCACTTTATTAACAATAAATTCAAAAATTTTTTGCGAGAATTTATTTTTAATATTTAGTGCTTTAAAATTAATGTTTCACCAAATTATGAAAAAGTGACAAAAAATTAAAATATCAATTTCACAAGAAATCCGAAAATTCATCAAAAATTCGAAATTTCGCAAATATATCGAAATTTCACAAAAAAACTTAAAATTTCAACAAAAATCCGAAATTTTACTAAAAATCCGAAATTTCACTAAAAACCCAAAATTTCACTTAAAATCGGAAATTTTACGAAAAACCAAAAATTTCTCCATAAACCGGAAATTTTGCAAAAATTTGAAGTTTCACGAAAAATCAAAATTTCACCAAAAATCGGAAATTTCACCAAAGATCCGAACCAAAAATTTGAAATTTAATCCAAAATACGAATTCCTTCAATTAAATTTCAAAATATTTCCTTATGAATACTTTAACAATTTAAACAATTTATCATCAATTTTTTGTTCTATAGTAATTATAAAAAATATACTATTTTTTGAGGGTGAAGGTAATCTTTAAAAAATGTTACATTGTAACATGCTAACACCTTTCTTCAGAAAATAACATGCTATAACTCACCGAAAGACTTCCAATCCGTCGTTCTCCTTTGATTTTGTAAAGTCAAGACTGAATGATATCATGTTATGGTCTGAAAAGGAATAATCTATAAATACTCTCAAAAAAAAAAACTTCCCCTAATTCGCCAGCGTTATGTCTATAACTGGAATACGTATTTTATATGCGCAATAAACTTCATCAGCATTCATGATGTATTACCTAACAATTTATTTATTATGATACAATTACAAATTACATTCTTATTTGTGGTAAAAACACACCAGAGACTTTGTCGGGAATCGAACCCGCAACCCCGAGACTAGTTCACTACCAATTATTCTACTGGGGTGCCCCAATAGTCCTTAATTTTATATATAGCGGTTTATTAGGAGTACCAGTGTCAATTCGAACAAATTGATTTACATTCTAAGAACCTCATTATCTCATTTATCAAAATCCACTAATAAATCGGTATCGAGCTGTGTATTTTTTTTCTTTATCATTTTCCTAACATTAAAAGTGCCTTTAAAATAATCAAAAATGCCATACGCGATGCTTTTTAAAATGGCATAATGGTAATGTCATTTCAACATGCTATTAATACTATAATTTTTTCAGTAAAAAATTAAAACGCATTAATTCCAATTTAGTTATCCGTACAATCCCACTTTATACGTTTATTACGTTTCAGTAAATTAGTCCGGCAACTCCATGAAAAATAAGATCCACAGAAATATTAAAAGCAACTGTTAAAAACAGCTGTCATATAAAACTTTTCGTTTGAGAAAATTTCAGATTCTCACAATTATGTTTTAGAAAATAATTTCAAAATACCTTGGAAAAAAGATTTAATAAATTTTAAATTTAGTCAAAATAAACAGTTAAAGAAAAAACTAAAGATTTTGTGTGTGAGTGTGTAATATAGGCATTTAAAATGCAATTGCGTGCTTTAAATCAATTAAGAAACTCTTGGCAAAGGTAATGACAATTGTACTTCATCGCGGCATTTCACAATATACACTATTGAATAACCTAAAATGTAATGTTATGTTTTCGTAAATTCTAGTGTGTCCCGGCGTTTTGCAACGAAAACTTCGTCGCCCAGCATAGATGAGATAGGCAGTGGTACCGGTATTGGCAATATTACGGGGGGTTTACGTAAAAATGTTAATGGACTATATACGGTCAATCAGCCCTCCACTGAAGTGGTCACCAAGTTGCCTCCCTTAACACAACCTATACCGGATTTGCCAGAGGTTGAATATGCTAAACCCCTGTTGGAGAGTAGTGCTACACAGGTTACAACACTGCCCAATGGTTTGAGAGTGGCTTCGGAGCCACGTTTTGGTCAGTTCTGTACAGTGGGTTTGGTTATTGATTCAGGACCACGTTATGAGGTTACCTATCCCAGTGGTGTTTCTCATTTTTTGGAAAAATTAGCTTTCAATGTAAGTTTTTGAGATTAGATTTCTATAAACTTGTTTCAAACTAAAAATATCTTCTTTAAGTCTACCACAAATTTTCCCAACAAAGACGCCATTTTAAAAGAACTGGAGAAAAATGGTGGCATATGCGATTGCCAAAGTTCTCGTGATACTCTTATTTATGCCGCAAGCATTGATAGTCGTGCCATTGAATCTGTTACCCGTCTTTTGGCCGATGTGACCTTAAGACCAACTTTACATGAAGAAGAAGTTTTTTTGGCAAGACGTGCTATACAATTTGAATTAGAGACATTGGGCATGCGTCCAGAACAAGAACCCATACTTATGGACATGATTCATGCTGCTGCCTATAGGGAAAATACTCTGGGTTTACCTAAATTGTGTCCCTCACAAAATCTAGACTCCATCAACCGTGATGTTCTGATGAACTATTTGAAATATCATCATACGCCTGAGCGCATGGTTATAGCAGGAGTTGGGGTAAGTTTTATTTGGGATTATATTTGTTCTTAATCATATCCGGCACTATGAGTGTTTCTGACATCTATCTATAATATTCTATCAATCTAGTATTTCGATTTTAGAACTTTATTTTTGAATTTTAATGTAGGTTAATCACGATGAGTTAGTGCGCAACGTTGAACGTTTCTTTGTTGAAGATGCTGCTATTTGGGAAAATGAACAAATCGCTGGTACAGGTGCCCAAGAAGTTGACAAATCTATTGCTCAATATACTGGAGGTCTACGCAAAGAAGAATGTGAAATACCAATTTATGCCGCAGCTGGTCTACCCGAACTTGCCCATGTTGTAATAGGTCTTGAGGGTTGTTCTCATCAAGATCCTGATTTTGTAGCCTTGTGCGTACTGAATATTATGATGGGAGGTGGTGGTTCCTTTTCGGCTGGTGGTCCTGGTAAAGGAATGTATTCTCGTTTGTATACAAACGTATTAAATCGTTACCATTGGATGTATAGCGCTACAGCTTACAATCATGCTTATGCCGATACCGGTTTATTCTGTATACATGCCAGTGCCCCACCAAATAATGTACGAGACATGGTGGAAGTTGTGACAAGAGAATTAGTTAATATGACCTCAAATCCAGGACGCGAAGAATTAAGTCGTTCAAAGATTCAACTTCAATCGATGTTGTTAATGAATTTGGAGTCAAGACCCGTGGTATTTGAAGACGTGGGACGTCAAGTGTTGGCTACTGGACATCGTAAGAGGCCAGAACATTTTATAAATGAAATTGGTAAGTTGGTATACAATATTCTGAAATTACAATGTATAAAGATTATTATTTTTTTATAAAATTTCCAGACAAAATTACTGCTGCTGATATTCAAAGAGTTGCTAAACGTATATTGGCCACTCCTGTTTCATTGGCAGCTCGCGGTGATATTGCTAGCCTGCCTGACATCAAAGAAGTACAAAATGCTTTGCATCACGATGGCAAATTTAACAGTCGTCGACTTTCCTTGTTTAAATAAAAATCCTAATTGCTGTTTTTTTTTGAATGACCATCAAAAAAATTAAATATCCCAAAACACTTTCAGAAAGTGTCCTTTATTTCATAGCTCCATACGCATATAAAAACATGTAGTAAACAAAACATAAATAACGCTCCACTTTGCTATTAGTTTATTAATTTAGCAGTTAGGAAATTCAATTCTTGTTTGCTTTTTATGTAACTTTATATTCTACAATTTTAAGTATTTGATCTGTTTTTAATGGCCAATTATTTTTGTATATGCCATAAATATATTAGACAAAGTTATTGAAATGTTTTTTTTTTATCGAAATTGAAAAATGTTGGAACATTTTTTGATAAACGAGAGCAATTAATTTGACTTTCATAAATTGTTGTTTAATTTAAAATGAAATTGGATTTAAAAATAAAAGATATTTATGGACATACATGAGAGCCCTATTTTTTAAGAGAAATCTTTAAGAATTAATTTTATTTGTCTTAATAACTAATTTCTCTATGTTAAACATGTGGTTACAAACTTGCTTAACAACTAATTGGATATTTCACCCGGTTCCAAATCTGAAGAAGATGATATATCCTCAACCAAGTCTTTCAAATCGCTTAAAATTAAATTCTGCTTATTGGTTTTATCTTCAGTTATGTCATTTGTTAGTTTTGAAGGTTCACTGGGTTTTTGGAAATCTTCATCGTCACTGCTAACATCTTCGCAAGGTATGTCTGAAGTAATAGCTGTCGATTTTTTTATGACTTTAGAAGCAGGGGGAGAATGTTGTTGGAAAAGAAAACGTTTTGGAGATCTTTGATGAGAAGAACATCTTGATTTATTTTTGGGAGGATCCATACTAGCCACTGAGGTTAAACTTTCGGTGTCCGAGTATTGGTCACTGGAATATGCTGGAAAAATTCGCATATACATATTTTTTAATTTCAACTGAGAAATTTCAGTACACAAAATATTTGACTTGGCAATTGAGTTACAATTTTTTGCGTAACACAGATTCTCGAAATATTTCATTTCTTGGTCAACTGATCAATTATTTAACGTAAAAAGTATTTACAAGTCACACAAATTAATTTATCCTAAATCATTACTTAGTTTATATATTTACTTACCTCTCTTCTTCCTTTTTTCAGTTTTTTCCATATTTTTCACAACAACATCATTAACATTATTATTATCATCGTCATCCTTATCATCTTCAGGCAGCTCATCACTTGATATATCTTCACGTTCACGGTATTGTTTAGGTAAATGTGATTCGTCCTCCATAGGTGCAACAAACCTTGGTTTCTTTTCATCTTTTTGTGTGTTCTCTTCTGTATTTAATTCACGACCCGTTTGTTTCTTAATACTCTTTGCGATGACACGTTTCTGATGATCCAATTGGGGAAATAGATCACGGGAATTTTCCAAAGCTTGTTTGGCAGCATTCATTTCAGCCTGTTGTATAGACGAACCTGTTGCAGTGGCTAAACGTTTGTTCCTAAAATACACAGCAACCGTATAAACTCGGGTATTGGTGGGTCCAGAAGATTCAATAACTTTATATAGGGGAATATCAGGCTCCCCACCATCCATAGTACGTAAAGTAAGACAACATTGCTGCAATTTGGATTTAGGATCATTCCAATCTTGATTCATGATAAATAATTGTAAACGTGGGAAGAGACAGACATGACAGAACTGTTCACAGTACAGCAAACCCTTGTCGACATATAGGGCGCCCAAGAATGCTTCCAACAAATCTGCTCTATCCTTAGTTTTTAACTCAGCTTTGGGATTAGAGTAAACAGCATATTTGGTCATGCCCAAATCATCACAAACAACTGCCTGGGTACGATTGTTAACCAAAGAAGAACGCAGCAAAGACAAATGACCTTCGTGATGCTCGGGAAAGTGACGATATAGATATTCTGAACAAATCAGTTGTAAAACAGTATCACCCAAAAACTCTAAGCGCTGATTGGAGCCCAATGTAAGATGAGTAAAACCTATAGAACGATCGGTAAAGGCACGCGCCAACAATCTTATATGTTTAAATTGTATGCCTATTGAGTCTTCAAACTTTGTTAGCTCCTGCAACATGGGATATGAACTTATGCAGTCCCTATCGCCCAGAGGTTCCTGTTCTTGTAAAGGATGTTCTGGCAGATTTTTCCAAATCTCACGCAGTTGATCATTTTCCATAAACAAGGCGTTCATAAATACTTCATCTGCCACTGAAATACCACCGTCTAACAGTAGAGCTCCCATTAAGGCTTCAAAACAATTGGCCATGGCATGACGCAATTCAAGTTCGTGACATAAATCCGAACCATGAGCATATAACATATACTCTTCTAAATGTAATTTTTTGGCCAATAAGGCCAAATGTTGATTTTGCACTATTGCTGCTCTATAGGTGGCCAAACCACCTTCCTCCAATTCTGGAAACATAAAAAACAAATGTATGGAACTTAGGAATTCTACTACAGCATCACCCAAAAATTCCAATCTTTCATTGTGTGTGATATTCGACATTGTTTCATATTCCTTGCCGAAACGCGACATAATGTTGATCAGGGTATTAATGCCTCTTTTGCGAGTATTCATATAATGAATTTTACGATCCCCATACTCGGGCTGACGTATACCACAATTTGTTAAGGAATTGCGAGCGTGATCGGGATTAGTGCCATAGTTTTCCTTGTAAGATGGATGTGTCAAGGCCAATTGAAGTAAATAACTAAGAAGAAATAAATCAAGTATTAATTGTGTGAAGCACAAAGAGTGTAATAAATCTCACCGATTTTTAAACTTATAGCCAATATTTTTCTCCAATAAATCCAAGGACTTGTGAAATCTTAAGTGTCCCGTTAATACGGGCACTAACATGGCATGCTGCACTATATCACACATTACACCCGTACGATGATAACCTTTTGAACTGACCGCTACCGTAACGTTACGTTTCATTCTACCCTGTGTACGCATTTCCTGTAAACGAGCCTCTTTCTCTTCCAGTTTACGTTTATCTTTAAATGAAGGCTTTGACATGTTGGCCATTAGATGACGAAATTTAACATATTCTCGCCAGGCTTTCTGATATTCCGGATTACCGGCATAACTTAATTGTGGAGGTCGTATACCAAAATGTACTATGGCCGGATAACAAAGACCACTTTCGGCATCATAACATTCTGGTAAATCACTTACGTTACGATCCAATTGATCTACCCGTATGGAGGAGGGCTTATAGCCTGGCTTTGTGGCTAACATACCCTTGAAGTTATCCACATAATCTTGCCATTCTGTTTGTGGTATATGATTTAAATTTTGTAATCTATGCGAATCTACCAAAGGTCCGGCATTGTCTAGTAGATATTTTAGTACTTCACACATTGCCAACACCTCTTTGCCATTATCGGGCAGATCTCGTACGAAACGTGGCAAAAAATGAAAAGCAGTACAACTATTTGCCGCAACATTGCCATCGATATTTGGCAATAAGCAAAAATCAACCAATTCCAAGAGTTCGTGGAAAAGATATTTAGCTGGAAGAATAAAAATTAAAGAAATTACATGACAAATTATTTTTAAAAAATGGTTTTTATAGGAAAGATACAATTCGGAGAATTACTAAGATTAATCTACAGCATTTACGACTCCTCTTCTAATATAAGAGCCCGGAATGTATATATAGTACTTATTCAGTACTAAGAGAATATTGTAAAAATTACAGACAGAATTTCTACACATACAGATATACACTCTGTATACCGATGTATCCAAATGCAACTTGGAGAACATAATAAGGTTCATCACAGGAATTGGATGGTTGAGGGGCATTAGATAGGATTATATGACATGCAAGTGGCTTGGTGTGTTTTTCTTATTATTTATCTCTTGTTCTGTTTTTATTTTAGTCTAAAGAACTTTATTTTATTTTTTCCCTACTTTTCCTTCTACTACTCAATTCAAAGGGAATCATAATGGACATTGTAGGTCTCCGAGTAGAGGTGTAAATTTACACTATCTTCTCAACACAATTCTATATCAAGGGTATATTATACACTTTTGTGAATAGTATTAAAAGCCGAGATCGATAAAAGTACTACATAAGTTAGCTTTTGTTGCATAAAAAAGTTATATGAAAAAGTTGCAGTACATTCCAATTTATCATTTTGACTTGGATTTTGCTGTAGCTGCGAAACTAATAAGTATGTAAAAAACATCAAATATATGTACTTACAAAATAAATCCAATTCCCGTACGGTAAAATTTTCCGGCATCGTCTCGGGTACATACAATATGGTATATTCGATGTTGAAACGTATCACTTTGCAAGTTGGCAAATCCATTAAGGGAAAATGTGAGAGCAGCGAGAAACCCTCAAAAAGAAATTCATGTTCATCGTGCTTAATAATAGTGGGAGTTTTGGTAAGAAAATTTGTAGGTGGTGAAATTGTAATCCGATAATGATGTAAGTTATGTGCATTGTTTGAATTTGGATCACATTTTGGATAACCATCTTCTCCCGGATAAATGCCATGACGTATACCCACGCGTCGTGACTTGACCGAACAACGACAGAGGGGTCCATCATTCATTTCGCCATTTTCATTATGCCACAAATCAGCATGTACTCGATAAGGATGTTGTAGTTTGCGTGATAATTCCTCCATACAGTTGTCCTGCTCCAATTTGAATTCTTCATTATCTGATGAATCTGTATCGGAGGAAGAGCAACCTTCAGATTTATGTTTGCAAACGCGCCGACGAGTTTGTCTTGGTGGTGGTTTATAGGGCGGCAATGTTGCTCTTATAGCTTCAGCTCTTTTGATTAATTTCTCCTCGAAAAGTTGACATAACATTTCAAGACGAATGGTGGCCTCGACTTCATGTACATTATTAGTGCGTTTATAGTAGGGATCAGCGGGAGAGGAACGTACCCATATTTCACGACTTTCTTCGTCCATTTCGGCTAGTTCATCCATTTTACGTTGAATTTCTTCAGAAGTTTCGCAGTAATTTGAACGCCAGTTTCTTAACAAACGGTCACGTTCTGTTTCTGACTTAGCGGGACGTTCTTCGCGTTGACGATGACGTTTTCCCACATAATTCTTATCCGATCTGCCGGCATCAGAGTGTGACGAAGAAGTGTTGGCTTTTTCATAATATTGTTCGGATTTGCTGTAAGCATGGGAAGAAGGCCTGGAGTAGTATTCATTTCTGGGACGTGTGGAAGGATAACGATGACTATAGGAACTATGATAGTTTTGTGGATAATAATTACTGTCATACTCATACTGATAACCTCCAGTGTGATGATAATCATACGAAGTATTTGAAGGGGGATAGCCGGATTTGGTAGCAGAGGAAGGAGGATAAGAATAATTAGACGAAGATCTATGGTAATCGATTTGCATTGTTGCTTCACTGCCACCACAAGATTTATATGAACTTGTACTGGCAAAACCTCCTGCATATTTGGAAGAATATGCATTTTTTTCCAATTTGTCAATTTCACCTGATTTTCCATCATATCCCGGTGATTTAATTGTCTGTTTTAATGGCACATTTTCACTACTTGGTGCAGGCGGAGGAGGAGGTGGTGGTAAATTACACACATAATTGTATAGATTTTCCGAACCTGGTGGCAATGGTGGAGGGGCTGAAACTGTATCGGTTTTTGTAGCAGGCGTTGAACTTACTCCCGGAATTGGTGGTGCTGCATATGCTGGTGTAGTTGTTGGTATATGAGGTGGTGGATAATAATAATAATTTGGAACAGATTCATAATCTTTTCTTGGAGGAGGATAACTCATTTTGCGAAACGTTGACTAAAATTCACGACGAATGAAAAACTTTTATAACGAAAATAAATAAATACTAGTAGTGACACTTTTTTGTTTACATTTATCACCTAGTGATGGTTACTAGTCGATAATGGTATCTACGTAACGATAAGTTGCAATGTGTTGGTTTATAGCTGCGCTAAATGTAAATGAGATTTTGATATTCACATATAGGCGGAGATTGGTATTGCGAATTGAGTTCGGAATTTAAACATGTGTAAGCTACGCGTATTATTCGTATAGATAAAACTAACGTTACCGAAATTTTATTATTTTATAAAAATTCTAAAAAAATTAGGTGAATTGAAGAAAATAAATTTTTTGTTTCCAATTATTCGTTATTTGAAAAAGACTATTTTCAAATTCTTCGAAAAATTGTTCGTAATATATTGTTCCAATAATTCGAACGAATATTATTGGAATGAATACCCTAATAAATACTCTTTAAATTCTAATAAACAAAGTATGCGTTTTTGCCATTATTTATTGTTTTCCATAATTTTCTCCAAAGAATACTATTTTAAATAGACTTCAAGTAGACATGCACAATAACATTATTTTATTTTGTGTGTGTTATATTTAAGTGAGAGAAAAAGAGAGCAAGAGATAGAAATAATGACAAGGAGAACACTAAGAGACACAGGAAAAAGAGACGGAAACGAATATTTGGACTGTTGAACGACTGTATATAGATGGTAAGACAGTGGAATTCCCTCCCAACCATGATCATACTAAGGAAAAGCGAAAATGAATTTGTGTATGATCCCAATAAAGAAAAAAAAAATACGGATTGAGTTCACCAGAAACCAATAAAAAGGACGCTTAGAACTTCATTTTAATATTCAGATTGTTTATTAAATAAATCAAATCAAAAGTCATAATATTTAAAAGTAAAAAATAATCAAACAATTTTAAACATATTAATAATGACATTAAAATAAAAATAAAAAATTAGCGATAAAAAAAAAAAATAATATTTGCAAAAATCAGTTTTTAAAATTTCATTTTTAAAAGAAAAAAAAAAAAAAAAAAATATATATATACACTAAATTAAAATCGGGTTCAACTGAGGATCGAACTCGGGTTCATAAAAAATAATAAAAAAATGTTTAATTTTTTTTTAAATGCATAAAAAAATAAAAATTTGCAAAATGAAAAAAATTGGGTTCAATTAAAAATAAAAAAATTAAAAAAATAATAATTATAAAAAAATTATATATTTAGGTAAAAATATATATATATATATATATATATATATATATATATATATATATATATATATATATATATATATATATAAAAAGATAAAAAAATGTTTTTTCCCCAAGTGGGATTTGAACATGGGTTTAATAAAAAAAAAAACAAAAAAAAAAAAGAATAAAAAAAAATCTTAACTCAAGCGAGGTTTGAATCTGGGGTACGTGGAACGGTAGGTAATCGGTTACAACACTAGATCATTGTAATTATTAAATGCGACAGGGTTAGTAAATTAGTTAAATTCTAATGTAATAACATAAATTACTTCTTGTCAATTGCAACGTTAAGATTACAAAAAAAAGTACATGAATATAACTGATTTTCCTCTTCTTTCTTTTCTTTTCTTTTCTTTTCTTTTCTTTTCTTTTCTTTTCTTTTCTTCATAAAATAATTAAATAGTTTTATAACAATAATTTACTTATTTTATAATTAAATTTAATTAATTTACCCCTTATTTTAATGCATTTTTAATTTTAAATTTTAAAATTTCTAAAATTACTAATTTAAAAAAATCTCAAAGAAACTTACATAAAATTGCGAACCCTAGATGACCAACTTTCGAGGTTCACCCCCCTGATCCGTTAGGAACCTGTGTTCCCCAAATCAACTCAAATCACCTCGTCTTTGGCCAGGTGAAATTTTAATGAGTTATTTCCAACGATTCATAAGTTACAGAATTATTTCTAAAAAAAAAAAAAAAATTATTTGTAGAAATAAACAAAAAAAAAAAAAAAAAATTGTGATAAAAAATTGTTATTCTTCAGTTATACATAATTTAAAAATTTTAATAATTTTAAAAGAGTCTATGAGTTCTCAGTGTGAGAGTCGACTCAGTATAAACGGCAAAAATGCTTATATATTTCTCAACGGGGAGAGTGTAAAAAATTAAAATATTTGTGATCCATAGTGCATAGTGGGGCAAAATCGAAATTTTTTGGAAATAAATCTTTAACTTCGGCTGGTTGGATTTTCATGAAATTTGGTATAGGAGTAGCAGAGGAGTGCACAATGTTAAGTTTGGAAGAGGAGCACAACAAACCCCTCAGGGGCGGAGCTAGGGGGCTCAAAATTAGGTACCTCTGGCATAAACATTTGTTAATCACTTGCCAAATTTTTGTTTCTCGTCCGATTTCAAATATTTTTATATATTGTTATGGGCCCCGATAAGACCTATAAAAGACTTACATGTCCTATCTATCTCTTATAGTTTTTGAGTTATTTGCGTTTGAATTTGTAAGCACTATAATTTTGCATGTTCTTGGTTCAGTTTTGTTCATATATATCCTAGTATTTCGGACCGATTAACTAGTTAAAGAACAAAATTATCTATTGAATAAACAAAATTTGAAGTCGATATCTTTACCGAGTCCAAAAAAAAAAAAACGATTTTGAATTTGAAAATTGCAAAAAAGACGACTTTTTGTGTTTATTTAGCCGAAAAAGTATCTACACTCTTTTTTATCTAAAATCAAATTTTCTTTAGCAACATATAATAATTTTGCATTTTTCTGAAAGGTAACTTCACAGAGATGATTTTAGAATAAAAAAACAAGCCCAATAACTCAATTGGTCATGGTACACACCCTCCCGAATTCGACCCATTTTATATAAAAGTTTTGATTTTAGATCATTTTTTCTCAAATCCCAAAGCACGAATCGACATGTTGTTAAAAGTTTTAAATCGAAATCTACGGGACTTCGGAGAAATGTGGATTCCATTGCCAAAAATGTAAAAAATCCCATTTTTGGGAATTTTCATTACTTTTTTTGGGAATTCAGGAAATTACATTTATGGTGTTTATCTAAATTTAACAAATGTATTTATTGTTGATGGTTAAAAATTTATATTTTATGATCTAGTGGCAATGTACAGATATCTTTTCCAGTGATACCTAGCTGCATCATATATCTATTACTGATGGTTCAAAATTTATATTTTTTTGAGCTAGTGACAATGCACAGGTAATATCCTTTCCGGTGATACCTAACAGCAACATATAATATCAATCAATTCGGTATAGGTACTCTTCCAAATTGACTCTTTCAGATATTTTACCTAAAGAAAATTCATAGAATATCTGTAAATATATATATACCTGTGCGATATATCTAATAGATATATATATATAAATGCGTAGCTAATCCTTACCAATATCATAACGAAGTTGATTACCATGGTGATTACATTGAAACATGAACAATTGTGTTGTGTTCTGTGGAGTTTATCTAAAAATGATCTTAATCGCTTAGAAGCTATAGTGGAATCCATAAAAACTACATATCGTGCAAAAGTCGACGTCATTGGTAAATCTCAGATGGAGAGTAAAAATGAAGTCCTTGAATCAGCGTACTAACAGATTAAAAATTAAACATTCCGATTGGATGGATGCTCATATAGAAATATCGCTGTGCAAAATATCAACTGGCTCAACTGATGGACTATCAGCCCTTCGTTAGTACAAGCATGCTAGTGGAATTAAGAAAATGACGGATTATAAAAACGTATCTATAACACCTTTGATGCCATTAAGAATGCGATCTTATTCCTTAAAGCAATCTTCATCAAAGTGTAAAAACTCATTTGAACATATATGGCTTCACACCACTCCAGGATCAAAACATTTTTGCAGACCTATTTGGTTCGAATACACAAGGGAGTTGAAGACAACAACAAAGGATTTAGTGGAATGTATTAAAGATGAAATAAATGATTTACAACCTCTTTCAAAGGACTAACATACTATTAATGACAAAAAGTATTGTGCCATGGCGAAATTATAATTGAACGAAATATTCTTCCACTTGGAAAGCTTACAGCATAGGCTCAAGAAGCAAGAAACAGAGATTTTAAGCACGTTAAATTATTCAGCTCCAGGAAATGCCCAGGACGTCACAAAACGAGGATATTTTTAATAGCCTATTGTTATTATCAGACGCTGTACTATCATCAATGAGAAAACGTTGGATTTATTATGAGCCTTTATCAACTCAAAATACTGAAGACTTGAAGTACCTTTATTATCTTTTAGATATGTATACAGATACAACAGATTATTTTATAGAAAATAACTACTATAAGTTTAAAATATTAGAAAAATTGTCTACATAAGTTTAATGTAAATAAGTAATAAAAAATCGTATTAGAAATATAATATTTATTAAGGAAGATGATAAATACCAAAAATAATAATTGATGATTGATGATTTTTGTTTGTTTTGTTATTTTAAATTCATTAATAGAAATATATGAATGCTTAGAAAAAGATAAAAATAAAAATATTTATTAATTATTTTTATAAAAATATTTTGTGTATAGATATTACTAAAAGTATACAGAAATATTCATAATTTTCTAAGTAATTATTCACGTAAAACTAAAGGCAAAAGTTGCAAGTTTGTAAAAATATAGTCATAAATACAATAAATTGGAAATATAAAAGTTTAAAGGCGCATATTTCTGAAATGAGGCATGATATTGACTTGAATCTTTTTGCAAAAGATAGGAAATTATATATGCTAAAGGATAAGCATTCAGCCTAGGATTTTTCAAAAAGTCAAACTTTTAAAAAAGATAATAAGCATATTTCCAATTATTACATTGAAAAACTTATTGAAAAAAGAAAACTTAATGGCATAAGTATACCACAGTTAGATAATATTACATACCTTGGTATTCATTTAGATAGGCGATTAAATTGGAGTCGTCATATAGAATCCAAGAGACTCCATATGATGCTAAAAACTTCTAGCATTCACAGGTTAATAAATAGCCAATCAAAACTAAGCCTTGACAATAAAGTCATACTGTATAAAGCCGTTTTAATACCAATTTGAACATATGGCAAACAAATATGGGAAACAGCCAGTAATACGAGTATCGATATTATACAGAGGGTGCACCATGATATATAAGAAATGAAAATATCCATAGAGATTAGAGGTTCCATTGGTAAAAGACGAGTTTAAAAAGCTCAGTAAAAAATATATTATAAAACTACAGACTCACCCCAACCATCCTGCAAGACTTCCTACTGAAGTTCAATAAAATTCAAGGCTTCGTAGAGCCTATTTTCCACTCCGTTACTAGGAGGACTAATTATTCACCTAGCTATGCCCTCGTTAGAAATAAATTAGTCTTTAGTGTTTAGTTTTAAGATTTAAATACATATTGTGAGGCCTTAAAAAAAGACAGATTCAATATATAAATAAAACGTTGAACAAAATCTGTAACTTATGGTAAATTGTTTGAATTTAAAACAAATTTCATATAGATGTACAACACAAACTCAATTTTTTACTTATTTATTTTCTTTAATTTACAGCCATTATTAACCTACTATTTATTATAAAATATATTTTTTTATTACTTTTGCTAGTACTATATATTTATTGCAATTAAAATGAGCTACAGCTTGTTAAAATCTCATTAAAATTTTAGAACATATGATACAGACATCAAACGAAATCTAAAGAAAAATAAATTAACCCATATTTGTAAGATCCTAACTTTTCTAAGTTTAAAAAACCTTAAAACTATGAAGTCAGAAAAATCGCTTCTTTTTTGGAAATAAATATGGTGGAATAATTTACTCACCCATACCTAGAAACTACACTATGTTACATTTCCAGTGTTTTTTCACTGTGCTATCTTTTAAACAAATTACAACAAATCTTATTTAATGTAGTGCCTATACTAGAAAAATTTTTATCAAGACAAACGTCAAAATCAGTGCAAATCTATTAAAGGTAACATCAGTTGAATAGCTGATTAATACTATCTATAGATACAACAAATGAGCGTTGATCTAAAAAACTCTTTATTATCTTTTGCAGATACGTTAGATAATTGAAGGAGTAAGTTTAATACTAGGTCATAATGCCATGTTGAATCGATGGCTTTTTAAATGTTAAGAAAAATAATCCCAGAGCTCTGACGATTTATTTTTTTTGCTTCGAGAAAATTAACGACTCTTCTTAACTGATGTACAGTAGAGTGCTCCTTGCGGAAACGAAGTTATTGAGGGTTAATAATATTATTTAGACTAAAAAAAGCTAAAATTATCTTATTTATTGTTTTTTTTTTTAACTATCCAATAGGCTTAGTATGCTGATTGGTTTATAGCTGAAGGTAGTTTAGGATCCTTTCCTTGCTTGGAAATTAGGATGACTTTTGCCTTTTTAAAAATTGAAGGAAAATATCCTTCTATTAAACAAGAATTGAAAAGTTTACATAAGATTTCACAAAAGTAATCGGGCATGTTTTTAAGGCTAATGCTATTAATGCCATCTTACTCAGGGGCTTTATTGTTCTTCAATAAAAGTACAAATAATTTCACTTCAGCTGAGTTATTATGTTTCAAGTTCGATCTGTAAAGAATTTTATCATTAAGATCATAAACAAATATAGTGACAGCTGTGTTTATGGTGAATAATTATTTAAAGTAATGGCGTGTGAATTAACAAATACATCTGTTATTGAGTTGGCCAATTCATCGCCAGTTTTTAAAACTTCACCATTTACATAAAGATCAGTAAAATACATCTTGTTTTCTTTAATGGCTTTTGTTACTTTTTAAAATTTTTTAGAGCTCGAGGGCAAATTTGAAAGAAATTTTGAATAGGATTATTTTCGGTATTTATTAAGGTGGAAATCAATTAGTATATTCAATAGCTTCAAAATATTTTTCAATTGATTTTTAGAATTAAAATCCCTACATCTTTGAAATTTACGTTTGTATTTATTTCTCTGACTAACATTTTACTAATATCAAAAATTTCTCGTTTCCAAGAATTTCTATGACCGACAAGTATTTTATTAAACACTTCTTTAACTATAGATATTAAATTATTAAAATAAAAATCTAGATTCAATGAATTAGTAACAGATTGGTCAATGTTTTGACTCTTAATTTCATTTTCCACACAGTTTCTGATTGCTGACCAGTTTGCTCGATAATACAAGAGAACTGAATATGTCATATTTTGAACCTGTCCTGCAGTTATTGGTACATGGTGCGATTGTAAAACATTTGGATGTCTCTTTAGCGCTGAAAAATGCAGACACGAGCTTGTCAAAAGAATGTCTACTGTAGACGGCTGGACAGGGTTAATATTTTGTCCAAATCGAGTATACCCTATTGGGTAATATATGTAGTAGGCAACGGTTGTAGAGTTACTTGTTGGCCCAGTTATTTGACACACAACTCCAAAGTGTATGCTGGACATTCAGATCACCGAAAATTAATCTCTTTAGAAAAAGGGGTTAATTTATCAAAATCATCCTTGAAATTGGTAGTTTGAACTGGTTTATAGGCTGAGGTAAATACGAGTATTACTGGTCTTTCATTAATAACAACTTGAATTGAAATGCTCTCAGCAGTATTCGTTTTAATTATCGGTAACACATTACCTTAGATTGCAATTAAAATTCCTCCGCCATGCATAGATCGAATCTCTCTATAAATTTTATAGCCACCAAAAAAGGAGAATATCTATTTTCCTTTTGTGCAAAATGTATTCCAGCTGGGCAGCTGCTGGAATACATTCATCTTATACGTTTCAGTGCATAATATGAACATTGTGTAAACAAGTTGAATTATATGGTATATTGAAGCATCATACCCAAAACTTTGGAAATGTCATCATTATTATTTTTGTCGTAGCTCTTGCTTCTAGCTACCTCAGAATAAAAATTAACATAATTTAACATAAAATTAAATTACCATAATCGGGTTCGTGCCTTGGCAATTGAGGAAAATCATGATCGTCTTCTTTAAAATATGAAACATTAGTTTCTCTGTTGGTGGACTTGATTTTGATGTTACTAGATGACGGATTTCTAAATATTTTTGAAGACTTGGGCACTTTTTGTTGGCCCATGGCCTATTATATGTTAATATCGTAGTCCACCATAAGATCATGTGAGTGATCAACTCACAGTGGATCCACTGTCCAGGGAAAGGTTTGAAGGTCATATGGTTGAATCAAGCCACAACCTTTTCCCAGACTCATGTACCTGTAAAAGAAAGAAAAGAAATATATGAGTAAGAGAAAAAAAATTGAAACTGGAACGATACATACACTTACCTGAATATCTGAAATGAAAAGAAATATTAATATTTTTGTTTAAATGTTGCGTTTTTAATTAAAACAATACTTACTTATTTAGTTTTGTCCACATTCTCCTGAAAATTTAATGAAAATAACATATGTTCCTATAACTAAACTAATGCGGCGAATTCGCCGTGATAATTAATTAAGGCTGCCAGATGTGGCGGGCATGAGTAGTAGTAGACACAGAGAAGGAGTAATTGCTAGTAAATGAAATTATGAATGAAATTTGCAAAGTTTACGTTAATTTCGAATTAAGTTGCAAGTGTTTAGAAACATGTTTAGGAAATTAAATAGTTAGATAGATTTTTGTTAGAATAGGATAGTTATATTGATTTAGAACAAAGTAGGATAGTTATAGAAATCGGAAGAATATAAGCATAAAATACTTTATGGAACAGTCAGGGTATATAAAGGGTGTTTAGTTCGGCCATTTTTTTTTATTAAACAACCGGCTTCTTAAATGATAATTAATGAAAGATTAAGAAAAATAAACAAGTTTTTTTAAGTGGCAAATCTCCCATAAAATATTTAAAGAAAGAAAAAGACAATTAAGTTAAAAAAAAAAAAAAAAAAATATTAACAAGCAATTGATTATTTATCATCAAGTGGAAATCCATCTACAATTGAAGTTTTTTTTTTAAATATATGAAAAAGTATTTAGCAATTATTATTATAAAGTTAATAACATGAAGTATTAAGTGTTTTGAATATTTAGGAAATTTGATTGTAATTTTTGTGCCATTAAAATAATCCAAAGATAACATGTGTTGTGCGAATTAAATATACTGGTCCTCTCTAAGGTTATCAGAGGAGATTGAGTGGGGATCACAAGCATTTTTCCCAGTACTGGAAAACAAAAGCGCCCGAAGATTTATAGTTTTATATGCCTTGGTGAAAAATTGAGTAACAATTGCCAGGTAACCAATAACTTAACATGTATTGCGCAAGAAGCACATAAAATTATCAACCGTTTTGTTTATAAAAGAAAAAAAGCAGCCGGTAAATTATATTGTTCTAAAAAAAAAAATTAATAAAAAGACAGATAATTCAAAAAAAAAAAAAAAAAAAAAATAAATAAAATAGATATACCATCGAAATAATGTTAGTAATAGGTCACCAATCCTTGCGAGCGTTTAGTGAATTCTCTTTCGAAATAGCTCACTTCTTCGCCACTCTTAGAAGTGCAATAGAATATTTCTTTCAATTTTCTAACAACAAAATATATTAGTATACAAATTGAATCTGCTAAACGTAACTTCTTTAATCACTATTAGAAGTTGTTTGGATAACAGTTAAAGTTATCCACACTATTTTTCAACACCTTTGCTAGCATTTGAAAGATTATTTTTTATCAATCCACATAATCTGTCTAATTTGGCACTATAAGATGATTAATAGTAGAAAGTGCAAAACTTTATAAAAACAACACAATTTAGGTGCGAAATGATTTCGGCGATTGTTTACATTTCATAATGGGGAAAAGAACAAGCAGAAACAATATAATTTTGATTAGTAAAACTATAAGTTTTGAAGTGATTAGAGTAAAAAAATACTGACATTAACTAAAATTATTTATGTAAGCTGATATTAAGGTAAAAGATTCATAAGTTTTACTTATAAAAAGAAAATTAAGAAAATAAGGTAAGCGTTTATTATAATTTAAAAAAAATTAATAATATTTCAACTAGTTCTGGGCAAGCGAACAAATTTAGGAAAACATTTTCATTTTCTATAAAATTAAAATATGTTATTAACAATTTCAGGGCCAGAACATGGACAGAAAATTTTGTTTTATATAAAATTCTTAATAACTTTTTAAAAGTGTGAGAGTTTGACTTATGTATGACATGCCCGTAGAAAAAGTCTCTAATTTTCAGAATAATTTTTTATAGAACAAAAAATTACGAATATATTAAAAATTCGATTCTGTGGAAGATTAAAATTTATATATACAGCAATCAAAATTTTGGGAATGCATTCCATTAGAGTATCCGAGAAATATTTTAGCAGAGCTGAATTTTTGCATCTTAAATTTGAAAAGGAATTTATAATTTTCAAAATTTTATTTATAATTTTCGAAATTTTAAATTAAATTTTTTTAAAAGTTTGAAAAGAATTCAAACATTGTTCTTGTTATTAAATATTTTGAAGAAATTGTTTTGTTGTTGTAATGTTTGAAATGTGTACTTCTAAGTTTAAAAAATCTTAAATATTGACAAAAATGATTGAAAAAACTTTCAGGGCCAAGATAAAATTTAAATAATGATTTAAAATGGTACATCATCATTAAAATTTGTAATAGAGTATGGAAATGGTTAAAAGATAGTCTTTAATAAAGGGAATCCCCTTTATAAAAGTGGAAACATTTGAAAGAGAAATTAGAGAAAATTTGTTATAAATATTGTTTCAAATATTTCCAAAATTCTTAGTAGTCAGCTATTTGTTCAGCGAGAAAGTATAATTTTAAGAAAGTATATGGTGTACGCCTTGTAAAAAGTGTAATACATTACACTTTTTATAATGCGAACATCACAACCTTTCTAAAAATCATACTTTGTCGCCGAACATACTAAAAACTGCAGAAAATTCTAATAGATGTTAAATGTTCATTTGAATTCAAAATTTTTCGTGCAATTAATTTCATTGTTTTCTATAATAAATGCAAGGAAGAGTTATTTTTGTTATTTAAAAAATAAATTAGAATATTAATAATTATTATTATTTTATTATATATATATATATACCTACTTTATTAAATTTGAAAGAAACAAATATTCTTTTCTAATTTTGTACTTAAAATATTTCTTAGTATTCTTTTTTAATTTAATTTTTTCTAATTGTTAAATAACTTGAAGTGCAATTAATTTTATTGCTTTCCATAATAAATATCAGAAAGAGTTAATTTTGGGATTTAAAAAATTTTAATATTTTTACTGGCATTATTATTATAAAAATTTTATGCAAACTAGTTTCAAAATTCTGCAAATATTTTCTATCGAAAGTGTAACTACATCAGTACACCGGGAAGTTGATATGTATCGCTTTTACTATCGAATTCTGATATAGTTAGAGATAGAATCTTTTGAGTAACGCTTTAGTGGAGATTGGAAGATTCGAATTAGGATTTTTTATTAGACACTTTTACTGCAATATAGTAGATCCTAATACGTGACGTACAAAATTCACTAAAGCGTTACGAATTCTGATCTACTTAGTAACACCGTTCGGGAAGAAATGTGCCACTAAGAGATAGTTCCTTTTGAGTAACGCTTTAGTGGGGATTTGAAGATTCGAATTAGTATAATGAAAGATACGCGTTTTAGGTGACATTCAAAACTGACTAAAGGGTTACTCAAAAGGAACTATCGCTCAGTGGCACAGTTCTTCCCGAACGGTGTTACTAAGTAGATCAGAATTCGATAGTAAAAGCGACGCATATCAACTTCCCGGTGTGTCGATATAGTTACGCTTTCGATAGAAAATGTTTGCAGGGATAAGTTTAATATTAGTTTAAATATATGTTAGTTAGGTTAGCTTTATTTTATGTTGTATGTTAATTGTTAGGCGGCGTCTATAAATACCCAACTAAATTAATAAAATTCAAATATTAACGTATTTTATATACTATTTGCTCATCATATCCGGGGATGAATATCAAATAATAGGCATTCATTACAGCCATCGAATATCCGAATATATATATATATATATATATATATATATATATATATTGTATATATAGGAAGTAAAGTTGCTTGGTTGTTTAGTATTTATTGAGGCAAAAATATACATTAAGTTTTTTTATTGTTTTGATATTTCTTATTTGTTTGTATTTTGCTATTTTGAAAATTTATAATAGTAGAAGTTTTTTTTTTTTTTTAATAAATATGTTGTGAAATAGATTAAGATTTAAAATGCAGAAATAATTTATATGTATTGAGTGGTATATAAAGGGTAAGTGGTGGTACGATATTTTAGGATATTAGAGATTAAGGGGAATGTAGGGAATGGGCGACTGGAGCAAACATCTGGCTCCCACTTAGATGGTGTTCTGGTGAATTAGATTGTAGGATATTGATAGATGTTCTCCTTTTATTATGGGTATAGTCCTTGGATCATATCGAAGGGAGGATCTCACACCATGAATAAGAATCCGTTAATGAGCTAGCTGCAATAACTCGTCATGATGCTCTTTTGGTCACGTTAAATGAACAGACTGCATAATCATGATTTTCAGCGCAGGTTGAACACACTACGATACGGTTACAATTTTTAGCACAATGTCCATACATTGCACACTTGGAGCATTGTTGCCTTTTAGAGGTTTTATCTAATACACAGAAATATTACAAAAACATCTAATTTTCACAACCTCCCTGCATCAAGCTGACGATACAACTCATCTACACTACATCTCTTTGTTTCTAGTTTCTTTACACTTACAGGTTTTATATTATGAGAGCTGACAAATTCTTCGCCGATTGTCTTTGCATCCAGTTTTGGTAGGCATCCTTCAATTCATGCGTATAACTGGAATTTTTCATCTTTAAGAACACTCGAAGCTTTATTGTACAACGATAGCAAGTTGGATAAAATTATCGCATCGTCATTCGTTTATATGTATACTTATCGCCCATTAATGCGATAACAGCCGAAAAACTGTGAGTAGAGTCTAAAATTATAGAAGGAATCTTTTCTTTAAATGCAACTGCTTCTTCGTTTTCAGATAGTAGCTGAAATCTGTTGGCACTTGTGCTAGGTCTGTCTAAAGTTTTTGGCACCTTGAATTTAGAGCTATTGCTCTAATGTTTTTTTTCTCTTTTGAGCAAACATTGCCAAATAAAAGAAAATTAAACAAAACTAAGTAGTTTTTTACACTTTTTATTTTAAAAATAAAGTAAAAATTAACACGATATTTTTATTTTGAGGCAGAGATGTCAGATGGAATGCATAATAACTTTATAAGTTTTTAAGCGATTTTATATAAGAATATCCCATTTGATGTCCTCCAAAAGGTCTACCTGCACTTTAGATCGTTTTCCGAGTGAAAATAAAAAGTGCCATTTTGTAACAGCGTGTAAACAAACATTTTTTCTTTAGCATAATTTGGAAACTTATAGAGAATTTTACTAAAAGTATTTAAAATCGGTTAATATTTTTAAAAGTTACAAACTCTCACACTCGAGCCGGACAAGTTTGGCCCACTGTAGTGCCGACTGCGCTATGGTAAAAATGCGCTTCTGACAAAATTCTGAAAGCATAACTCCTCTCCCATCGATGTTTCAAGTTTCATCATGATCGGTCGAGAACTTTAAAAGCTATATTTTTTATTTTATTATTATTTATTTTGCGAAAAGTCGAACTGTAGATTGTATCTCTGTGCATCTGTTTATTTGTTTTGTTTTTAATCATTACTTAAATAGATTTAAGATTAATGTTTATACACTATATCACCATAGGTGGTTGGGATATTATGTGTTTGTAACACACTGAAAAATTCTCGGACCCTTTCCTTAAAGTACACAGAATCACTTTCTGAGTCGATTTAAACATGTCCGTCCGTTCGTCAGGTTGCCTGGCTGGCTGTCCAACTATTTTATCCTTGTGCGTAAGGAACAGGTCAAATTTTTAAAAATAATTTGATAAAATTTGGCACATCTGCTTTTTTAACACAAGAACCGAGCCTACTGAAATTGGTTATGGACGGTCCATTATAGCCTGCATACAAATATCCTCGTGGAATAAATACTTAAATAAAATTTGGCATAAATAAGTTCTATACAACCATAAATCCTTATGCCAAATTTCACTAAAATCGGTTCATAATTTATCATAGCTTCCATAAAAATCCTTCTTCGAAAATCAATTTAGCATGCATAAATCCTAAACAAATTTCAATATCAAGTTAATATTTGACAGAAATGAGTTTTATATAAGTTCGTACTTTACTATAGCTTCCGTATAAGGCTCACTTTCGGAAATCACCCTCAAGTGCATAAATCATATATAAATGTTAGTATCAACAAAATGTCAACATACGCATATTTTATAAAAATATATAAAAATGTTGTAGAGAATTATATGACCGGACTTAATCGTTTTGTTGTGATTAGGTAAATCCATCAAATTACCATTTTCTAACTGAACTAAATAATTTTCAAGTCTTTAGGTAAAACAACAACAATAGAATTCAAATATAATAGAAACGAAAAAAGGAACGAATAATTAAATCAAAATATAATAATTACACTTAATCATATAATCATCATATATTATAATAACAACAACTTCCAAAACAATTTGCTGTAACGTGAATGTCAGATACAAATAGACCAAGTCCATTATTTCCAAAAAAGAAAATTCGATTAAAAATAAAGGTAAATATAACAAGTCATGCAATATTAATTAAAATTAATTTACATTAAAACAATGAAATGATTTAATAAATTGAAATTAAATAACAATCAAATTAATGTGTATTTTCTATTAAATTTAATGAGATTAAACAGTTTTAGCTCGTTAAAGGCAATGAAAGCAAATTAAACAAAAATAGCAGAATATTTCAAATATATATATACAACAAAATTATGTTGCAAAAATACCTAAAAAACATGAATAAATATTTTACAAAGATGGTAGTCTAGCGCTGCTCTGACTGTTGAAATGAATTGACACAAACTGGAAAAATGGAAAGTCAATTAATAAGTATATCTAATGCTTTCGTTTTGGCAAACAACTATTTATAAATGTATTATAAATGTATTTTCCATTAATCAAATTTAACAGAACATGATTTAGCGGATATAAAATTTATTATTAATTTTTTAAATTAAAAACTTTAAATGAAAATGAAGTCATATACAGTTATATGTTATTTATTTTTTTTTAATTCTTCATTATAATGTTAACTGTTGGCGGATTTTAATTAAATAAACATGCTACAGTTCACTGTTTTTTCAGACTACTATGGGTTAGATTAGGTAGAAAAGAGGAGGCATTAAAATGACCCAAACCCATATCGGGTATAGACGTATGCTTTTAGTGGTATGTTGTGCGCTCTCAGGGAAAGCTTCACCTATCCATAAGCCTTATCACTTTGGAAAGATTAAAAACCTCGTTTTCTCGATTTAGTTTTTCAGAGATATCCCTGAGATTCATTATTTTATCCCCTTTGAGATTTTCGCTCCTAATGCGATCAAACGCAGGCAATTATATAGCTAATGTACCATAAGTTGTCAGTCGTTCTCCCTGGCGTGTTTATTTCTTGCCCATTTCTTCAGTTAAGTTTTCAAGTTTTGGAGAGGTTAGTTTACCAACTATTTCATTACCGACAATACAAAAAATAAGTTTGCAGTAGTAAATTGCATTGTTGTATCTGTTTGGCAGTAACAAAGCAGAGTTTGTGGACTATAATTAGACAAAAGCAGAATGGAATACTTATTTTCTGTGCCGCTACACACTTCATCAGAATTTGTGGTGTCTTATCCTTTTAGATTTCGTTGAAACCTAAACACATGATGTCCTGGAACCCAAACTATCTCAATGTCCTTATAACCGAGTTACGACTTTATTTCGCTCTTTAACTACAAGATACTTCGAGATGTAACTTTTTTATTTCTTCAGTTTTAATAGCCTCTACGAGTAGGAACTTTATTATCTACTCCCTTCAACCATTTAATACAGGAGTTCTCACAAGCTCTTGCTTCGCGACCCACTTTCTACGTTACGACTTGGTAACAAATTAGCTGCATCCCATACAACTCAGACATTTCAAACATGATAATTTTAATATGTTTCACAAAATAGTTGCAAATTTATATTCAGATTTAATATCAGGTGTTATTCTTAAATAATTCTTAAACCTAAAAATGCATACTTAAAAGAAATATATTTAAAATTATGTTCTTTCAATTTGATGTCAAAGGTTATTGCTAAATTTAGGGAAATGCTAAACAAAAAATATATTTATTCAATATTTATTGAAGCTTCATTAAGATATATCAACTTTAAATATCTTTTTAATTGAGTCCACTAATTTCTCAACAAGAATTTTGAAATACATTTGAGAATCAGATTTGAAATAATTTAATAATAAATGCATTAGTTAATTTGAAAAAACTTTTGCTCTCCAAATATTTTCAAATTATTGTCAAACGTGTAACATTACAGAAAACATTTGATTTCAGATAATTATAAATTTTAGATTTTTTTCTTTTCATATTTAAATTCATCTTTATCTAAATTTTCTATTTACATATTTACAATTTTATTAATTTATTTAAAGGAAAAAAAATTTAGGTAAAACATTCGTGCATAGAATACAACTAGAAGTTTATGTGAGAGGCACTTTGAACTAAATTTTCTAAAAAATTACTATTTTTTTCCAAAACACAAAAACAAAATATATGTGACTACATACATGTATTTTGTTGTTGCATGAATTAGGGTTTTGACAATTGAATCAGGTTTTTTCTCTCACATTAATATCTATTTATTAATCTATGTATTCGAGTGTAAAATATATTTGAGATTGAGAACGATATTTGATGAAAGATTATTATGATTTGGTAGTATCTTTGTTATAAAAATTTTTGATAAAAGTTAACATGATGAAGTAAAATTCAAGCACATACATAAACCTCAATAATCTGAAGAACTTGAAAATGATCGAGTACACATTAATATCTTCCAATTCTCTGCAAATTTGTACTATAACTTCAAAGCATTTCATAAATACGAAGAAATAAATACCAATCAAAAAATGCAATAAATTTTATGTTCAAACAAAAGACCTTACAATATCCGTACGGACCATTTGTGGGTCGCAGACTACCATTTGAGCGCCGTTGATTTAACATCTTCGTAATCGCCCTGATCTCAGCTTGAAGAACTTGAAAATGATCGAGTAATTACTACATATTAATATCTTTTAATTCTCAGCAAATTTGTACTATAACTTCAAAGAATTTCATAAATACGAAGAAATAAATATCAATCAAAAAATGCAATAAATTTTATGTTCAAACAAAAGATTTTAGCGACTCTCTTACATTCATATTATATTTTCAATAGCTTTTGTAGATACGATTATCATTGCTCTGCAGATGCCTATACACCGCTGCCTTTGAATTTTTTGAAAACTTCTTCAGGGACGTATACCACTTTAAGAACTGGTTGTGATACGCTTGGATCACGATAACTAGTACACGATGAAATTCGACTCCACTATGTTCTATATTTAAAAGAATAAATATCTTGAACCCAAACATGTTTTTATAGATAAAAGAATATAATCGAAATCAGTGAAAATAACTTATAGTATATTATTCATTTATTAATTTTGCTGAATACAATTTTTAGGAATTTTTTGCATGGGAGATTCTTTTCGATGCGCAGCCAAAATAAATTTTTATATAGAAAACATAAATATTGATTTTAAAGCTAAAATAGAGCTAAAATAAAGTACAAACGAAAAAATCTAAAAAAATCTAGTACAAACGAAAAAATCTTCTACCAAAAATCGATTTTTAAATGTAAAACTTAAAAAATGATTTTGTAGATAAACCAGGATAAATAGAGCGAGAGGAAGAAAATCTGTGATTGCTAATATTTTCTATCAAAAATAAATTTCTATATGAAAAAAGAAATAATCGATTTTATAGCTAAACAAGGGCGAATATAGCAAAATGTAAGATTTCTACGCGGGTAGAATTTTCCGGGATTTCCCGGGAAATCATTTCTATTTTTCTACATATCCCGGCAAATTTTAGGAATTTTCGAGAACTAAAAGTTTATTTTTATTGTTTTAATTCTATCTACATGTTTCAAAAATTACTTAAGTTTAGCTTCAAAAATGTACATCAAATTCAATATCAGAAACTTGCAAAAAGGTTAAAAGATGCCATTTCCACCACAAAATCAACATTTCTAGTGAGTATATTTTTAGGAACTGAACTTGTGAACTTATATACTTTTGTATTTTCGGGTATACAAAAAATATTTAAATTATAATTTCTTCTTTCTCAAAGTACAAAATTTGATATTCAAAACTTACTTAAATTATGATCAGTGTTGCCAGTTTAGCCTTTTTAAGGCTAAATCAAGCCTCTTTTCGTTTTAGATTCTAGCTTTTTTTCTATTTTTTTTTGACATTTTTTAGCCCTAAAAAGTATTTTAGTTAGTATTTAAACAGCGAAGAACACTATTTTTATTTTTACAACACTTTAGCATTTTTATATAACCAAAATTTTTATCTCCGGCGCTTTATTCTCGAAATCAAAATATAATTAATTTCATGGACTTACTAAATCGATTATAATTATTTTTCAATATACTTCGTTAAACATAGAAGCTATTTACAAATATTATTAAGAATTTTTATGAAAGCGAAAATCAGCCAAAATTTGAAAATGTCTAATCAAAAAGGAATTCTAGCTTAAAAATTAAGAGAAATCACTTTAAAGCATTAGTTTTTCTCATGTAATATAATCCAAATTTGTATGGGAATTTCTAGGTCGAATTTTCATTGGTCTTTTTGCTGGAAGTCGTTCTATATTTAATATATAAATTTACCGAAGTATCTGTAAAAAAAAAAAAATGCAAAAACTAATGAGAACGAGAAAATCTTTTAAACTAAAAAAAAATAACTCTTTTCTAGCCTTATTTTTTGGAGCATTTAGCCTTTTTGGGTTTTCAATATCAATTTAGCCTTTTTTTCTCATTTCCTGGCAACACTGATAACGATTATAAAATATGAGGGTTTCAATAGATAAAACCTTGTTCTAAGACCAATTTTTTGAAAACGAGATCTTAGAACTTTCATTTATTAAAATTGCGCGATTTTATTTCGTATGTGTACCAAAATTCATGGAGGGGTGTTACATTAGGTCTGTGGCAAATTATGGACAGATAATTTTATTAAAATAAAATATACGAATATAGAGTATTACGTTTATACGAACATTTATACTTATACAAAAACATCGAATTTCATTAAAATATTGCTTGAATTAAGATATTTATGATCGTTATACACCTATTCCGGGAGGACATTTGTATGGGGGCTAGGTGAAATAATGAACCGATCATAACCAATTTCAATAGGCTTCGTCTTTGTACCAAAATAATTACTCATGACAAATTTTGTCGAGAATCTTTAAAATTGCGACTTGTACTTTGTTCACAAGATTTACAAAGACAGACAGACAGACAGACAATCAACCAGACTCAAAAAGTGAGTCAAACGGTATACTTTATGGTGGGGTTCCGAAGATTTTTCCTGTGCGTTACACCTAAGGTGGTGTAAGTTATAAAACTACTATTCCAGGCCTTTTTCCATTAAGTTTCATTGAAATGCTTATAGCCTTTCAATTTGTAGCCTTAAAATAGCCAAAAATATGCTTACAGCCTAATACATATTAAAAAGTAATGTTTGGTTTTAGCGGTTTCAATTTATTTTTCATTTCCCGGGAACAAAAAAATTTAGGAAAAATAGAAATCCTAACAAAAAGGATGAAACTCTGTGATCACTCATATTTCGATTTTTATATGAATATATGAATTTAAAACCGATTTTATGGCTTAGTCAGAGCGAATTGAGTTAAAAAATGAAAATCTGCGATCACTCATATTTCCTATCAAAAATCAATTTTTATATAAAAAAAATCTAAAAATCGATTTTGTAGCTAAAACAAACCAGATAGAGCAAAAAGTAAGAAAAATGTTATTTTTGTTTTTTGTTTATTTTAAATAAAACACCTTTTGTTTGTTTTTATATTTTATATAATTTTGGTTTTATTGTACTTCAATTTATGTCTTATTTAATTCACTGTTTTGTTCTTTGTACAATGTTTTATATGTTTAATAATTCGAGTGTGTAAATGTTTGTGTTCCTTGCGGTACGAAAGATGAAACTAGAGTGATTGTTGTATTGTTGTTTAAAATTAAACTAAATTAAATAAATGAATACATAAAAAATTAGAAGGAAAAGAAAGAACAAATGAAAAGGACCGTTAACAAAAACGGGTGCTTCATTTGTTTTGTGACATCTCTAAACATTCAGTGCCCCATGACTTGGTGCAGTTTAATACAATTTTCCAGCGGGTCCCATAAATGTATATCCCAAAGCAGTTTTATGAGCCTCAACATGACCCATCTCAAGATCAATGGCACCATCTCGGCGTATGAAGGGGTATACATCACTGCACAAATCTAGTTCTATTAAACTATTGGATCTAGGGTCCACATCAGCTAATGTATCATCCGCAAATTCTTCAACTGGATTTTCGTTGATGGGCGCTGCATAGGGTCGACGGGGCAATTCTTCAGTTACTAAGGCCAATATTTGTTGATAAAACTTGCTTCGAGTATTTCTAGCTCGCATGTGAATGATAGCAAATTTCTTCCCTTTTTTTCTCTGTTATCGATAGTCCAATCTTTTTTACTGAAGATGATGATATTCGTGAAGTGGGGTCTGACTGATTTATTAGCGCTCTTACAGCTGACAAGGATCTTTTTTTTTTCATTTGGGGCAAGGTGAAATGTTGTAATTGGTATAAAAACATTTTTCCAGGCGAAAAGCTCTGTTGAGAACGTTTGGATCCCTTATGACTTTGTTGGCTTTACTTTCTCTTTCGATTGTTGTTTGTCTTCTTTATACCTTACGCAAATTGATTGAAGAGATTTTGGTTTTGAGTCTTGTAGCTTTTTTAATTGTGGGGCATCATGTAAAAGGGTGTTGCGACGTTTTGTTCAAACTCAACATCCATATTCATTTACACAATTTTTGACAACATGAGTGCGAACAAGATAGTTTTTACAATATTGATGAATCTTCGCCATGTCATACCTCTCATCAGCGCTGGCACTGAGAAATTTTTTACACATTTTTAGAGCATGATCCTCCTTACATAAACTACATGACCATAGCCAATGGGAGTGCCTTTAGTGATCTTTTGATGCCATGGCTATAAAGATAAGATAAATTTTAAATGTGAGAATTGTAATTTTGAAACAACAATACAAGTTTTGTAATGGGTCGTGTACAGGTTCTGTTGGTAGTTCGAATGTCGACAACTCTAACGTTTTGGTCAAGTCCCAATAAAGTTTTTACAATGCGACCCGATTTCCATTCGTTGGGAGGTAGATTATTATCTTTGAGTACTACTAAGTCATTCACTTTGACGTTTTCTTGTGGATATTTCTACTTATATCTGCGGTGTAGTTCAGCTAGATATTAATTTTTTCATCTTTGACAAAATGAATGATAGATAATTTTGATGCGCTTCCATCGGTTTTCAAGAATCAAATTTTCATTCATTAAATCTTTTTCAGAGTCATAAGAGGTTTACCAATAAGAAAGTGTTCTGCAGTCAATTGCGTTAGGGAAGTCGCTAGCAGGACTTAAAGGTGTAGAATTTAGGGAAGATTCTATTCGCGCTAAAATTGTGGACAATTCTTCGAATGTGAATTTTATATTAAGTATCATCTTTCGTTAATGGGTTTTAAATGATTTTACGCCGGTTTCCCAGAGTCCATCCATGTATGGGGCAACAGGTAGAATGAATTTCCATTCAACATTTTGATGACTATAATGCTGAATCACACGATCTTAAAGAGTCTTGATGAAGTCAATTCTGTCTTTTTTTATGAGTTCTGCTGCTTCTACAAAATTTGTCCCATTGTCTAAGTATATAAGAGCTGAACATTCACGTCTTTCAATAAAGCGGGAAAAAAATGCTGAGGTCGACAAATCACTTACAGCTTCTAAATGAACGGCTTTGATGCCAAAACATACAAATATGCAGACATATCCTTTCGTAATGAGACATGCTGGTCCAGTGAACTCCTGCGATGGTAAATGATCGGGAGAGACTTGTACGTTCTGGCGGCAATGAGGCCATAATTTGTCATTGAGTTTGTTTCCTGTAAAGTATGCAAGTCTTACAATTATTAATTACTGTTTTTACTAAGGGTTTTAATCGAAAAATCAAAAATTCTGATCTGATAATTCGAGTCATAAGTTCATTTCCTCCATGCAAAGTAATTTTGTGAGTAAACTTTGTAATTAGATGGGCCAATTTTGATTCGAAGGAAAGTAAAATCGGTTATATGGTAATGCTGGTGATTGTGCAATACGACCATTTGCCCGTACAATTGCTATACGATCACTAAAAGGAGTTTGGGCTTTTGAACTAACATATTATATTCAGGAAACATATTTTTTTTGTGTCCAAATTATGACACGAATTTTTGCAGATTGTATTTCTTCCGATGTTAATTCTGTGGATGAAACACGGAAATGTCTTCTGTTTCGTCCACTATTTCTCCAATAACGTAATACATAAGCGATAACTCTATAAGCACGAGGTAAAGATGAATATCTACTTAATAGGTCATCATCGGTATTTACTGTAAGTGTCTTAATAGTTTGTAACTTCCGTGTTAATTTGTACTGGCCATTGACCATTCAGCCAGGAGGGTCCAATCCACCACAACTTATGTGATTTTTAGTTCATTCGGCAAACAACCGGGACTCGCAACGTCTGCAGGATTATCTTTCCAATTTGTTGTTCCCACTTTTGTTAGAACTTCTGAGACTCTGTTACCAACAAATGTGTTCCAGGTGCATGGTGGTTTCTTTGACCAAGATAACACAATTGTAGAGTCAGTCCAAAAATGGGCCATTAGGTTAGGAATTTGTAGTTTTGGTAAAATTCCTGAGACCAAGCTAGCTAATAAGACAGCCCCACAAAGCTCTAAACGAGGAACTGACGGATTTTTGATAGGGGCAACTTGAGTCTTTGAAGCTAGTAAAGAAGTAGATACCTCATTTTCACTATTTTGAACCCTGATATACAATACCGCTGAATATGCCTTTTCTGAGGCGTGTGAAAACCCGTGGATTTTGATATTACTTAAGGGGTGTAATGGATCATTCATTGAAGCTAGTAAAGAAGTAGATACCTCATTTTCACTATTTTGAACCCTGATATACAATACCGCTGAATATGCCTTTTCTGAGGCGTGTGAAAACCCGTGGATTTTGATATTACTTGAAGGGGTGTAATGGATCATTCATTGAGCAATATTTAACAAATTTTTTCCACTTTTGCTCACAGATGGGTTTTAGTATGTCATCTCAGCCTATTTTGTCTAACCAGATTTGCTGCATAATTATCTTGGCATCTACAATGATTGGAGCAAGCCATCCGCAAGGGTCAAAAAATTTGGCAATAGTAGACAAAACTTCTCTTTTGGTGTACGTTTGTTTTATTTCAACGTCTGGAGCATTAAAATTAAAAGTCTCTGATGAAATGTTCCACTTGATCCCAAGCGTGTTCGTTCCAGAATTTTCAGACAAATTTAACCAGTCTAGTGGGAAAAGTGATTCCGTTGACAAACCCTGAATTACTCTCTATTTCATTAAATCAAAATCTGCTGATTTTAGAGGTTCATTTCATTAAATCAAACCTGCTGATTTTAAAACAGTGGCAAGATCTTTTCGGGATTCAATTGTATCTTCCAAAGTATGACTGCCGGCTAGAGCATCATCCACATACATGTTTTCTTTTGAAATTCGTGATGCTAATGGATGGATAGTTTTGACATCTTCAAACAACTGCAAAAGTGTTCTGATGGCTAGAAAAGGGGCACAGTTTATTCCAAATGTTAGTGTGAGGAGCTCAAAGTCTTCTATGGGGTCATTAGGAGATTTTCTGAATGGGATTCTCTGATATTTAGTTTGAGTATGGTCGATTAATATTTGACGATAAATTTTTGTAATATCAGCGATAAATACAAAACAAAAATATCTCCACTTCGATACCAGTAGAACAAGATCTTGCTAAAGTATGGTTCCTATTTTTGTTTGAAGTCGGGCTGGAAGCGTTAAAAACTACTCTAAGTGGTGGTTAACCTGTCTGGTTTTATTACTGCGTGATGCGGCAGATAATAATTTGGGGCCTTATTTATAGCCAAGGTAGAAATCTTTCTCATATGTCCCAATTCTAAATATTCTAAAATGACTTGATCGTATTGCTTTTTTAGGTCAGGTTTCTGATTTAGCATGCGCTCCATTCTCAAAAATTGGGCCATGGCTATGTATCTAGAAGATCCTATTTTTCTTCCATTTTTAAAAGGTAGGTTAACAATATACCATCCTGAGTCGAATCTACAAGTTGTAGACTTGTAATTGTTTTCTACAATTGTATCTTTATCTGACCTCTGTTTTGGGGGTTTTTCCACCTCCCAAAAGCATGTGAGGATTTGGTCAAGTGACGATGTATTGAGCAATGAAATTGTAGTTTTTGGTGTAGTAGTTTTTGAAACGGGTCCCTCACAGTCCAGCCAAATACTGTTTTTTGTGCTAAAAGGGATCCTATAGACCTCATCGGTGTTTCCATGCAACATATTTTAGGGCCAAGGTTTATTGATGGATTGATTTTGATTAAAATGTGGGTCAGCAAGTTATAATTTTGCTGTTTCATTCAGATGTTGAACGTTTAAAGTTTGAGATGGCAAATTAGAAAGAAGAGTCTTCAAGACTGATGCCCATATTTCTAATTTGAATTTTGAGTCCACCCTTGAGCAAAGGTTAAACAGACATGACTTTGTTGAGGTTTCTGAAACGGTTTGACGCAAGCCAGTAACGTGAACTCTGTTTCTTTTAGTGGGTAAGTTTAATCGGTTTTTCAATTTGTCCGATGTGAAGGTTGACTGTGATCCAGGGTCGATGACAGCTCTTGCCTGGTATCTTTGACTTCTAGTTTCAATTTAAACTATGGCAGTGAATAGCAAAGTTTCCCGATCTGGTGGAAATCGATTGTCTTCTCGTAGGGTTAAGGAAGTAAGATTAGGAATGTTTATTGTGGGTGTGGACTATATATATATTGCTAGTGCCGCGGAGCTTGTGCTAGGCTGATCGTCAGTATTATGTTGTGCCGATCCTGTAGATTGCGTTGTAGTTGCCTTGTGCAACAACATATTGTGTCTTTGTTTGCACAACCTACAATTATATTTACTTGGGCAGTCCTTGACATTGTGTTCTACTGAGGGGCAATTGTAATAAGAATTAGTGACTCTTATTATGTGGATTCGATCGTTAACGTTCTGTTCTAAAAATGTTGGGCAAAGTTTTGAATTCATGTGTCAAAAAATTGTCGAATTTGATCTATTTATGAACTTGTACACAGTCCTCACAGGAATTTTCAAACTCCTGTACGAGATTTCTAGGAAGTTTTTGTGAGCAGATGTAAATTAAAAATGACTCCTATGTTGAAGTGTCAATGCCTAATACTTATAGAGTCTGTCTACAATTGCTTATGGTTCTTCGTAATTTTTTAATTAAGGATCCAGAATCTGTAGAGGCATAAGGTAGTTCCAAAATAATTTTGTATTGCTCATTAACCTGCATCCATTTATTTTCGTAACGGTCTACTAAGTTTTTCCAAGCTAAAATAAAACCATCGTTTGTTAATGGTACATGAGAAATGACATCTCTGGCTTCGCCACCAGTTTTCTGTGTCAAATGAAAAAGTTTTTCCACGTTACTGATTCTAGAATTGTTAACGTAAATGGCTGTGAATAAATCTCTAAAACTAGGCCATAATTTATAATCCCCAAAAAAGTGTCTGTGTCACAAGGTGGCAACCTTATGAATGGAGCTTCATTTTCTGTTGATAAGGTAGATTGACGTTCGGTTTTTTCATGATCAAGCCCGGTTAATGCAAAAATTTCTGCATTAATGGACGATAGACACATCTTATATGACGATAGAGCTTAGAGCTTTTTGATATCTATTCCATAATTTAGTTTTATCAATTGGTTTATCATCATCTTCTTCCGCGTCCCTACACTCTTCATATGACCTCTTTGTTTGCGTCCATAAAGAGTCTAGTTCTTCACGAAGAATTTCCAAAGCATGTACATTATCTTCAGCTTTGGCCCCTGCATGGAGATTTTCAAATTCTATTAAGTCGTTTGTACAATTTACAAATTTTTGTAGAGACATTTTTTATAATTTTCTGTTTGGATTGAGATGAACTAATTTCACTTTAAATTTGTATCAAAAAATACCTGCTAGCGTTGTAAGTTGAACAGAGAAAAAACTGAGTCTAAAATGTTAATTATGTATTTGTATATAAAAAAAACGTCCAACTTTGTTCCGTTAGTTTCACCATTGTAGTTAAATATATTTTTTCTCGTACTTACTTGCTTTATGTACAAACCAAATTTATTTACTTCTCTGCTGTTGCTCTGCTTTGCGATGCAGCAAAAATTATCAGCTTCAAGTTGTTGCGTTGTTGTTGCCCTTGTGTACCGTTAGGAATTTATCTAAGATTTTGTTGTGGATGTGGACTGTATATGTATTGCTCGTGCTGTCAGTATTATGTTGTGCCGATCCTGTAGATTGCATTGTAGTCGTCGGTCAGTGAAGATCGCACATAAAAGAAAAGAAGTGACACAAACAAGAACAAAAACAAAAATTACAAGCAACAAAAAGCAAGTGACTCTTAACAAACAAACAAGAATTAAAACATTAACGTATATAAAAAATCAAATGTGCAAGAAACAAAAAATATTATAATAAAAGTGAATTAAAATAATCACAAAAACAAAACTTAAACAACGAACATTTGATCCATAAATACTCATTTTTCCTACCAAAAAACAAATTTTTATATGAAAAATCTAAAAACATATTTTGTAGCTAAGCAAGTGAGAATGAAATTTCTCCTTATACAGGAGGTTGGCGGTAAAGTGGGCGGATCACGCCCATTTTTGTTTCCGAGTTTATATTGGTCCTTGGATAATTTGTAAAAAATTTCGTTGATGTTTCACCTTTTATGGGAGGTGAGCGGTAAAGTCAGTGGGCCACGCCCATTGATCCTTGAGCTGTTTGTGCAAAACTTCGTTGATGTATATGCTTTTTGGTAAAAGATATCGGCTGAAAAGTATAAACTGGAGTTACGACGGTCCATAACCTTTTTGTTTATGAACCGATTTTGCTTATTTTCAGTACCAAAAAAACCTTATATAAGACAAATATTTGAGCCAAATTTTGTCAACCTAGGATTTTCATTCCCGAGCCCTATCCTGCTTTCAATACACAGACGGATTGACATCGTTAGATCGTCTTAGATTTTCACGAGGGGGTCTTAAATGATTGTTTCGACATGTTACACGCAAATGGAGCAAAAAAGCCAATTACATAAATAATAATTTTAATTAGAATCTTTATTCATTAAACATTTCTGGTTTAATTTATTATTAAAAACATTATAGGTATTTGGGTGTATGATATATGTATGTTTGTACGTTTTTAACTTCTTGATTTCAATCGGTACAATATACTCAGTTGTAATATAAATTTATATCCTTATTGTCATTAGTGTCACATTAAAATCTAATTAAAATTTAATTGCTTTATAAATGTGTTAATTTTTAATCTTATTTTCAACAGTATCGTTTAACATAATTTTTAACTACATTCCTTTATTTGATGGTGAATAGAAACAATAATAAAATCAACAACAGCTACAAAAACTACTATACAATAAAGACAGCATTAAAAACTACATAATTCAATATAAATCCTATTAATGATGATTTACGTATTTTTTAAGAATGAAAAAATAGGAAAAATAACAAGTATCCAACAGATTGTATGTAAGTGAATAACCGACTTTTCTATTAACATTTCCACACATTTAATCACAATTAGAACAATTTTAATGCTCTTATTTCACTCTTTCACACATTTATACATCATAGAGTACTAATACTAAGTTAATTCTCATAGTATTAGATGTATGTATGTATGTATGTATGTATATATGTATGTATGTATATATGTATGAATGTATGTATGTATGTATGTATGTATGTATGCATGTATCTACGTATGTATGTACGAATGTATGTATGTTTATATGTATGTATGTATGCATGTATGTATGTATGCATACATGTATGTATGTAATATTGCATTGTTATCACTTCAAAGAAAATTAGGCAATAAACAACAAAAAATATATAAAATTTAAAATTTTTTAAATTATTTTTATCCTCAAAATATCCCCCATTTTTCAGTAAGGTGATTATCACCGCCGCAAAAGATTGATGATATCCCATTGAGGCCATTTGGAAGAAATTTTATTTTTCAATCATAATTTTCTCAGTTGTCCAAAAATTGTTCAAAAATGAGAAACTATTGAAGAAATTTGTTTGTCTTTTAGCAAAAAATGGTTATTTTATATTGGTGTTTCTATTACTGAATTTATAAAAACAATTATATTTTTTATTAGTAAAACCAAACATTTAAATTCGTAAATGTTTTATTGAAAAAAATATTTTTTATTTTTATTAAAATATTTTTACTATTTATAAATTTGAATGTTTGAAAATTATCAAATTTTTTACAACTTTTTTTTTGAAACAATAAAAATAATAATTGGTTTTTAACAGATTTTCAAACAATATTTATTTTTGAAATAATAAAAAAAAAACAATTTTTTTTCAATAAAAGGGTACATTTTTAATTACATTGCAAAAATGAACATAAAATAATAATATTATATTTTAAGAGTTAATTAAATGTTAAAAAAAAACCTTATTCCTTCCGAATCGATCTAAAAGAAAGTATCGTTATTAAAATTTAAATAGTTTTTATTGAATATTACTTACTGTAAAAAAAGGTCAAGCATGTTCTAAATGAAAATATGACTGCTCCATGTATGCTTTAGCTATAAATACCGCATCTACCAAGCATATACCTGTAAGTACGAATAAATTAATCTTGGGTATGGAGGTATGGGCATTATAAACCGATTTTAATGTAGTTTGTAATAAAGAGCAGTTTATTGTAACATTGCCATATTTAAAACATTTAAAACTTATTCCAAGTGGATATATATACACTGACTAGGTCAAAAAATTGACATATCGTGATCCAGTTTTATGCCAAATTTCATCAAGATATCTTTAAAATTGCGGTCCAGCTGATCAGACAGAATGACCAGACACCCTTTTAGTGGGCACTGTAAAAGTAAAAGACATTCCTTCGCCTTTTGTATTCAGTCCTAAAAACAATTAGACATTTTCTAGTTTTGATCTAGCATTTTGATTCCTAGCGAGTTACTATATCATCTCCAATTAAATAAAGAACACCCTATAATATTGCTACGGATACCAAGGGGTCTGTGCACCCCCATTTGAAAACCGTTGTTGTAGTTTATAAACAATTATAAGCGCTGAAGAACTTTTTTTTGCAAAACATTTGAAACTGAAAATAAATTGAAAATAAATACACATACAAAGTTTAATGAAATAATCTAAAAGAAGCTAATTTAAATAAATGTGCATACGATTTACCTCTAGCCGAACGGTTATGCATATGGATGGACATAATTAAATGGATTCCGTGATGATTATGTTGGTGTACAGTATAAAAAAAAAAAACAACACTACTTACCTTCATTACATGATAAGTTTTTACTCGATCCATACAAATCCTTATTTATTAGATTTCCTAATAGTCTAGAATAAAATACGTAAATATTAACTATTGCATCATTTTATCTTTACATCTTTACTTAAATGAATATAATTTACTTCTGGACGTCTGAAAATATTGGATTCATCTACATAAATGAATTATATTTTTCAGCATTTTAATAATTTTGTTATTCTTGCTGAACTTGTCAAAATACAGAAAATTGCTTTTAAATTGAATTTGAAAATATTTACAACCAATAAAATTAAATATTCAAACTAAATATTATTTTTTATTAAATTTGATTTAAATCCACATAATCATTTATTTAGAAAAATTTTAGTCATAATTTTTTCTGTGTGATATTAAGATTTATGTGTATGCATGCTTTACAAGATGTAATAGATTTCTTTGTTATATTATTTCAAGATTTATTAGTGATAATTTTTCTATATATTTATTACATCTTTCAGAAGATTATTTGGCGGTATCATCTTTTCCTCACCTAGATGATTATATAGCAATATTGTTACAGGCGTATTGATTTCTTAGTGCTTAGATGTATCGCCTGTGACGCACAATCTCTCCGATGGGGGAAACTTCCGCAATACGAATAGCGGCAATAAAATTTTTCTTTTAAGGAATAGGAATTCGAATCACTTTCGAATTATTTTGCTTGTTGGGTATGTATTTATGTTTGTATGTATGCATGTATGTATGTATGTATGTATGTAGATGTCAGTGTTTTTATCATTTAATCTTGTAAATACTTATAATCTTTGTATTTTTTTAATATATTCCATAGGATGTTTAATTTTATGCAAATACAATATGTTTGTTTGTATGTAATAGGTTATTTCATTTGTATAGGTTGGTATTCGTGTATTTTTATAGAATTTGTCCTATAACGGCCATTGTACTATATAAGTATTTTAGATTCTAATAGGTAAGGGAGTCTAAGATCTTTTATGAAGTACTAATATATCGAAAATATTTGTGAGAATTTTTCTAATTAAATTGTTTTAAAGTTATATTCTGTAGATTTTTTGTTTAAAGGCCTTATACAAATTGGTTAATAAACAGTGAACTAATATATATATATATATATATATATATATATATATATATATATATATTCATTCATTCATATTCATGTACAAAATGTTAAGAGTGAGTATATGCCAAGTTTCGTTTCTCTTCCTCAAAATTCTGGTTTAGATTATTCGGCTATCAGACTATCAGGCTATCCGTCACACACAGAGAAAAAATTAGTTAGAAACCAGTTACAATAATAAATGTTTATTTAAAATGACAAATAAATTATTGCTATAATAAAAAAAGTCTATATTTAGAAGATATTTTACAACATTAATTGATTTAGGAAAATCAAGCAATTCGGTTAAAGTAGAAGAAATACAAATTCGGTTCACATAACCGAAAAATTGATATATTTCTTCGACATCAGGAAAAAAAAAACGAATTTGTTTAAAATTATATGAAAAACGTTTAAGACTATTTTTATTAAGAAAAAAAAAAAAAAAGAAAAAATGTAAAAATATAAAATAAAATGATCACATACAAGTATGTATACATAACTAACAAACTCGGTTTTATTTTGGATATACCATTACTGAAAATACTACAGGTAATAAGTTTCGAAATAATGTATTGCTACATAAATAATGCTTCACTTTATTTGTTGGATATATTAATCTTATTCAATCGTATCGGTCGGCCAAATATGAATTGTAAGTGTACATGGGAGAGTTTTAAACAAAGATTTGTATCTTTTTAAAAACCAGCAAGTGCATGTGAACCTGTGTATAAATTCTTTAGGAGACCTATGAGGTGAAAGTTGGAGTGCGATTTATTTTTTATCCAAAAGTTTTTCTGTATTGAAAGTGGTAGTTTTACATAAGCCTTTCGGTGATTACTAAATTTGCTTTCATCAGCTTGTTAAGAATCCCTAAACCAGATACTAGTATACTATAGAGTTTAGACCATACCCAGGACAAAGGCAAACATTACTACATTCTTCAAAATTCTTTATTTATTTCTTTTGGAAAATAAAAAAAAAAAAAAAAAAAAAAAACGTGGAAAATATACAAATTGTTTTCAATTTAATTCACAAATGTATTTTATAGTTTTATCGAATTAATTTTAAAATCAGTTACATGTACTGTATTTATTCAGTAACCTTAATCGAATCAAAAAATTCGGTTGCTGCAGCAAATCTGATTTTTTTTGTGTAGGTCTTAATTTTTTTTATCGGCATGTCTAATATTTCCCCATTTTAGGGAGTCACATTAGTATAACTCGAAAACTGCTTGTTCAATTCCGATAAATAAAGCTTCAAAAGATTGAAAATGGGCAAAATCGATTATTGAACAAAAATGTTATGGGCCAAATAATGGTAATACAGGGTGTCCGTTGTAACTTTAGTTCATACTTTTCTGCTGATATCTCTTAAACAAAAGCCTGTACGACAAAGAAATTTTATACAGATAGTTCGAGGATCAATATAAACTCGGAAACCAAAAAAGGACTTATGCAAGCTGAAATTTTAAAAAGTTACAGACAGTGGGTACATAGAGTCGGCCAAGCCGAATGTAACATTCTTACTTGTTTTAAATGATAATTTTTAATATAAAAAGCAGAATAAAATTAAAACAAAACTATTTTTTAATTCTTAATCATAATTAGTTCAAAAATATGCATTTAATCCTTCTTACTAACGATATGGAAATTTTTACCCATGAAAATACTTCTATTGTAAAAAATACCGGTTTTATTAAAGAAAGGGTGTCACATTAAAGTAGGGAAATATTATTCCACTAAAAACTAAGTAAACTTGCTAGAATACTCATTTTCAAATGTATTTTTTTTGTCTTGAGATGCAACAAAAACGTTATTTTATCTCTCTTTTAAAATTTTAAAGTGGTATTTGGCTCTTTTGCATCTAAGGTGACGATGTTAACAAGTTTTTAAAACGAACTCAAAGTTGTGAACATTTTGAAACCTGGTAGGGAACTCAATACTCATCAAAATTAATCTTTTCAGGGGTTTTCCTACATTCGTTTTCCATGGGACACTCTAATATAGATAAAGATTTTAATAGTCATTAAATTTACTTTAATTTCATTAATTTCTTTATATTCCCGGAACCTTCGTACAGTTTAAAGATAATTTAAAAGAAAACGAGAAAGTAAGATATAGTCGGTCAAGATCGACTATATGATACCCTACACCATTATGTACGAGCATAAAAATTCAGAAAGGGGACATACATTACTTCTATGGAAGTGGATTTATATGGAAGCTATGATAAATTATGGACCCATTCTCATAAAATTTAGCAATTTTGTTTCTACTTATATAAAACTTATTTGGGATTTATGCATGTTAAACTGAAGAGGAGTTTGTAGGAGTGCTATGGTCAATTGTGGACTGTTCTTCATAAAATTTGGTACAAAGATTGATACTTATACAGAACTTATTTGCACCGAATTTGATTAAAATATTCGTATTTTTCAGTTATTTTTCCGGGGGGACATTTGTATGGAGACTAGGAGAAATAATGAACCGTTCACAACCAATTTCAATAGAATTCGTCTTTGTATCATAAAAGCCTAAAAGTTCCACGTGTCAAATTTCATTGAATTATTTTTAAAATTGCTACCCGTACTTTGTGCACAAGATTTACATGGGCAGCCAGCTAGCCAGCCATCCAGGCAGCCAGACGGGCAGACGGACACCGTTAGATCGATTTAAAAATTGAATCTGAGTCGATTGGTACACATCAAGGTTGGTGTATGCGTCAACATTAGCTCAAACGCATAATACCCCAATCACCTATGATGGTGTATGGTATAAAGAGATATTGAAAATATTATTTGTTTGAAATTCATTTTATTACTGGGAATAAAAATTAATCAAATCCCAAGTATTAGAAATGGACAAATGGAGAATTTTCCATTTTAAAAATGTAATAAAACAACGTGCGGGTAGGTAATGTTGGATATCCCTAATTTGGACTTATAATTAGAATTCAAAGGACTTACCAAACAATTTAAAGAATATTATAAAAATATCCAACTATTTTGCCCCTAAAGTTATTGCAATAGAGCTTTTCGATTTTTATTTAAATTTGGAAAGTGTTTGTCGCTTTTTGAAATATTGTTAACAAACTTTTATATTAAAACATCAGTTATTATAATATGAACTCTATAAATAAATAAATTGTGATTCAATTAAATACTTTTTTATATAATTATTTTCTAAATAAATTTCTTAAGTTATAATATTCTATTCATAAGTAGATTGTTGCTAAGGAGTAACACGAGCCGCATAAAATCTCTTCTGGGGTCGCAGATGCGCATTATTGCTATATGTCATATTTCTTGTTTTATTTAAATAATAATGTAATTAGTTCAAGGTCATGTAAATTAAAAAAATTCAATAAAATAATACAGATTCAAAATCGGTGCATTGGGAAAAAAATTAAATGATCTTTATACCCAACATCAAAAAATGGGGTGTATATTGTGTTCGTCATTCCGGGTGTAACATGTCGAAATAATCATATAAGAACCCATGAAATATATATATTCTAGGTCCTCGTGAAAATCTAAGATATCTAACGATATCCGTCCGTCCGTCTGTCTGTTGAAAGCAGAATAGGGCTCAGGGCTGGCCACCTAGGGGGATGAAATTTAGCTCAAACATTTGTCTTATATAAGGTTTATTTGGTATTGAAAATGGGCAAAAAAACAAAAAAATTATGGCCCAAATACTAGGAAAACAGGGTGTTATCCGCAATTCCAGTTCAAACTTTTCCGCCGATATTTCTTACACAAAAGCATGTATTCCCACTTTAACGCCCACCTCCCACATAATTTGAAATGTTAAATAGGGTGGCGCAAAAAGTTGCGAATGGTGGGTATAATAGATTCTAATATAACATTTTTACTTGTTTTACCTGGTATTTGATTAATTTCATTAGCTTAGTGGATCTCTTTTAAGTGCTAATGGGAATAAAACTGCAACTTATCACATTTTTTAACGGTTTTACAATCAATGGTTACTTTCAGTACAACAATTTGTCATATTTTTTCATGCTTTTTGCGTTTTTGACATTCACTGTTAATGATATCTATTATTTTCATTAGTATTTTTGGAATTTATAAAATAATATTTTAATTTAAAAGGGTAGTTCCTATCAAGAGGAGAATTTTGATACTTATATTGACTATGTTTTTGTAAAGTTTTATTCAGATTGACTGTCTGATAAACTGCGAAGTTACAAGAATATTGAAATAAAAATTAATCACAAGACATCAATTTATATCTTAAAGCAAGTAACAATTTAAAGATTTGTATTTTTAAGAAACAATATTGTGAAAAATGTTGAAAAATAGAATATTTTGTGGAATATATAAATATTGAGGTTACCTTTGGATATGTTTTATACACCAGTGAACACGGCTTCCAAATACCTATTAAATGATATCGCATTTTATATGCGTTTCTTTGAGAGAAAATAAAAAAATTTTTAAAAAACTAAAAAAGACCTTTTTTTAAACGATCCAGCTCACGAACGGTCATCAGTAGAACGGAAATATTTTGGAAAACATTAAAAACATACCAAGGTTTTTCCTTCTAATAAAGTGTGAAATATGAAAAAAGATAAATATCCATTATAAATAAAAAAAAAAGTTTAGAATTTTTATTCTAGTTTTCTGATTGGAAATTGGTTAAGTTGATATTTATATAAAAATATCTAACTATATTGGAGCACCCTTATGAAGATTTGTAAGTGTAGAGTCTATGCCAATAGAAATGTTTATTTACTTAATTGAAGTTGAATTGCCTCCAGGTATTACTTAAGCAGTAGTCTCGCTACAGTAGTGGAGTGGGTGTGGGTAATAATGCTACTGCAAGAAGAAGAAGAAGGAAATGAAATATCATTTTTAGGTATGAGTTTGAGTACAATATAAATGATTTTAACATAATATTATCGTTGTATATATTTGTGGAGGTATATTTGGATGTATACGTATGTATATATGTAAACAAATTTGCGTATTTGTTTTTCATATTGATTTTTTTCCTATAGTGTTTTAACGTTATTGTTTATTATTAATACACCACATCATACCACAATACTGTGTTTAAGCCACTGATTCACTGATTCATTATTTGACTTTAACTACTAGACTTCATCAAATTAATGTGTACCACAAAAAGTGACGATGGCGATAATAATGATAATAATGATGTTGGTGGTGTTGTTTTTTTTTGATTTGACTTTAAGCTTAAGTGAAAATTGGGGGGTATTTTCCCTGTTTAGGCTGCAGAACCTTTTATTACTTTTACAGCAACAATATTTGCCCAAAAGTTGTATTGTATTTATTCAATAGAAGCTGAAACACAAACGAAGACTTTTATCTATCTATATATTCTATGTGTTTATTTTTGTCTACAAGTACACAGTGGGATCGATCGCAAAAATTTTGGTAATAAATCTGTGTCTCCTAAACTACTGGATAGATCGGAATGAAAATGTATGAGAGAGTTGTAGAAGAAGACCTAAGTTTTCGGAAAAATTATCCCTGTAATAATACGGAATAAGCTACAGGATGTCAAATTTGACCACCTCGAGTATGAATAAGTTTCAAAAGTTTAATGTCAAATCAATCTATATATATTTAATTATTAAAAAAATCTTTTAGATTTGAAAAATCTTGCGTGACTTTTTTTCTACCCCAATGAACTTGAAACGTTGTTCAAAAATTTCTTTATTATCCATTCCCGAAGCCATGTCTTTTGAAATCTTTAAAAAAATACATATTTTTATTAAATAAATTTTGAGAAAAAAGTGAGAGTCAAACCACTTATTTATAAAAAAGCAGCAGTTTTTTTATACTTAATTTAAAGTCTTGACTTTGATAATTTTTGACGAATTGAGATAATTAAAAAAAAGAATTTTAACACATTATTTTGGAATGTATTGGTAATATTAGAATATTAAAAACAAAACTCTTATATTAGGGAAATTATATAAAAAAAAATCAATAAAAGTCAATGCAAAAAATCTAAATTCCCAATTTCAGGTGCATATATTTTTTTTAACCATAAGAGATATCACAGGTAAGTGAGTATATTTGCATCTCATCAAGTTCTTTACAAATCCTTTTTAAATCTATGAGATCGGATTTGATTTGTAGAAGTTAAAAGTTTTTCTAAACTTTTTCATACTTTGATACCCTGCAGCTTATTTCGTGTTATTACAGAATGACTACAGAATGATTTTTCTAAAAGTTTAGGTCTTCCTCTACAACTCTCCCATACATCTCAATTAAAGTTCATCCAGTAGTTTAGGAGCTAGAAATTTATCCAAAATTTTAGCGATTGGTCCCATTGTGAATTGTGTAAAGAAGTCCTAAAAGTAAATGATAAGAAAAAATAAATTGTTTGCTAAATCAATTGATTTCAATCAAATTCAAATTCAATTTTAATATTATAGAAAAGTTTATTAGAAAAAGGAAACAATTTTTTAGATTATGTGAGATCAATTTTTTGAATGAAAATTCATAGGTAAACTGAATATATACAGTTTGTTAGATATGAATATTTCATTCATACATACTTATATGTTCTTTAATAATTTTGTTCAAAATTTCATTTAATTAAATAAAACTCATAAATACTCAGTATGTAATCTGGAACAAAAATCGTTTTAATAAAAAATAAAGATTTTGCGATGCAGAAAATGGAAGCTGAAAATTGTGAGCTGTGATCTAGAGGATTGTTAAATTATTTTCGAATGTTATCTAGGTGTAAACGAAGTCCATACCTGGCATGCCTTAAGGAAGACTCTAACTTTGTGGTCTTCATGCTGTTTGTTCTTATGATCCCAGGAAAAATTGCTTTCTCAAGGAGGTAAAAGGTTGTCAAAGGCGATACTCTGAATTTTGGTTGATATAACTATTCATCGTAAGTGCATAAAGGTACAGTCTTACGCACTTCTATTATTTGAGGATGGGTGACGAGTTTAGAGAACTAGTAGTTAAAATGAAGAGGCAACAAGATTCCGCTCTGAAGTACTTCTTGTGAACACTTCCGGGTTTGGTTAATCGTACCTAAACTACATGAACTGTAGAGGGCCAAACAGATATTCGAGAGGATCGTTCGATTAAAAGGTCCTTGTGGAGTTTAACATGTTACAATGTTTTGATATCGTCAGTCATGCTTCACTCTCCTAACAACACGAAGAGATGGATCGTGAACTATCTGATTAACCATCATCCCGAAGAGTAGTCTTGTCGGCACTCTTTTTTAACTAAGTACTACTTCTCTGAACTACCAGCCAGTCCTCAAGAAGTAGAGGCAATTACATATGTATATGACTGGTTTAAGATCTGTGAGATCCAGTTGATAGGTTTTTGATTCCCCACATACCAAGGCCTTCGATGATTTGGCTGCGTTAACAACCTCTGCAACTTTAGTTGGCATGAAAAGTTGTGGCATGTCCTTGTCTGAAAGGATAATGTAGTTTACGAATAATACTTTTTCTTCTTACCTCTCTTGAGATTCTCAATAAATTGCCACCTAAAAGCTCGCTTGTAATCCTTACAGTTGGATATGGTTGTATCTTAATTTAATTGTGACTCTGCCGCCCTTCTTTATCGTTCTGGGGAGAAACTGGTCTAAAAATGCATGTGATTTATGCACGACTTTTATATACGATGAAATTGTCGCTTCAGATTTATGATTATGTATAATTATCGCCATGTCGCGCAGATGATCAGACCAGGATTGTCAAAAGGCTTTTTGCCAATTTGATATGTCAGTGCTTCATCTCTCTGATCTTTCCCTAGGATTTAGTGTTTTTTTAACTAACTTGACATTCCTGAAAATCAAGCTTAATTTCTAAAAAAAAACTTGACATTGACTTCCACCAAAAATCTTTTATTTTTATATGAAACCTATATGGAAGTACGTATATAAATATGTCGGTACAATAGGGATATAGCTTTTACATTTTTCCGAAAATAAGAGTTTACATAGCATATTGGTTTAGGCCATATGGAAAAATATTAAGATGTGGTATTATATTTTAGCAATTGTTATTTGAAAAAATAAATGCAACAAATGGCACAACTTCTTTATATTGACTCAATAATAATATTTCAATATCGATTAATATTGAGCTTGAACATTTATTCACGGCATTAAACAAATTACTACTTAGTATAAACGAATGTGTTCTGGAAGTTTTTAAATAAGTCTCAATGAAACAGTGGTCGATGTATGACATATCGTAATCAATTTGTTCTGAAAAATTTTTTTTAAAAATATTTGTTTAAATTTAAAACAGTCCTCATTTGTAAAACGAATTGTATATTTGTATTTTTAGGCCTTGTATAATTTTTGATTTTAGGTTTTCCAAATATATATATATATATATATATATATATATATATATGTTCCTTATTCTTTCACGACAAAACTACTGGACCGATTTACATGCAATTTGGCACATTTCGTTCTCTGGAAGGAACTTTAAGCTATATATTTATATAAACGTTTTATTTTATTTCATTTTTGGCACTTCTCTTAAATCAAGTCATATTAAACTTTGTACACTTATAGTTTAGAAAAAACTTAAGCTTATATGACCAATTTATTGGATGCAACGCCCCTTTTTCTCCCACTTTTTGCAACAAATTATCTTTTCTGTCTTTCTATATCCTATCCTATCCTATATATAAAAAGAGACTGTTACTTTTCACAGCAAAACTACTGCACCGATATACATGAAATTTTGCATACATATAGTTCTTCCCTCGAAAGGAAGTTTAGGCTACCTCAGATCCTGATTGGATGCCACTCCCATTTTTACGCCCACTGTTGCAAAACTGATATTTTACTTAATTTTATTTACTTTTTTGATCTATCCCTGAATCGTTTCACATTAAGCCACGTCTTTTTTATGCTTACTTTTTGTAACAAATTATTTTACTTAATTTTGCTTATTATTTTGAGTCAACCACTGCATCTATTCCCATGAAAATAGGCACACGTATAGTTCTGAATGAATTATATCTTATACGATTAATTTATTGGATGCCATACCCCTTTTACGTGCACTTTATCTACCAAATTTTTTTGACTTTATTATTCCCATTTTTGACATAATATTTGGCATGCATATAGTTCAGAAGAACATGCGGTTAATAAGAGCTATTTATTTATTGGATACCACGCCCCCTCTTTTTCCCATTTTTTGTAAAAATTTATTTAACTTAATTTTTATAATTTTTTGTCTCAACTCCCACTGAAATGGATAGTTCGGAAGGAACGGATAGTTCGGAAGGAACGGATAGTTCGGAAGGAACTGTGTGACCTATTTTATATGACGCTTCTTTCGCCCACTTTTTGTAACAAATTATCTAATCTTTTTACTCAACCACTAATTCTTTTTATATACACATATAATAATTAGGTAGGTAATACTGATAAGGAATTTTTATTCAAATATCACGTATGCAAATAAAGTTTTATAATTTATTTGCCATAATAGATATTTGTTACGATATCACATCAAAACTACTGGCAGAAAGATAGCATGTTCTCCGAAAGGAACTTTTAAGCTTTATCAAATTCTCTTTGTTTAAGTCTATATTTTGTGAAGAAATATTTTACTTAATTTTTTTTAATATATCTTTAGAAGGAACAAATATTCTTTTGTTACTTTTTAAGCAATTTTTGAGTTCGTGATGTTTAAAAATCATTTTCATTATTATTTTTTTACGATTGATTTTAACTTTTTACACAATATTCCTACATTCACACATACGCAAGAAATCATTTAAAAAATTTATCATTTACATTAACAAAATTAACTTAAAAGGCACAATTTTATCAAATTGTTAGTAAATGGTAATAGATTTTCACCAAAACATTAGGATTACAGAAAGCATTTACTTTTATTCATAATCGTGCATAATAGAAGGGAACAATATACGAATATATGCCCTTATTTTCTTTTCGCCAAATTTCAAGCCCAATTTTTTATTTCTGTATGCAAAATTTTTTTACATTTGTTTTATTTTCTGTATTTTTTATATGCCCTTATGTTTTACAAATTTGCTATTGACTACAAAACTTGAAACAACTGACAAATATAACGTCACCTGAAATGCAAAAGGGCTAAGCAACCAAAAAATTCAAAACAAGTTTTTTAATTGATAATGGTACATTGCATTAAAATACACAATATCATACAATTTTAGGCCTCTATTTTCAAAAATGACGATTTAATTAAAGAAATTAAATAGGGAACAACAAGAAGTTAGTTTTATTTTTCACAAGTAAAGAGGTGTAGTAAATGAACCTGCCAGAACTCACAATTTCAAATGTGTTTCTTTTTTTTTGTGTTGAGATGTAACGATATCGTTTTTAAGAACAATAATAGTTTTCAACTTATTTTTCATATTCCCTGTAAAATTTGAATGTTAATTGGCCATTTTACATTTTAGGTGACGTTATATTCATTGAAAATAAATATGAAATGTGCAATCAGCCGGTCTCATTAACATAAAAATTCCCACAACAGCCTAATTTTCAGTTTTTCATCAGATATCACTATTTTTGGAAAAAACCCTTTTTAAATCTCTCATAACGTCATAGCTCCACATATTAACAAATGAAAAAACATTTTGAACAGTAAAGATATTTACGTAGAGTTTACACAAGAGATTTTTCTGATTTTGCGTTTGATAGTAGAACAAATTTATTTTTGCTTGAGCTCTAAGAATTATATCATAACGCTGCAATAATATAATTAAATTTGGTCTACACGTGATAAATTCTTATCATGATAAGAATATGACGTTTGACATCATAGAAAATTCTCTCGTGTAGATCCTACTTTATATTGATTGAAAAATAAAATGTTTTCGTTTGCTTGGTAAATATCTTTAAAAATAAATATCAGTATTAAAGAAATTTCAAATTATTGTTTTTTTTTTATTCATACTTTTGTTTTTGTTTCAAAAAATATTTTCTAATATTTTCTTAATTTGAAATTTGAACGTATTATGTGAATACATTTTAAATATTTTTTGATTTAATGAAATTTTATTGTTTAGATTTTTTCATCCCATGAAAAAGTAGAAAATAAAAAATATCACAAACGATATAACCCGGCAAACGTTATTTTGCCATATAACTTATTTCTAGTGAATATTTTGGTTTTTAATTAAAAATAATGAATGTATTGTAAGTGTGTGGGGATGGGTGGGAGTGCTTTTACTTTTTTTTACTTTATTTTACGCCCTATATGTTAAAATTTATAGCCTTTAGTTCCTTCAAGACTTGAAACTATCATCGGATAATTAATTAAGAAGACATGGGTAGGGGGAGCTTTTACCCCTCTCGCCCTATTGCCCATCCTAAATAATAAAAATTATAGGCCATAGTTCCTTCCAGATGTTACACTGTTTGCTTGCCAAATTTCAAGAAAATCGGTTTATTAATTAAGAAGATATAGGGAGGAGGTGCTTTTACCCTTTGTGGCCTATTGTATGCCCTCTAGTAATATGAAATATACTCTACGATCTATTCTCATTCCTAATAAATACACGTACAAAATTTCATAAAAATTGGTCAAGCCGTTTCGGAGGAGTTCAATTACAAATATCTTGACACGAGAATTTTTTATATATAGACTATATTTCGGCTTTCTACGATAATTGGAGTAGAATGTTATACGGTCATTTATGTTGTTGGTATTTTTATAAAATCGTTACCCTTCAATAATAATGATTTATGGGGTTTTTCAAATTCGTTTACTTTTAGAGTTCGAAAAAATTTGACATTCACGTGAATGACTTTTCGCGAATGGCCACAGTGTAATAGAGGTTAAAAAAAATTACAAAAAAGCCAAATTTTGAACAGTATCTAAAAAATTATTAAATATTAAACTGCACCAAAATTTAGTGGCTTTATAATTTTAATCGTAACTCCTCCTAAAATCGTTCATTTGGTTGTAAAAATATATTTTGGGAAATATTAGTGAAATCGGATATCATTAACACGTGCCGCATCGCACCAGAAGTTTATATGGTGCATTTATTTGGGGAAAATATGGCTTTTTTACAGTTTTTAGAAAAATTAAGCTGTTAAATACATTGATTTGTAAAAAAAATGTTAAAAAATCGTAATCTACACATAATTATCTATCAAATCATATATAAGAAGAAAAAACGGTTAAAAAATATTTAAGTTATTACGAATTCCCCAGACCATTAATGTGTTTTAGGCCATTTCTGTAAGGAGTATACAAAAAAATGTTTTACTTTTTTGAAATAAAAATTTGAATTTTTGTTTCTCCAGGATAATTTAAACTCCTTTCTATGCTTGGTTAAAAAATTTTGATTTTTTTTAAGACTGTTTCAAAACTCCAATTTCAAACTTTTAAAAATTTTTTTAAGCAAATTTCAAAAAAGTTGGAATTAAACTTTGGAGGTTTATAGGCAACACCACAGGAAATAAAATAAAAAAAGAATTAGGTCAATATCTTGTATGACTAAGCCGTAACTGTGATTTTTTTTGTTATAAAGTCCATTTTTTTAGAACTGATATTCAGACTAAACGAAATTATTACAGAAAATACATACAAGAATAATTTTTAAAAATCGAAGTTAAGAAGACGAATTCGTAATAACTTAAATATTTTTTTCATCGGTTTTTTCTTTTTATGTCTTGTTTGATAGATAATTATGTGTAGGTTACGATTTTTTAACATTTTCTAACAAAGCAAATTATTTCAAAGCTGAATTTTTCTAAAAAAAAAAAAAACTGTAAAAAAACCATATTTTCCCCATATAAACGCACCATAGAGACTTCAGGTCAGATGCTGCACGGGTTAGCGATATTCGATTTCACTAATATTTCACATAATATATTTTTACAGCCCCATGAACGATTCGGTTAAAATTCAAAAGAAAAAATAACATTTTGTTAAATTTGTTTTTTTATTTTTTATTTCAAGATAATTATACCCGACATCACCATATGCGATTGACGCATTATGCGTTTGTGCTAATGTTTGTATATGAGTATAAAACTTAGTGCTAAATTTCATGAATATCGGTCCATAATTCACCATAACTCCCATGTAAACCCCTCTTCCGAAAATAACTTTAGCGTGCATAAATCCCATAAAAATGTTAGTATTAAGTTAATATTCAACAAAAATAACTTTATATAAATATAAATGATAGTGACAAATTTTATGAAGGTTGGTCCATAATCAGCCATAGCTCCCACGTAATGCCTAATTTCGGGAATTACACTAAAGTGCATGAATTCATACAAATATAAGTATCAACGTAATATTCTGTATTCGTATGTTTTGTTTTACACTTCATACAAGCATCGGTCCACAATGAGCCACAGGTCTAATAAAAGACCCCTGCCCGAATTTTAGTGCACATACACAATGGTGTAGGGTATCATATGGTCGGGCTTGATCGATTAAATCTTTCTTACTTAGGTTTTTCATATTAAAATTACATCTTACTATTAAAAAATATATATTAAATATGGGCACATTATTTTTTTGTGTTATCGTTTAATATTGGTGTCGAAAAATTTAATATTTGTTTTGGGATTATCAACATAAATGGCAGTGTAGCATTTTGTTCCAATTGTAGAATCGTTGGTTAGAATTGCCAAAAATGGCGCTTAATTCAGGAAAGGTGTATATCGCTTTGTTTATAATTTTGTTACAATAATTAGCTTATAAATACATCGAAAAAATATTTTTTGAATTTATATTTTTTTAGGGTAAACTACTGTGCATCAAAAACCATAATTTCTGTTAACCTCTAGTTCGCAGTTTTAAAGGTAACTTTATGAAATTTGGTTCTTGATCTTTTTTGGTGCAAAATTTTGTAACACAATAAAAATGGTTAAGATGTAATCATTATTTCACCCAGCCATCATATTAAAATTTTCCCGAAAAAAGGTCAAATATTCTTAAATTTCTTAAATATATCCGTATTAAAATAACATTCATCATAAATTAGTTTTATCTTAGCAAAAATCATACTACCAAATTTCATTACGATCGATCCAAAATTGCCATGCAGGAAATCCTTCGGAATAAATTTTTCATTCATAATTCCTATATAAATGATCGCATAAATATAAAATTTAGTAAAAATAAATCTCAGTATTAAGTATTAATCTTACAGCCAAATTTCAAAAGGATCGGACCATAAATGACCATAGCTTCTATATAAGATCCTTTCACGTTAACGCAAAATTCACAATTACGTTTGTGAATTAAAGTGACTTGATATGGCAAAATTTACTTTGTTGTTACCCTTTTACTTACTTTAAGTATCTTCCGAAAATTCTATATAGTTTTCTTATCAAATAATGCAAATAATTAAGTTAATAAAATTTTTATTACCTTAATTTTATTTAGCTTTTGTCATGAAAACAACTAAATTTACCTTGAATTTTTCTGTGAAAATATGTTTGTTTTTAAGATTTTCATACTATACATTTTAGGTAAGAATACAAAATCTTTATTTTCACCCAAGTTCTTGTAAAACCTTTATGAATTCCTATATGAAAGTAAAAGATTCCTGTTTTTAGACCGATTTAAAAAGAATGTATATTAAAAATATTTCTACAACATTAACTTTAACAAAAAATATATAAATATGTTTCTAATATTATATATATTATAAATTTTTATAAAATAAAATTTTTATAAAAAAAATAAAACACAAAAATATAATCTTGAAAATTTCAATTATCAGTTTTTACCACTATTATTAAAAATGCATACAATGTGAATTTGACAGTGCGCTATACGCAGAGTGAAAAAATTAAAGATTTTTTTTAAACAGATAATGATGCTTCGTTTTATCTATTTTTACCTAGAATTGATTACTTTTTCAGGATCTTAATTTCCAATTAATCGCCATATTTCTCAGTTTCTCCCCTCTGTGTGTCGTAGAAAGTTTAAGTTATAGATGCGATCAGACGTTCTCATACATAGTAGAGAATATTTTCTGTAGCTTTCCAGTTAAAAACGATATGAATAATTAATAACGGACTCACTGCTTACTTTTTCTCTTATATTTCTTAATGTTTTGTTAAATTCCTATGAGACAAATTCATCATGTTATCTATACTACTGACAACTTTATAACGTACATATTGTACAGTGGAATACGCGAAATGCGAACACTTTTCTTTATTTTGTCGAAATTTTCGATACAAATAAATACGTTTATAACGAACACGGTTATAGCGAATTTTGTTTTTGTAACGAACATATTTTTATGGTCCTAAGAAAAATATTTCATAAAAAAAAATTAAATAAAATAAAAAACGTTTATAACGAACTACCAAAAATACTACTTTTAGATAAATAAAATTGCACATCTAAAAACGTTAACGTTAATTTCAATTGAAATTATTGAACAAATATAAAAATTTTTCATTAATTTCAATTTATATGGGGGCTATGGTAATTTATGGAGCGATCCTCATAAAATTTTTCACCATGATTTCTACTTATTTGTGTCCAATATAAACCTGATACTAACATTTGTATGTGATTTATGTACGTTAAAGTGATTTTCGGAGAGGGTTTTATATGGGAGCTATGGTCAATTATGGACTGATCTTCATGAAATTTGTTACAAAGATTGATACTTATACAAAACTACCTTACACCGAACTTCATTAAAATATTGCTATATTTAAGGCATTTATGATCGTTAAACCCCTTTTCCGGGTGGACATTTGTATGGGGGCTAGGTGAAATAATGGACCGATTATCACCAATTTCAATAGGTTCGTAATTGTGTCATAAAACTTCTTAAGAATTAGATATTAGAAAATCGCTACTCCTTAAGGAGTAAACATGTAAATTTAAAAACCTCTGTGTTTAATTAGTATAGGAAATATAATTAATCTCAATTTGACACTTATCAAATGACTGATGAATGCAAAAAATATTTTTCCTGATATATTAAAATCATTAATACATCATATTTAAAAATCATAAATACTTACATCTCATAAATATTAATAAATACGTAAGAAATAAATTTGAATTACAAATATTAGTATCGTAATGGAATATTTTGTTAAAAATATAATCGTTTGGTATTTTACGGATATAACGAACTACGTTTATAGCGAACTAAATTTGTTAGTTTCGAATTCATTATAAACGTGTTCGATTGTATTTAAAATGTCTACAATATTCCTTCAATCAGTTAAACTTTTTCACTTGATAGTTTTTGGTGCTAACATTTTATTAAGATGTTTAATTGAGTTCATACCATAGAATCATCCCACACAAATCATCTAATGAATTGTATATAAAAATTTACTAATGAAATTGTCTTTAAGGTGTAGTTCGCAGCTGGATTTTCAACTTAATTTTCCTTAAAAATTACTAAAATATATAAGTTTTTATTAAAATTTACGCAGTTTTCTTCCGGAACATGAACTATAGCAAATTTCCTGTAGGATCCCGGGACGGGAAATGTCAGGAAATCGCATTCTCTAGCAATAAGCTTAATTAACTATATGATTAATAAATTTTAAAAGAATTTTTCTCCCAAACAAAACTCTACAAAATAGATGCTATTTATCTCATTGTTATGAAAATTTAATCAACCATACCCTGTCATGCCAAAACATTACCAATAACTTTGATTTTGCTTTCTGAAAACATACATAATGAACAATTTTTAACACTTTTAAATAACTTTTTTGACCAATCATTGCTCCTGACCCAAAACTGTAATAATTTTAATTTAAAATTTTGTGCATTGTTCAATAGTACTTAATGTCATGATTAAGTACGAGTGAGTACAAATACAAAAACAGACGACAAAATTGTCCTTGAATGAATTGCTGAAAAAAAAAAACATTATAAAAAGGGTGGCCCATAAATTAAAACTTGTTACACCAAACTTTTTTGTTTCTTTTTGTCATGATATTTAAGATTATTTAATATGTCCTATGTTAAAGGATGGTATAAATTAAAGTTTCATACTGTATGAAATTTATTTAAATGTAGTAGAGTTTTTGTTACCCTATATACATATAAAAGTAATATGAAACTTAATAATAATAATATGAAACTTACCTTTGTTGGTAACCGAATAAAACCTTAAAATTGTCTTCTTTAATTTTGTTTTATTTAAATGTTTACCAGACTTAGGTTTGGTTAGGTTGAATTGGCAGTCACTTCGAGGTAAGTCCTTCACTACGTCTCATTGTACAGTGGGGCCAATCGCAAAATTTTTGGGTAATAAATCTGTATCTTCTAAACTACTGAAATATATGTAAAAGAGGACCTTAGCTTTCATCAAAATTATCTTGTCGTTACCCTGTAATAATACAAAGATTTTTACAAAGATTTTTATATTTATTTATTATTTTTATTATTACTATTATTATTATTATTATTATTTATATAATTCATTCTTACTGACCTAAGTCATCTCTTACAGTTAAAAAGATATTTAAGCTTGAATTTTGAGTTTTTGATTTTTTGCTTTGACTTTATTTTTCTGAAATAATATTGCGAAAAAATTTTCGGATTATTTCAATTCGTCTAGTCTTGAAAAATTTTCAAATTCAGCATTCTGGCTATTTTTTTTAAATATAGTAAATTCTTTTACTTTTTTCTCAAAGTTTTGTTAATAAACCAATTTTGTTCTTTAAATATTTCATATTTAAATATTTCAAAAGACATAACTTGACAAATGGTTAAAAAAGCAATTTTAAATCGATTTTGATTTGCACCCTACATCCAGCATTGGTCTAAATTGGTGAATTTTAGGAAAAACGTCATATTTGTCGATTAATAAAACAAAAAAAAAAGTCACGCGATCTTTTTTAAACTTATTGACACTGTTTCATTAAAACATACACTTAGATCGATTTAGTACTAAGCTGCTTCCCGCTTTTAAATTGCACAAAAAAGCATATTATCATTACATTATTACGATTATTTCTTACGCATAATATAAAACAAACATCAGTATTTTATTCCTCAACAAATCATTCAAAAAGCTTCAACAACCAATTTTTCAAAAATAAACAATATTTAATAAATTTAATCGATTATTATGAATATTATCTGTTATTATAAAAATCTTTGAAATCGGATTTGATTTTTAGAGTTAATATTTTTTGAAACTTTTACATACTCTTGGTGGTCAACATTGACAACCTTTAGCTTATTTCGAGATAACTTTTCTGAAAGCTTAGGACTTCCTCTACAACTTTTCAATACATTTAGGAGATACAGGTGTATCTCCAAAAAATCTGCGATCAGCCTCACTGTGCGTTGTAGTACCAAAAATCAGCTAAAAGCATACCATTTTCGGGCGGCGTACTTTTGCAGCTTCTACAGTAGTCATTGTAGGTGAGTTTTAATCTCCGGGGCGTGTACACCAATGGTAGTCATTGATATCCGATTCCGTAGATGATATCTGGATAAGTTGATTGGAAATTGAGCTCTTCTTTCATTTAAACACGTCGGTTCTCTTTTCCATTTTCTGGTCTTAGTAAGCCGTAGTTTCTGAGCCATTAGCAGTTTCCTCCCCTTCAGAGAGATATCAATGTTCGAAATATATACACTGTTTAGGGTAGTTCCAGTCTAGACAGTGTGAATACTAGGTAGATTATTCAGCGAGATTATCTGACTGGTAATTACCATCAATGTCTCTATGTCCAGGAATGCAGAACCGCCTTACTATGGATAAAAATAAAAATATCCCTGTCTGAAATTCCTTGATATTAAATGTGTTGAGTGGCTGTCTAAACCGGTATACTACAGTATACCTTTAGTCTTAGAGACAGTCTAGCTGGTCTAAGTAGTTGCCAGATCCTACTTCTCTCTGCGATTTCAAACCATCAGTATATTTATAAATAGCATTATTTGGTAGGTTAATATCATTGAGACGCTCTGACTCGTCTGGTATCCTTGTCAGATAGCCGGGATCCAAGATGGGTTTTTGAAATTATGTAGTCAATGGGTATTCCCAGATTGAAGTTATTGAAGATGTGAGCATGTCTATAGTTTCTATTTTTCCAAGCTCCAGTGGAATGCAGTCGCATTGCTATGTTTGCAGCTAATTGAAAGGCTGTGATATCTGGTCAAGACCAGTTAAAGATGATAAAAAGTGCTTTGACAGTGTTGTTCTGATTGCACCAGTTATAATAATCTCAATTGTTCTCATAATGCTTTCGAGTTTACTTTAAACCTATATCCTTCTTGCAGCAGTATAGTGCTGTTGCTGCTTTTGAGATCCTAGATTGCGTGTTTAGGTTCCAGTTAAGTTTACTATCTAGATCTTACCCTAAGTATTTGGTGTTTCCAGAGATCGTAAGTACTCCTCCCTTGTGGTGTTCCCCTAACTGCTATCTTGGAGATTGTAGAGGCACCCAGATCGTCCTGTATATGCTTATTTGTGAACAGTTTATTAAAAAAGGAGATAATAACGTATGCAGAATAAAATAACAACAAAACTTTCGGAGCTGCTTAAAAACATTTTACTTATGGTAGAGCTTTTATCATCAACTTTGGATGACGGCGAGTCTTCTGATTATATTGTATACATTTTTATGAAATTTGACTTCTAGTTTCTTCAAAATATTGACAACAACTTTGAAAAAAACTGTATTTTTCTATTATTTGTATATTTACCCCATACAAAATGATATATATTTTAATTCAGATGACAATGAGGGTCAGAGGAAACATTCTTTTCGATAGATATAAACCCACTGAAAATAAAAATACAAGAATTTCGGCCAAATATTTTTTTAAGAAAAAAATTCAATAGGTTGAAGTAATTTTTTTTTTTTGAAGTTTCCAATAATCTGATTTTACTGAATTTTTTGGTTAATATTATAGTAAGCTGCGTGAAGCAAAATCTATTGATTACATAAAAAGAAATATCGAGATATGTATATTGTCCAATAAAGATATATATTCTAAACTACTTAAATATCCCCGTTATAACGACGGGATGATTTTGAGAGATTGAAAAATCTCTAAATTTAATGAAATAGTAAAATTCCAAAATCTCCAAATATTTATAAATTAAAATCGAATAATAAGTTTTGTAAAATCTTGTCGATAAAATTCCAAGATAAACTAGTATATAATAACCGAATAAGAGGTCCGAAAAGTTTCTACGTCCTATTATTTCCAGGGCTTAATTAAATAACTCAGGTAGAATAAAATTTAAATTTATTGTTGTGGGGATAAGCTAGCTTTGATGCATTTCATTTCCTTGCACTATATCAGTTTTTTATCGATTTTGAATGCAAAAGTAAGGAGTAAATAAAAAATAAAAACAAAAAACAACAAAAGCTGTTATCAAGTTGTCTTTTGAAGAAATTATTTAATACTCATACTTACTTTTGGAAAAATTAGAATGTTCAGGAATGCAATCAATGCGTTTTACTAATAGTTAAAGGATCTTTTTATAACACCAACTAATGAATGAAGTGCTGTTTCAGTTGATCTACTCTTTTAGATTGACTGATGTGAGTGTTGATCTAATGTAAACATCAATAATCCTTTCCAGTGTTTTCAGTAGGAAGAACGAGAGAGTGATTGGTCTTAATCCTTTTCATTTAGAATGGGATGAAAAATATTTTACATATGGATCTAATAAGATCTAAATATGCCATGGCATTACGGTGCCAATGTTTCTTTTGCAGGTCTGCTGGTATTATTCCATCTGTATCAGGGGATTTGTATGGATGAAAGCTGTATGACAGTAGATATAGATGGTATGGTTGATTGGATATTGCATAGCCGGTTAGATTCCTAGAAATTTTCGACATTACCCATAGGGGCAGCAATATGGAGACTTTTTGGCAATAAATCAAAAACTAAAAATTTGTTTTATGAAGTAAAAATTATATCATTTCAAAAAGGACAATTTTCTGCATAATGTTTCGTGAAAGCTTTTGTCCGGTTGTGACGGAAGTTCAAAGTTGAACAAGAAAAAAAAGTGTTAACAAAAAAGAAAAAGTGTTATATAATTAGTTGTATTAAATTGTTCTCTTAAAGTATAAATTTGAATCAATAATTACCATATTGATGTATATAGTCGTTGTCGAAATTAACTTAAAAGTATTTAAATTACATAATAATTTTAATATGAGAATCAAATTTGACACAACTACTTTTTATTTACAAGATTATACAGATTTAGGATCGCAAATAATGGCAAAACAAAAAAAAAAAAAAAAAAAAAAAAGATTTAGAATCGGAAAAAATGCAAATTTATAATTTCCGAATTTGTTGAATAGAGTTCAGAATTATATAATTTTTGACATGTTTTTATAGCCTTTTTGAATTAATGAATAATAAAAATATATTTTTACTTTTTCATATTCAACAAATAAAATATTAAGAAAATAAGAGAAAAAATCTATATGTATAATTTCATTGTTTTTTCATTCATTTTGTTCGGTGCTTTATAATATTTAAACATATTTAAAATGTAGAGAAAAATATCTTTTCAACGATACCAATTACTTATATTAAAATACCGCGTTTGATTTAATGCCACGTTTGGTATACCTTTGCCCCAGTGTACATTGCTGTAAAATTGCCTCCATGATTGGAGGATTGGATCGGTTTTTGACACAATTTAGTAAGCACTTAAAGGCGGTACAATTGCTGTTCCGTTTTGTCTCATTGAACAGCTTCCGGCAATACTAGCTTTTTTCTGCAATCTCTGCATTCCAACATGAGGGTTTGGCTTTTACTTCCCTAATAGAATTCATATAGAAAATATTAGCAGCCTATGTTATGGCGTCTGCCAAGACATCAGCCGTAGAATACAAAATGCGTTTATTGTCAATATGACTAGGACACGGAGGTAATATATTTTTTAGCACTTCCTCCAGAACCAGTTGGTTCTTTTTCTATTAATAAAAACCTTGGTTGGATCAGTATCTAGATCAAACTCATTATACATGCGATCAGAATGAGAGCAGTCGTTCTATACATTCTAATTGGATATCTGAAAATTTGAAAATTTATGGCTAAAAAGTATAACATCAAGAACTTCTCTTCTGTTAGAAACAATAAATATTGTTCAATTACCTCTGTTAGCTACAGTTCATTTGCTATCTACAATGAATTAGAAAAGTGATTCAACCCTCGTATTTATGTCTAAGCTTTTCCCTTTTCAGGCTTAAAAGGTATCCAAAATTCGTTTTTGCCAATAAATATATGTTAAAAAAAGTTTGAGTATTTTGTTTGTTAAAGACAGGGTTAAGGTCGAGTAGTTATTATTTTTGTGTTTTTGTTTGTAACTTTTAAATCAATGCAAAAGTTGTTTTTTTGCATTCGTTTTCTTTTTGCTGCAAAAATGTTTATAAGGTTTTTTCTTTTGTATTTGTTGTTTATAAAAGTTCAATATTCATAAAGGAACAACATGGAAGAAGAAAAGTATGCATAATATAAAAAACTCAATATTTTTTTCTGTTGCGGATTAAAAAGAAAAGTGAAATATGATTAAGGTTATGAACGAATATAAAACGAATCTGAAGTACCTTTCATATGAAATAGTATAATTCGTATATAACATACATATGTAAATATAATATGGTTGCAAAGAAAAACTTTTTTTTGTAGGAACTAAATCAATAAAATATTGTAGTCTATGCAATCATTGTTTTGGCGATATCTATTCTTTTAACTGTTTTAGTTATCACAATTTAATTTGTGATTATCAGGGCAACCAAAAATATGCAAAATCATATTTTTTTCCTTGGCTTCAAATAAACCAAACTCTATGTTATTTATCCATTTTAGACAATTTAAAGAGTTTTGGCATCAATTTGCATATATTTTCATAACAACAGCATATTTTTGTATTTCGTCATATTTTCGTAAAAAATCTTATTTTAGAGCATCTTTCAGCAATTTAAATGTCATATTTTTGCATATTTCACACTTCATATGTTACACTAAAAAGCATAATTTCGCATTTTTTACACTTAATAGATAAATTTGACATACTTTGCACCCAATAGATTTTTCTACATAATTTTCCATTAGTGAAATTTTCTATCTACTGCCAAATCCTTACGTTTTTCAAGTTCGACACCCTAATAATTTTCTTCTTATAAATTGATACACATTGTGTAATTTCTTGATTTAGTTTTAATGGTTTTTAGGTGCAAAAAGAAAACATTTTTTATCAATCGCTAAAAAAATCAGGTTATTTTTAGCATAAATAGCAAATAATTTAAAATTTAGCTGGAAAAAATAATATTTTGAGAGCATATTTTTTAATTTTAAATATATATTTTACGATTTTAAGAGAATTTATTAGGCGCATAAAACGCATATTTTTGGTTGCCCTGGTGCTTACCATAGCGTTGTCACCTAGAAATTTTGTGTATTCCTGTGAACAAAAGGTTAGACAAAATTATTATAATTAAACATTTTCTGTTTTTTTTTTTATTTTTTACTTATTGTTTAGACAGCTTAATACTAAATGAAATATAAACTTTTACTGGAATTCATATTATGTGTGAATGGAAAAAAATTTAATACCCATTAATTTGTCTGTATTATTATATGTACACTGCCTGCCACTTGAATAAGGAATCACATTTTTTTAATTTTAATTAAGTATAATTCCTAAACTATTTCAAAGTGTTGAATTTAGTTTCCTGAAGATATAAAAAATATACATATTTTGTTATACTAAAATTATGCATTTATTTAAAGACATGTATTTCTGTGTTACTTTTTCGTGTGTCACTTGAATAAGGAATATTTTAAAACTAAGCAAACTGTAATTTATTTTTAAATTTTAGGTTATTCAATTAGTAATGAGTACTGCCACCATTTTTAGAAATAACCTCAAAAATGCGATTTGGCATCGACTTGTATAATGACTCCTAGTAATTTAGCGAAATTGAACTTCATGCTTCCGTTATTGCATCCTTTAAGGATTCTATCGTCTCAAATTGTTTTCCTCCTTCATAAACTTTTCTTGCAAGCCAACCCCAGACATTTTTCATTGGATTCAGGTCTGGTGAATATGGGGGCCAATCCAAAAGTTGAACACCTTGTTGATTAATCCATTGTTTTACTGCTCTGGCGGTATGAATCGGAGCGTTGTCGCGTTGATACGTCCAAGGTATGGGTCCAAAGAAATCATTAAATTTTAGATATCCTTCCTCCAGAATGTTTTTGTAAGTCGTTGCAGTCATTTTTTTGAATACAAAAACCAATTCTATGGTACCATAATACGAAATGGCATGGAATTAATAGTTATACCCGCCGGGACCAACAATATTAAACTTTTTTTTCATCGGAAAATACAACTTTAAACCATTTGTCGGACCATGTCATTGTATTTTTGGCAAACTGTAGACGTTGTGATTTGCGTTTTTCATTAAGTGGTGTTTTTTTACAGTTTTCATCGGACTATGTATGGGCACGACTTTAAAATACGCTGCACTGTTCTGAAACTGACACTGACTCCACTTTTTTCACGTATTTTTGATACCGACATGTCAGTATTTGATGCAATTCTAAGAATTTTTCGTTTTTCTTTTGGAGTTGTTGCCATTTCTTTCCGTCCTTTCATGTTTTTTCCATATCTTTCCACGTCATTTAAATAATTGTACACAACTGTCTTTCCTCTATTAATGTTTTTGGCTATTTGGACCGGATTCTGGCCCTGAGATTTCAATATCATAATTTTTTCTTTTTTCAGAGTTATTAAGAGCCTTACCACGCCCCATTTTGAATAAAAACTATTTAAAAACTATCAAATTAAAAATTCTCTAGCCGTTTATATTGAAAGAAATTCAAATCGTAGCCTTCCTGATTAATATTAAAAGAATTCCTTATTCAAGTGACACATGAAATAGTACCACAGAAATACATGTCTTTAAATAAATGCATAATTTTAGTATAACAAAATATGTATATTTTTTATTTCTTCAGGAAACTAAAGCCAACACTTTGAAATTTGGTTGCGCAAAAAATTATTTTTTTCTGAACTTTAGTTTAGGAGATATACCTTCAGTTCATTTATACATCTTTCAGTTTTTCGTATAACATTGTGAAACAATCTCAAAATAATTGTTATATTTTTTTTGTTTAAGCGAGCGTTGCTTGTGAAACAAATGGATGTATTATTTTGTTTAAGCATAAATGTGAAAATATTAAATTGTTGATAAAGTGGAGAATTGTATAAAAGATTCGGCACAGCCGAATATAGCGTTCTGACTTGTTTTAACTTAAATGAAATTACATCAAAAAACTTCATTACTTTAAAAGTATTACTTGTCAAAACGTTTTTGTTAGTATCACAGAATCCAATTAATCCATTGCAATGAAAAGTTGGACTATCTTTCCAGAAAATCAACCTTTTACCCCAAATAGTGCTTTACTATCATAGTTTCAATCAATAAAGGTATTTACGCGAATTCTTTAAGCCAAGGGCTTTAATACCTACCCCGATTAGCCTAAATTTAATAAATTTTTAATATAATTTTAAGTTGTGTAATCAAATAATAAAAATTTCAAATTCAAGCAGAGTTTGCCGAATAATTTGTAAATGGATTAAGTTTATATTAATTAATATTATGGAAAATATTCTCGAAATTTTTAGTGTAATTTTTTTTCCTTTATTGATAAAGATTAAACAGATAAAGAATTATGAATATAATATTACACTGTGCAGAGGGTTTATTTTTATCCAAAAATCGATTTTTATATGGAAAAATTCTTAAAAATCTAAAACCGCTTATAAATATAAATCAAAAAAAAAAGGAAATCTATGAGCATTCATGGTTTCGTTCAAAAACCGATTTTTATAAGGAAAAATCTTAAAGATCTAAAATCGCAAATAAATCATAAACCACAGAATTTAGAGCAGAAATAAAGAAAATTTGTAACCACTCACATTTTTATTCAAAAATAGATTTTTGTATCTAAAATTTATAAAAATTAAAAATCTTGATTTGTTTAAAGTTCAAATTTAAAAATTTTTAAAACTTCAGATTATTATCGGGCATTATTTTAGTCCAATTTTAATTGTTAAATTATTATGTTTTCATACTCTTTGTTGGTTCAATATTTCTTTTAATATTTTTATTTAAATTATCGCAAAATTTTTCCAAGAAATTATTTCTACTATTATTATTTTTTATAGATCATTATTACAAATTTATTAAATCTTTCATAGGAAAATAAATTATTAAAAAATAAACATAAACATTTATTTTCATAAATATAAACGCTATAGAAATACAAATGCATTCATTTAAACTTATACACTATATATGTAAGTTTGTATGTCAGAATCAATTTGATATTATTTTCTCATACATTTTTATTTACCGCCTGTTGTTTGTAAACTTTAAAGAGTGACTTGTTAGAAATTTTTTGCTCAACAAATTCTTTAACAAATTGTTACATTTGATAATAACAACCTTCTTATTTTTTTCTTTACGTAGTGTTTATATTAGACAATTTGTCCAGACAAACGTCAAAATTAACGCGAATTTATGGAAGGTGGCCACAGTTGCACAAAAACATTAATAAGGCGAATATATTAATGTTTTTTATATATGTAGTTTGGCAGCTGCAATGGGCCAAAAATAATATGCGGTTTAACTGTGGTTCCTTGTATACATTGACACTGATCTTGACGTATTTTTTGATAACAATTTTTCTAATGTAGACACTACGTAAGGAATTTTATACAACAACTAGAACAGCGACTAAAAAAAGCAACAAATTCCAGCAATAATTTATATTCTTTATATTCGCATTTATGGCAAAACCTCAAAGACGAAACTTAAAAAAAAGGTTTTTTTTTTGGCGGGGGTTTAAGGAGAGGTAAAATACCACATTTCTTGAAGTAATAAATGTGGATAAGGTATAAATTGAATGAATGAATAACAAACGAACAAAATGAAGGAAAGTGAGATGAAAGTGTTTTCTTTAATCTTTTTTCTTTGTTTGCTGCTGAGTACATCATAAATCTTTTGGCAATTTTCAATGAAAATATGCTGACATCTGCTTTAAGATTCGTCAAACAGGGAACACAAAAAGTAATATAAAAAATAAATAAATAAAGTAAATTTATCAGAAAACAACACTCTGAATGAATAAAAAATACGAGTATTCACATACAACTATAAATACATTCGTACATACTAGAGTGTTCCATTGACAAAAAAAAAAAAAAATCGTATGAATATCACTTAAAAAAATATATATATATATTTAAAAAATTCTAAAAATTGATCTTCGATTCCCTACCAGCGATAGAAAATAAAAAAAAAGTATAAAGTATTTGATACCCATTTCGAAACAAACCTCAAAAAGCTTAAAGCTTAAAATTTGTAATTTTAAGCTTTAAGCTTTTAATACATCATGAGAAAAGAATTTGTTCACCAGAATGCGCTAGAAAGTTCTTTCAAGGAACAGAATCCCATAGGAAAAAATTTTTTAAATAATTGTTCATTAAAAAAGCTCAAAATTAAAAATTTTTTGAGACTTATTTCGAAAAGAATTTGGAAACTTTTTTGGGCAAAATGTACTACACCTGTGATTTTCAATTGCAGGTTGGGAATTGAAGATGAATATTTTTCCTGTAATTTTGAACAGATTCGCAAAAAAGTGGTTTTCGAACACTCTAATATATACTTACAGATATTTCTATATATAAAAACTCAGTATATCATTCATACGCACTAAGATAAATACGAATGTAAAGTACAGTGTCAGATAAAATAATATGTAATAATAATAATTGTATTTGTGCGTCGAAAAATTTTATCGGTTTTGAGTTAACAATTTATGATTTTTTAAGTTTTTGATTCTATATTTTTATTAAAGAAATTTTCTTAGTATGTATTTACATTTACATCACTTTTCCATCCGACATGTTTTCAACAAAACTGTAAGTGTGACATTACGCTTCCGCCAAGCTATAATATAATCCTAACAAGAAAAATACAATAAATCCTACTAAAAATATCAAGAAACAAGTGAAAGTGTTTTATTCGGCTGAGTCGAATTTTTTATACTCTTCACAAAATCTATATATCATAAATACGAGGGCGGATCAAAAAATCCGTGATTTTCGAACTTCCCTAGTAGTTATATGAAATGCAAAACTATTCCCATCAAGTACCACTTGTTAATAGACTACTGTCAAATTTTGAGCAAGTGTCGTCATTTACTTTGCGTAAAAAATAGGATTTTTCGAGGTACTTAAAATAGGCATTTGTTTGGTTAATAATTTCATCGTTGGAGCTGAATCTCTTTCCACCGAGCCATTTCTCTTAGGTTTGGAAATAGGAAGTAGTCACTAGGGGCTAAATCCGGAGAATATGGCTGATGAGGTACCAATTCGTAGCATAATTCAAAGAGTTTTGCCATTGAGACAGCACACATGTGCACCCGTGCACTATCTTGATAAAAAATAACATTTTTCTTGGGCATATGGGGACGTTTTCTTCTTAAATCCTCACTAAATCGGTCTAATAAGTTGACATAATATTCGCCGTTTATTGTTTTTCCCTTTTGAAATTTATTTATGTGGATTATCCCGTGTGCATCCCAAAAAATTGTTGCCATCACCTTATTGGCCAACAAACTTACCTTGGCCTTCTTCGGAGCAGGTTCACCCGGAGAAACCCATTGTTCAGACTGCCGCTTGGTCTCCGAAGTGCAGTAGTGGATCCATGTTTCATCCACAGTTACAAAACGCCGCAAAAACTCATTCGGATTGCTGTTAAACAACTCCAAACAATCCTTTGAAGTTGTCAGGCTTTTACGTTTATGGTCAATTCAGAGCAAACGCGGCACCCATCTTGCAGACAACTTTCTTAAACCCAGCTGATCATTTAACCACACTGCCATATGAAATGCCTATGGCATTAACAATCTCACGCACTTTTACTCTTCGGCCGGCCAACACTATATCGTGGATTTTTTCGACATTTTCGGGTGTACTGACCTCAATTGGCCATTCAGAACATTCAGCGTCATTTGTACTTGTGCGACCACAACGAAAGTCAGTAAACCACTTTTTTACCATTGAAGTCGATGGTGCAGGGTCCCCATAGTATTTATCGAGCTTTTCCTTGGTTTGATTGAAGGTTTTTTTTTCGCAAAAAATAATGTTTAATGAGCACTCGAAATCCACTTTTTGCATTTTTTAGAAAAATACATGAGGTTTTTTTGTTTTGAACAGCTGTTAAACGCAAATTAAAAGACGACACTTGCAGAAAATATGACAGTAGTCTAATAACAAGTGGTACTTGATGGGAATAGTATTGCATTTCATATAACTACTAGAGAAGTTCAAAATCACGGACTTATTGATCCGCCCTCGTATATAAACATATTGAAGTTATCTCTTATCAAAATTTTTGCTTTAATCTGGAAATATACTTAATATTTGTAAACTGGTGTTAACCATGACATCGAAAATTTATAACCCAAAGAGTCTCCGAAAATTCCTTAAAATCGCTCAGACCATCTGTATGGAAAAACTGAATAAAGAAGAGATATGCAAAACTGTAAATTCCTTTTCAGTTTTCCTCCAAAATTTTTTTTCAAAAAAGATATTTTAAACTTGAATTAGCTATTTTAAGATTTTCAAAATTTTTAAGAATTTTTAATTTGGGGCTCTAAGACACAATTCCACCAAACATGTAAAAACCTAAAACACAACTACAGTTAAGTGATAATATTTTAAGAAAAACCATCTCACATAGTCAGATTTCCTTGTCAAACTTACTTCTTCACAAAAAATATGCCCATATTAAAATAAAATTCAAATAGATTCTACAAGGATACGAACCGTGGCTTGAAGATTTGTTATCTAGAACTCGTCCACTAGACTATCGATACCCAAAGAAAATTTTTTGAAAAACAATTATGTAGTCCTTATATATGCGAACAGTATAAAATCAATTTATAATATTACGTGTTGAATATATTCAAAATTCAACAATTTCGAAAAATTATTTTTTTTTACACAAATTAAAGTAAAACTATTTTCTGAGGTCTATTTCAAAGAAACCTGTTTAATTAATTAAAAATATATTTGAGAGTTCCTTAATCAGACATTTTAAAATTTTAATTTTTGTTTGAAGATAAATTATAAAACAATTTTTAGAAGTCTTGGCCAAAGAACGTACTCAGGCATAGACTTTCAGTCGCAAATCCAATATACCACATTGATATGTTGAAATTTGCTATTTTTATAGCTTATATAAAAAGCTTAAAATACAACTCAAATTTAAATAATACTTTTTATAAAAAGCACATCAAAACGTGCTTATAAATTTTTGTCAAATTATTATTAGTTCTTTTTTTAAATGAAACTTTATATATATATATATATATTTATATATATATATATATATATATAGGAAAAACAGAAATTTACGAGAAGTCCCGGGGATACGAACTAAGGCTCAATAGTTCATGGTCTACAACACTCTTTCTCTAGACTATTAAATCTTACAAGTTTCCAGTAGAAAAACATTTACATATATATTATTGTATGTGAAATAAAAAAATATTGTTAAATTTGAGCAATTAAAATTGGAACAATTTTTGAGGATGTTCTAGAAAATCTTTGATAACTTCGCCATTTCTAAAGGGATTTCGCTGAATTTCAATACCAAGGTTTTCGAGACTATATGCCACATATATGTTGAAAGAAAAATGTATTTATTGGACTAAGACCTTCAATAAATCCATTTTAACGTACAGACGTACAGATACCCGGATACACAGACAAACAAATATATATTCTCAAAAGTTATTTTTAATCATAACATTCACTAATATTTTTCAATCTGAGGCCCTGGATATAGGTAGGTATGTATCATCTGTGAGTCCCTTTAGCACGCCAGAAAAGAGGCTAAAGAAATATAGAGTAAAAAGATAGGGGAAAAGAAGTCCATTAGATTATCTAATCGAATTTCGTAGAACCTTCTACTTAAAAATCAAGAATGATTGCCAATCCTTTTGCCGGTAACCTCTTCTAGTTCATGCAGTGTGCAACACATAAACCACCTCAGCCTTCTGCGCTGAAGTCTTACACAATGACAAAGTGTATGTTACACTGTCTTTAGCTCCTCTACATTATCGCACATCCTACAGAAATCAGATGTGCTCATGTCTCACTTACTAGTCATATTCTCTATTAAGGAGGACCAGTAATCATACTCACAATGACTCTTAGACTTCCCCGACTTATGCCCAGAAGATGTTTCGAATCTTCTAGTTCAAGACTAGGCCATAATGCTCTAAAGTCCGTTCTATTCTTCCATTAATGATCCTGCATATTCCTTGTGGCCCTAAAATAGGACCCTATTGGAACCCTAACCGATACCTTCACAAAAGACTTATTCAGCTCGGAATCAATGCGAAATAGCTCATCGGCTATTTCATTGCCGAAAATGTTACAGTGACCAGGAACCCAACAGAGCCTTATCCTGTAGGTATCCATTAGCCTTCCCAATTCCTTCCTATACTCAATAACTAATTAGGACCTGACAAAATGACATATCATTGCCAAAAGTGCTGCCTGACTATCCATATAGATAGTTACCTCAGAATCTCTTTTAACTTTTTCCTCTAATAATCCAAAGGTCTTGTAAATAAAGAATTTCTGCTTGAAAAACTTTGCAACTACCCAAAATCTATAAGACCGTCTGATATCCGTTCCCATAAACTAGGCCCCCGTCCCTGTGCTTACTTCCGTCTTCCAGCCGTTCGCTTTTCCGCCCCAACTCTGGATATATATCTAAAGACTTTCGTATAAAATGACAAACTTATATATGCCCTTTATTTTATGTGAAGGTTATAAAAAAAGGAAACAAGTCAACAAAGACTAATTTTTAACGCACACAAATGAATGTATGTGCGTAAGAATTTATAAGAGACATATATACACAGTGTAAATGTAGTGTTTTACCAGGAATTCAATTATGTATAAACGTTTTATATATTTGTTATTCTTTGCGATATATTTTTATTTATTTTTTTTCTCATACTACTATAACGCAGAATAATTTGGTGAAAAAACTGACTAAATTTGGAATGAGTGTCAATAAAATGAAACCTGGTATTAAGTTTTGGTTTGGTGTTGTATACAAGATATTTAAAGTTTGCTAAGCGACATCAACTATAAAATAATAGCCTGTGAATTCAAAGATTTGGAAAAAATACTAAGATATCGCTAATGCATAGTTGAAGATTTCACAAATTTTCTGCGTTATGCTTATTTGAAATTGATTTGTTAGAAACGTTATAGACACAAAATAGTCATACTATATATCATTTTAAACAAAATTGGGTCTTCTTTAAAACCATGTATAAAAAATTTTACTATTTTATAATTTATAGAAGACTTTACTTAAAATAAAATAATACAAATTATGTCTACATTTGGGACTGAATATGCTTGTAGGTATCAAAATAATTTTTGGACATGTTATAAAGTAATTAATAAAGAATTGACAAATGTAAAAATTAGAAAAATATGTACAATTTTAATGTATATTTTTTAGGGTCAACATTTTTATTATTGAAAATATGAGTATTTTAGGAAAATTGCCTAGTGCGACTAAATTTGCTGATAGGTTGTCATATTTTTTTGAAAAGATTTTAAAAACTTACTAAACTATCTTACCCAATTCAAAAAAATGCCAAAATCAATAATCGAAATTTTTTTACAGACTCAAAGAGTTGAACTTTGGTTTCAAAATTGACCATTATCGATCACTGATGGATTTTACGAAATTACACTTACAAACTTCTATAAAGTCTAGTCTTTCAGAAAATATCAGAAAATATTGAAGTTGTTTAACCAAAATTATTAAAAAATTTAAATATATAAAGTTACTTCTTTGGCAAAAACTTGCAATTTTTGAGACACATTTTGAAATTTTGACTTTGAATTTTTTTTCTTGTTATCAAATAGCTTTTTTTTTAGCATAATTAAGAAAATTATAGAAATTTTCAGCCTATTTTTAAGAAATTTTACAATTTTTATTTATTGTTTTATAGGGCAAAAACGCAAAAAAAGTCAAAGCAAAAAAACGGAAAATTATATTTTTGATATCAAATGTCTTTGAAATCATAAAATATAGTTTGTACAGTAATCATGTTTTTTCTTTGTCTTGCATAGTAGAATTCAAAAATCTAAAAACATTTAAAACCGGTACATATTTCTAAAATTTACAAGTTCCAATATATTTTTCAATTCCAGAAAACAATATTCTAAAAACAATATTCTAAAAGCCTATTCTATCGTTGTTCCAAGTTTAATCCAAATCGGTCCAGCCGTTTTATTACCATTTATTTTGCAGAAGGCCTCACTGTGCAGTGCCCTATTAACAATTCAGCTCACATCTGTGGAAAACGTAGGGTTTTTTCCACAACAGAAGATTTTATAAATAAAAATGGGTTATCCGATGAAACAGTATTAAACCACATTTTTTATAAAATTATTTTATTACTTTTAATGTTAAATGAATGATTAAGATTATTTTGATTCTTCAAAAGAACAATTTTTTTTTAAATTTTGGTTTAGTTTTTATTAGTGAAGATTGAAGCATTTATGTATTTCTAATAAAAAATTAAAATAAATAATTTTTATGTACGGTGGCCAACACGAGCGATGCTAATTTAATTTTAAAATATAATACAATTTTCTATGAATTTTTAAATAAAAAAGATTAAAGTTTACTAGAACATAAAGTTTTCAATTCTGCATAAATTTTAAAGTTAGTACAAATATAAATTAATTTAAAAAGCTTGATTGGTTTGATAAGGTTTTTTTATGTTCAGGATCAATAATGAATGCACATCTCTTTGGAAATATAGTTTTGGCATATAATCTCGAAAATATTGGTATTAAAATTCAAAGAAATCTGCTTAGGAATGGTGAAGTTATGAACGATTATTTACAACAGCATCAAAAATTTCTCCAATTTTCTTTTCCCAAATTGAATAATATTTTCCATTTCACATAGAATAATATATAAATGATTTTCTATTGGAAAGTTATGCAATTGAATAGTCTAGAGGAAGTGTTCTAGACTACAAATCGTTAAGTCTGACTTCGTAGAACTGGAATACCTTGTAAATTTCTGTTTTTCCTAAAAAAATATATAAAGATTATGAACACTTTAAAACTCCTAGCTTCAAATTCTGACCCCCTAGGTCACATGGCATTTTGAAATAGTTTTACTGTAATTTGTGTAAAAAATAATTTTTCAACATTGTTAAATTTTAAATATATTCAACATATAGTCTTGTAAATTGATTTCATACTGTTCACATACACTCCGCACCACTTGAATAGGACCCGCCTTTATACTTTATACATCTGCAATTTTCTCCAATATTTGCAAACAATTGTCGGTGGTGTGTTTTGAGTTTTAAAGGTGTCTATATTTACTTGCACTGATATCAAATTTGTGTTCTGGAAAAGTCCCGTTATAATTTCTTCAATATTTTATTTTGTGATTGATCAAAATTGTCCATATTTTTTGCGTCACTTTATTACGGGACCCTGCATTAACTTTAGCTTTTTATTATTATTATTTTTTTTTTTTGAATAGGGTCGAGGAAAGACCTTAACAGAAGCTGAAAAAATAAAAATCAAAATTGATAAATAATCTGGACAATCTATCCACAAAATCAAAAGGAAGCCAAAATATGGTATCTAATTTTTTACGGAATGAGTCAAACTGCGGGAAAAATATGAAAGGCCGTACTACAAGTGTACTTTCAGGAAATGATAAAACAGTGCAGCATGTAATTTCGAAGGCTGAACATCTGAAGTGATTAAAACTTAAGAAAAAAACCACGGTGCTCGGAAAAATATGCGCTTGGGATTTTGTCAAACTCACATGGCATGGAATAACGAATGGCACCGTGTCGTTCTTTCAGATGAAAAAAAATTCATTTAGAATGCCCTGATGGCTTCAATTATTATTTTCACGATCTCCGAAAAGAGGAGCATCCATTGGTTCGTCTGCATAGCAGAATGGAAGGGGTTCTGGTGTGGAGAGCCATATCCTATTATGGTACTTGCGAGCTGAAATTTTTGCCTAGCACCATGAATGCTAATTGCTATGTTGGAGTACTACAAGAAGCTTTTTCTCACTTTCAGAACATTTTTGGAAGCTTACAGTGGATATTCTAACATGATAATGCACCAGTTCATACTGCCCGGGTGGTAAAGTCATGGTTACGCGATCAAAATGTTAATGTGCTCGATTAGTCCCCTTATTCGCCGGACCTTAACATTATTGAAAATGTTTGGGGATGGCTAGCTCGTAAAGTGTATGCTTCTGGAAAGCAGTATACTACCAAAGAAAGCATAAAAGTGGCTTGGTCGACCATTTCGCTCCATTACATAAAATCATTGTATGATTCTATTCCCAATCGAATTTACGAAACAGGCTGTAAAAACGGAGGCCCGCATTATTGAAAAGGCTTTAAAATGTACAAATTTTCATAAAATATAAATAAAATTGCAAACTGTACATAAACTGTTTTTTTATAGTAGGTTCCTATTCATATGACACAAATTTTGTAGGCATTTTTTTTACTTGTTTTAAACAATTTTTTATAAAAACAAAACCTGTGTATATATTGAGTCAATGTTGTATTTAATAATATCTAAATTACCTTTAAATAGAAATAAAAATTAAGTTCGTAACATTTTTTTTTTGTAGAAGCTATTATCTTTTGAAAAAATTGTGTTAAGGGATTCTATTCATGTGGCAGGGAGTGTATATGAGGAGCATACACTCCCTCATGTACACTATGGGTACAGATAGTCTAGTGGAAGTGTTCTAAATTTCAAATCTTTAAGCCATGGTTCGTATCCTCGTAAAATACATTTGAATTTTATTTTAGTATGGGCATATCTTTTTTGAAAAAATAAGTTTGTCAAGTAAATCTGAGTATGTGAGATGTTTTTTCTTAAAATATTGTCACTTAACTGTAATTGTGTTTTAGGTTTTTAAATGTTCATAATAAGATGACATATCATGTTTGGTGGAATTCTGTCTTAGAGCCCCAAAGTTAAAAATTCTTAGAAATTCTGAAAATTTTAGCTAATTGTTTGCTAGCTAATTTAAGTTTAAAATATTTAATTCTAAAGTATCTTTTTGGAAAAAAATTGTTGGTAGAAGGCTGAGAAGAAATTTACACTTTCGCATGTAATATTTTTCCCGTTTTCCAGAGAATGGAAAAGGTCCGCGAAAAAAAACTCTACTTACATTTCAAAAGATAAGAATAATTTATATTTTTGCTGTTGGCCATTTTTTTTTTTGCAAATAAATTCGATAATGCTTTTTTCTAAAAATATAATGTGATTTCAAATACATTCTAAAATAACATGTTGAAAGATTTTACTGATTAGCTTAATCTTAATTCGTCTAGTCTTGAAAATTTTTTTAAATCAATACTTTGAATTTAGTATAAAAATGTGTTAATATTTACAAAAATTTATTTCTCTTTTACTTTTTCTTAAAGTTTTATTATTTTTAAATTTTTGAAAGATAAGATACCAGAGATGACAAATAGTGAAATTTAAAATTTATTAAGAATTGAACCCTACATCTAGCTTTGGTCGAAAATGATGAATTTTTAAACGGTTTGTTTAGTTAATCGGTCTAGGAAAAAAAAATCATTAGATTTTTCAAATTTAAAAAATAGTTTGATTAACCACATATGCACAGATTGATTTATCATAAAATTAGAAATTTTATTATAATCTGCCTATCTATGAGAGATTTGTGAGATATTCAAAGAATTTGAAGAGTCTTAACGAGATGTCGGATCAGTAGTAATTTGGATTTTGGGCACATGGCCATTTTTATGCTATAAAATACATAAGTGCATCTATATTTCGTGTGAAGTTTTGAAATAATTAATGAAAGAAATCGTTAATCCAACTAACTATCTAAAACACATTATTATTTGACTTTATCCTAACAAATATGATTTTATACGATTATGCGATTGTGCTGATACATATTTGTAACGCACAGAAAAATTTTTCGGATCTTCATCTTAAAGTATTCCGTTCGACTCAGAATAACTTTGTGAGTCCATTTTACAACTTATAAATTTGTGCGCTAAGTGCAGGTCACAATTTAAAAAATATCCTAATGACATTTGGTACAAATAAAAATTTTGATACATAAACGATGCATAATCCATTGAACTTTTTTATGATCGGTCAATTATTTCACTTAGCCCCCACATAAATGTCCTCCCAGAATAGGGTTTCAACTCACATAAATGTCTTAAATATTGCAACATTTAAATGAAATTCGCATATGACAAATTTCATGAAGATCGGTCGATAATAGACCATAGAAATATACAAGGTCTACTTGCGGGAATCACCTTAAAGTGCATAAAATACCTTTTCCGAAAATCTTTTTCGACGCACATACACAATAGTGTATACGGTCGGACTTGACCGTCTAAAACATCCCTGTGTAACATAAAAGCTTGTTTATGTACCAGTAGAAGTTTTCGGTGTCTTTTTTGTGTTTTCTTGAAAATAAATTGATACTCCATAAAATTTAGTTCGAATCTTTAAAGGGATACAAAGAAATAAAACAAATTTTTTTAAGTCATTCCAAACATGGTGTAATGTTCTGATAACTACAAGTTTTTTCTTTTTTTTCAGTTCTTTATTTGTCTTGTTAATTTTTTTAATTTAAAAGTTCAGGTATGTCGGTATGTGTGTCTAATGTATTTCTTTCATTTTTAAACATGACCCTTAAAATATTTAGAAGATAAATTTTTTGCCAATTTTCCAGATGTCTCTTCTTAGTGACATCTAGATGATTATCGGAAGATTGTTTGAAAATTGCAAAAACAAAGTACATTGCTATTGCGCATTAATCGTCCATTCATCACTTGTTAGCGACTTCTAGAGGATTAGAAGAAGAGTGTACGAAATTTACAAAAACAAAATACATTAATATCATTCTTATATCTATCAAAGTCCAAAACTTTGTGTGTAAACACGTCTTTGCTCTAAAGGTAATCTAAATTTAATATTAATAATTATTATTAATCGTCTTTTCTTCTTTTAAAGGTACTGAAATTTACTAGAAATTTCTAATAAGGATTTTATTTTATTAATTAAGTACGAAATTAAGTTTTATGTGAATTGGTACTTTTTATGCACACACATACGTGTGTATGAAATATTAGAAAAAGCTTTTTTTATAGAACGAAATCAAGTTAGAATTACGTAATTCCCATACAAGTTTGTACATGGTTGAAAGAACTTATTTTTTGCAACTGTGTGCAATATATTTATGCAGTGAGATGCAAAAATATAAAATTTAAGTAAAATTTAAAAATTAATTTCTTAAATTTTATAAACATAAATAAAGTGACAAACAAAAAATAATATTTGATTAAAAAAACAAAAACAAAAAAAAAAAAAAAAACAATATCTTTCAATCAATATACTCAACAAATTGATGTAAACAAAAAGCATCAGCTGTTTACGAAATTATATCAAATGTTATTTAGCCAGTATGAACCAGCCTTTGAAAAACTCCGATATCAAGTTTTTTGAATTAGCTAAAACTACAGCTACTGAAAATTGTCAGTAGTGATAGCAAAAGCATTTAACATTTCTTTGTAGTCTAACACTTTCTTTAACTACTGCTACTCGCAAAAAAATAAAACTTGAAATGGAACAGAAGCTATAAAAGATGTAGTTCAAATACAGCAGTAGTTTTAAAAGTAAAATATTTGGCTACCACTCCATTTATAGTTTAATTAATTACTTCCCTTAAAATATTTTTTTTTATTTTTACTGGTACTTTCACTGTGTAGTTTTAATGCTAACAGAAGAGGTAGCAGCAATAATAGGTAGCAAAAAAAGTAGTTTTTGAAGCAGCAATAAACATCGAACAATGGGAAGACAGATATTAACGAAAGTGAGCACAATACGTTGTTGTTGTAATAAGACTTAAAACCATTCGCTTTTACTTGTGTTATGTTTTTGTAAGGTTACTATTTTTATAAATTGTGTGTGAATATTGCCATATTATTTGATTATTTTATTGGGCTATTGAATTTTGTAAATTTTTGTTATAATATGAAGGAATAATTTTTTTTAGTTTGTATTACATTTAAATACGTTACATTAAATTCTTTACTAATTACATATATTAACAAAATTTGAGTTTTAAATTAAGAATTAAATCTTTAGGATGATTTCTCATAATAATAATTAGTGTTGCCATATAGCCTTGTATCAGAGTTAAATATTTTTTTCTTACTATATTTAAATATTTTATAAATCAGATAAGAAAGTTAAAAAACAAAACCATCATTTTTTGATTTTGTGTTCCACCAAAGTCATTAAACTTTATGTGAAATTTATTTCAGCTGAATATTTTTAATTTTTCAGTCATATTTAAAGTTTAAAAAATTCAAGTCATACTTTTACATAATTATGAGATTTGTGAAAGCATTCCTCCATTTGTGCTCTGCACTGTATGTCAGAAAAATGTATTTTAAATTATAATTTAATTTTTATTGAATCACGAATTAAAAATTACACGACACTCAAAATTTTTGTCAATTTTTTATTTTTTCTTAAAAAAAAGCAAATCAAATTAAAATTTGGCGATTTCTGATTAACAATCTGGCGACTGAGGCTCAAAACAACCTGACAATCCTGCTTGGAGTTTAGTCTTTCCTACGCTGGTATGAACAGTCTGATCGTTATTTCGGCATGGAATTATGTAATTACGCGCTGGTCTGAATAAGGCTTTAATTTTAATTATAAATACAGAAACAGTAGAAGTGATAAATCATCTTCTAGAAGAGACTAAAACGACACTTCTGGGAGCATCATATGGGTTTCGTACATAAGAGACTTTTTTGATGCTTCTAGAAGACTCATTTACAATACTTTTGAAAGTGTCTTCTTCGATTCGTCTGGAGAACTCTTCAACTATGAACAATCTTTCCCAACGGAAGATGATTTCTATGATACTTTGGCAATAGTTTTGGTGATGAGTTTCAACTCCTGGAAGACTCTTCTTATTGTCTTCCGTAATAGAAAATGTTTGCAGGGGATTGACAGAAAAATTGTTAACATGTTTTTAAGAAGGCATATTAATGTATTTTTTATACTATTTGAAGGTTAGGGTTGCCAAACGGCCTTGAATGATATTTTAGAGGTTATCAAGTTACAAGTTCAAATATAATTTGTCAAGTTGAAAATAATTTGTAATTGTATACAAGGTTAAATTATTTACAAAGTTGAATTATATAAAAAGTTGAATGAAATATTTATTTTTTTATGGCGATAAGAAATATATTTTTTTAAGTATTTATTAAATATTTTTTATTTAATTTTGTATTTATTACACTCTGAAATTTAAACTTGTATAGAACTACCCAGCATAGTGAATTTTAAATAAACTTCAAATTATATACATATATGCAAGATATACGAATCGTTTTGCAAAAGAGGACTATTTTATATTTACACAAATATTTTTGAGAACAACTAATTACAATATGTTATACATCGACCACTGTTTCTTCGGGATTTATTTAAAAGTAATGTTATTGAAATATTTGTATTGATCCAATGTAAAGAAGATGTGTCATATGTTTTATTATTATTATTATTAATATTATTATTTTTCAAATAACAGTTGCAAAAATCCAATACCGCATTTCTTAATACTTTTCCATGCCCTAAACGACTATCGCAAAATTTTTAAAAGCTGTATCCCTGTTGTAACGATATATCTATATATGTATTTCCATATAGATTTCATATAAAAAATAAATTAATTTTTGGCGGAAATCGATTGCAGCGTTATCGTTTGGCAACTTTAATCGCCAATTTCCCCTTTTTAACTATCTGGTCACTTTTTTGACCCCTTTTCCTTTATAAATAAATCTTTATTTTTGCAATAATAAAAATTATTATGAATAAATTATTTTGTTATTAATAAAACTGAATTTAGTATTTTTTCTTAAAATGCAATATTTTTTGTTTTTATTTTTTATCAGGTAAGCAAATCTTAAGATTTTCAGATATTAAAGCAGTTGGTCCCTTTTTTTTAAATTGGACATTTTTTAAAAACTCTTAAAGGCAACGCTGGTCGATTGTCAAGTTCTTTTTTTTTGGAAATCAAGCTCGTTTTTCTGGAATATTAAGTCAGATCGCAATTCGTATCTGGCAACCCTATTGCAAGTGTTTTTACAAGTATTTTCCAAATTATATGAAGGTAAGAATACTATACATATATGAGAGTGTTGTATGTATGTATGTATGTATGTATAAGGAAATGGGGATGTTAAAGTATTTGTGTTATTTATTTTGGGTATTCGTTTTGGTAACTTGCTACTCCACATAAATATATTTTCTGCTTTTTTTGCAATTCAAGAAGAACGGGGTAAGACGGATTAACATCATACAAGTGACATACAAGATGTAATTTTAAACATTTTTAAGATTACATATTTTCTTTAGCCAGGTAAGTATTTTATTTGACGTTTTGAAAAATTTGTTAAAAGTAAAATGATGTGTTTTTGAGACGTTTGTATTTATTCCTTTTTTTTGTAGAACTCTTGTAAATAAATAAAGTCTAGTCAGATTTATTTTTGTTCAACCAAGTTGATATTGTTATTGTTGTGGTTAGTTAAATAATCTTTTGAAGTTTTCTAAAAAAATATAAGTACCTATTAGGGTTGTCAATTTTTCGACATTGAAGTTGATCGAATAAAATTTGAATTGTCTTCAATTAATAGAACGAATAAAGAATAAAATATATTGTTCGAATAACTAATTACAAGTTTAAAAAAATTAAAAAAATTAGTTCTTTTTTAAATTAATTTTTGGTTTTATTAACATAAAACAAATATGAAAATAACAATTTATCACAGCCCATCTACACGTAACATAATATGTAAGATTTTGCTATCAGAGAGTGTCAAATTCACTCTCTGAGAGAATTGTCCCACATGTGAATTCAAATATTAGTATTATAAGAAGTATTATGAGATTGTTTTGATGAGATTTCTCTACACAACTATCTTATAAGATGAACTGTAGGAGAAATACACATATATGAAAGTTTGTTTGTGTCTGCACAATTACTTAGAAAACAATGGTTTAGAACACCATATTCAAATCAGAGACAAATTATATAAATAATATAATTAAGCTTTATGGCTTTAAAATTATTGTTTTTCTTCTTTTTTTTAATAAAGGCACATGTGCAAAAAGTCCTTTCGCATTCTATTGAATGCGAAATTGGCAATTCAGTAAGAATAGCATTAAAACGAAATCTAGTTTTTCTGTTCCTTTTAGATTTTTCAAAATAAAGTCAATGATCATCAATATTGCTAAAATCTATTTTTAAAATTTTTAATATTATTTAATCGTGTTGATTGATTGATTGATTTAGTTCAGTTAACAAAACATCGTCATACATATCAGAATCTTCGGTTGTTTCTACATCACTTTAATCATTAAAATTACTTTTGAAATTAATAATAAATGAAAAAAAAAATCAAAAATAAAGCATTTGCGTTTACCCTTGTTTCACTTCTTGTTGAATATTTAAAGAAACTTATATGCGATGCAAAATTTCCATAATTTAGGAATAACTTATACGTCTCCAGTTTATTTTAATTTTAAGACTTTTCATTAAATTTTTAGAGCAGCTATTCTAATTTTTTCCAAATAATACTGTGGCTTCAGTGTCCGTAAAAGGCTTTAACCCGAAATTTATTTACACGTGGCTTATATGTTTTTATATCCTAAATTTTTATATACTTAACAAATCTTTTTACACTTATAATTTCAGAAAAGCATTTGTGTATAATATAATAATTCTGTTAATGGTTAAAAATTTGTCAAATAATTTTTTATTCTAAATTGAAAAATTTTGTTCGATGAAAAGAATGAAAAAATTGTTTCTTGAATAATCGAATAATTTCTGTTTGAATGACAACCCTAGTATCTATAAATTTGAAAAGAATATATGAAATTGCTTTTTATTGAATTAATAATAATTATAATTTTTTTCCCTATGAAATTTTGGGTTTTAAATGATGTAATCATTAAGACTACATTTAAGTATATACACTGGTGCATATTCTTATAAACGCATATAAATTTTTTGTTTTTCTTAGAGGCATATTTGTTTCTCCTAACAATAACAATGTTGTGTTGTTACAATTACTCACGATATAACGGCACTTTTTTATATAAGAAATATTATTTCTTGAAATAATATTATGTATGTATGTATGTATGTATGTATGTAGTATATTAAAGTGTCCCAGAAATCCTTTGTTTCGATGTAAAACGTCTCATCAAACGATATGTATTGATGAGCTGAATACGGAAAAAAATAATTAAAAAAATTTTAAATTTTATCTTGAGTTCCTATTAGCGATGGAAAATCTCAAGTCATTATGACCAAATGAAGTTTAATTTTTTTTGAAATAGATATATATATATATATATATATATATATATATATATATATATTCCCAGAATAACGACCAAATGAGCCTCTCAGGCAGAATAAGAGAAACTGCTTTTGAACAGATTCTATTCGGTCTATGTGCATATAAATTAGAGGATCCCAGACAATAGACTCATACTCTAAAATTGGTTTTACTAGGGATATGTATAGTTGTTTCGTAACATTGGGATCTGTAAACTCTTTAGACCATCGTTTAACATAAGCAAGTACACCACGAGCTTTATTTATCGTCATTGTAATATGCTTGCAGAAATCTAACTTAGGATCAAGTAGAATACCAAGACCAAGAAATTCTCCAACTAACTCTAGTTGATACCCGTCCAGGAAATAGTGTAGCATTGAAGTGCAATTTCTAGAAAATCGCATGTGTTTGCATTTTTTTAAGTTTAGCTCCATTTGGTTATATTTACACCATGCGTAAAAGCTATTTATATCCTGCTGCAAATACGCCCCATCTGAAGATAATTTGTAGCTGAGAAACATCTTAACATTATCAGCGTACATTAAAGCATTACAATACTTAATTACAAGCGGCAAATCGTTTATGAAAAGCGAAAATAGCAAAGGGCCTAGGTGACTTCCTTGGGGGACACCGGAGCTAACAAAAATTTCTTTGGAGATGGTATTATCAAAAAGAACACACTGTGCCCTGCAGGTTAGATAAGACCGTAAACAACACAAAGCGTTGCTAGTAAACCCTAATACATTCAGTTTAATGAGAAGTATGGTTGATTTTATCAAAAGCTTTGCTGAAGTCAGTATAAATAACGTCCATAAGTTGGCCATCCTTAAAAGCTCGATTTGTTAGAGTTGTTAGTTGTAAAATATTTGTTACTGCAGAACAACCTTTTCTGAAACCATGCTGGTATAGTGATAGCATTGAGGATACGCTGTGGCTGAGAGAGTCTGTTAAGCATTTTTCAAAAAGTTTAGGAACCGCACTCAATTTTGCAATGCCTCTATAATTCGTTATGTCCGACTTGTTTCCTGATTTAAATATCGGTATGATAATGGTTTTCCTCCAAAATTGGGGAAAATATCCGTATTTTAATGACACATTAAACATAATAGCCAAAGGAGTGGCCAAGGCATGAGCATAATATTTTAAAACGCAAGCAGGGATGCCATCAGGTCCACTACTCAATGATGATTTTATTGTTTTTAAAGATAAAACAACCTGAGAAGTATCAATAGAAGAAAATGATATTGCCTGATGTTCCATCAGAGAAAACGGGTATTTAGTTGATGTATCGTACTGTATATATATTGTATATTGGAATATATTGTTGCAAAAAATCGGCAAACATATTGCTTTTGATCAAATTAATATTAGATTCATTAATTAAATACTTCATAACTCTTGGGTAGCCAGTAGATTTTCTTTTCGAATTTACACAATTATAAAATGATTTTGGGTCACATTTAAAGTTCCTTTTCATTTTCTCAAGGTAATTTATATACAGTCTCCTGTTGAGAAGATTATATTCCGCTCGAGATACACAGTATTTGCTATAATCATAAGCTGTTCGATATTGCTTATATTTTTTATAGCATTTGTTTTTTACATTTTCTTGATAGATGCGGAGAATTCCACGGTGGACCTGAATGTTTAATCATGAAAAGTTTTGGCACACATTCCTCAAAAAACTTATGCATTGTAGTATAAAATGTATTAATCATAGAGTCAATTGAAGCTGGGGTACCATTCGGAATGGATAACAGTTCAAGCCAATTAGTGTTTGTCAAAAAATAGTTCAGGTCATCGTAATTTGTTTTTTTAAAACATAACTTCTTCCTGATTACAAAAGGCATCAGACAAAATATTATGACTAACTTCAAGAGTAGGTTGGTAGCGATCCTCTGGTCTCGTAACTGGTAATGTTCGAGTAATGGTGCAGTTAGTGGGTTCGTTCACAAAAACCAAATCTAGATAGTTTCCATATTCATTACAAATCCCATTTTTTTTGAAAAGACATAAATCATATAAATTATTGAGAAACTCTTCAATAAAGGCATCAGATTTTATTGGTGCATAACTGTATGATTCTGGTAAAAATTTCCAAATTACAGCTGACAAGTTAAAATCGCCAAAAACGTAAACGAAGTCATCTGGTTGAGCTTTAGACACAATAGCTTTTATGGATTCAAAATGTTTTATGTAAGTTAGTTGATCAGATTTTGGGGGAATGTAGGAACATGTTAAAAGTATATGTGAGCTATTCAGTTTTATCCGAACACAGATAAACTCAATATCGGGATAATATTCAAATTTTAACTCATTAGATTGGAAAATATTTAAAACAGCGTTTTAATTGCTCCACCAGTAATTAAAGTTTCTCTGTCACGTCTAAATATATTAAAATCGTTGCAAAGAATTTCAGTATTTAAAGTGTTTCTATTTAGCCAGGTTTCAGTGAGGACAACTATATGGTGATTTATATTAAAACTTTCAATATAGAGGTTAGCCAGTTTAGTGTTTATACTACGAACATTTTGACAGATAATATTTAAGTGTTTTTCAGTTTTCATGCAAAGTTTTTTTGGTTTGTTGACTAATGTGATGAAAGTCGTGCAACGTTGTTTGTTCTACGATTTTCTTTATATACAAATTCGCGAAGGAGTGCATTATTTGGCCAGAAACAGAGATCAACAACTCGATCGAAATGATATATATTCGTACCAATTTTATGGTAAAGGATAAAAAACTGAACATTTTTACCGCTTTCATATTTTAAAAGAACTTTTAAGGAAAAATTCTTACTTTTTCGACACTAAATCCTGAAAAACTCCGAAACTGTTGAACAAATAAAAGATAATGTAAAGAATGCTTGAAGACAATTTTGATCGGCATCTTTTGATGTTTCATCTATCCTGGACAAACCGTTTTTGAGTTAAGGTAAAATACACTTGTGTAACCGCTTTATTAAGGGGGAAATATTAGATATTCCCTATAAAAAATCAAGACCTATTTTTCATCCATTTTTGATTAAAGGAGGGCAGAGAAATGTTTTTTTGCCTACCAGTACACAGTGGTGTAGAATCGAAAATTTTTGAAAATAAATCTACAACTTCTAATCGACTGATTCGATTTACATAAAATTTGACATAGGAGTAGCAGTGTACAATTTTAAGTTTGGAAAGGAGCCCTACAAACTCCTTCGTTTCTTACCCGACTTTAAAGATTTTTATATTTTCTTAAAGCTCTTAATAAGACCTATGCTATTTATCTCCTACAGTTTTAGAGTTGAAATTTTAACGGTCTCAATTTTGCATGATCTTGGCCCATTTTTTCCATATGTAGCCCAATATTTCCAACCGGTTTGGCTTGATTTTTCTGAAATTAGTTAAAGAACTAAATTATCTATCGATTATGGAAATTTATAATTTTTAGAATAAAAGTAACATTTTTATAAAAATTTTGTTTTGAAAGAACTATAAAAAAATCATTCTTGTTTAAGACACGGGTTTCTAAACCGGCTTCGCGGACCCATAGGTATCCGTAGTAACGTTTTAGGTGGTCCGCGAAGAGGTATGAAATAGTGTATAAATTCATAAGAGGGAGAATATTAAAATATCTAATAAAACCACTAAGTATTGCGTGTATTGTTTAGTACCCCTGGGTGTTTCCCCAGGAATAGAAGCCTGATTGAGAAATTTTACTTTATTATTTGGCTATGATCGATTCTTACGTGATAATTGAGAGTAGGTCAAGTAACAATTTGCAGGTTTTAAAAGCACTTGGATTTATTAAAAAGTATCGAATAGTTACGGGCGTTGAATAGGTGAACCACTATGATATTCCAAAGTCCGGCCAACCGGAAAAATTGACAACAAAGCCAAATAACCATGGCACCTAAGTAACATTCTGTATTTAATGGGATAAGAAGTGTGTCATCTATTATGCACTGCTAAAACAGAGTGAAACGATTACGAGAGACCTGTGCTAGACACAATCGATCAGTATAAAAAAGCCTTGAAAAAAAGGACCAGAATATGGTACCAGACATAAGTCCATGACTTTCCATTATGACCATGCTCAGCCTTATGTTTCGTGACCAGTTAGGAAGACGTTGGGAAGCTTTTGTATTCAAAAGCGATGGGAATGAATGCATATACCAGGGGTTCTCTCAAGCTCTTGCTTCACGACCCACTTCAGATATCACAACTTGAGAACGACCCACCGCAATTCTGGAGTAACAAATTAACTGTATCCTGACAAACTCAAATGCTTTAAACATGATAATTTTAAAGTGTTTCTCAAAATAGGTTCAAAAATAGTTTAAATTGAATTTCAAGTCTGAATTTAAATTGGGATTAATTTGTAAAAAGTTGATACTTTCTCAATTTTATATCAAAAGTTATTCCTAAACTGTTCTTAAACCCAAATAAAAATTCATACTCGAAAAAAATAAAATGGTATGTTTCTCAATTTGATATCAAGGGCTATTTTCAGCTCAGGCTAAATTCAAGAAAGTGGTGAAAAGATTTGATTTCAAATAACTATAAATTTGAAATAAAACTTTCATGTTTATATAGGGTTTGAAAATTGCTATTAATGGCTTTAACCTAACGATGAATTATCCTCAAAAAAGCAACGATTTTTTAAATAGTGTCAAACGGGAAATCGAGAAACTAGAATAATAGTTGTATGGAAATAAGTTCATTGTATTTTAAACAAATTACTGAAAATATACATTTTTAACAGCGACAGAGTCTTTATTACTATTTAGAATTTTGTAGAGAACTTAAATTTGTTTTCATATTTTTAAAATTTATCGAAATCGGTGTTCATGAGTTTCGAGAATTTTTAAATTTGTCATTAACTTTTAATCGAGATAAAGTTAACTTTCATGTCAATGATTTCAGTTCAATACTGTTATGAAATGCCTTCAATATAAGGAGAATATGAAACAATGTTAATTAAATAGTTTTTTTTTTTTTTTTTGAATGAAAAACTCTTATAACTCAGTAGGATCTTTGGCATTCACTTTTGATAAAAATATATATACAAATATTTTTTAATACACTTATTCACAATTTCGAAACATTTTCGCGACCCTCTTACAATAATGATACGGATCTCTTGTGGGTCGCGGACCTCCATTTGAGAACCGTTGGTATATACTATATATTTTCTTGGCTACCCTGTAAACATTTTTTACTCATTTTGCATATGTATTATTAAATAATTCATATGACTGAGGAAGATGAAAAACTCCTGAAAGGGTTCGCGACACACGGTGGCTCAGAAATTAATTTCATTGGCCAAAGATCGAATTTTTTGTTAACACCGATTTCCAAAATGTTAATGCCATTCAATAGTAAACATATTGAAACTAAGGTGGCCAAAAAATTATATCAAAATATTAGTAATTGTGGGCGTGGCATGCCGTTAAAAACAAATATAAATTTGATCTGAAGTAAATTATCATTACTCGCAAAATATTGTCGATAATTAGCTACATTTTTCTTGATATATTGATAGGAGAATAATCTTTAAGAAATGGTATGTGAATGTTTTCTCAGGTACTACATTTTAGTCAAAATTTTAGTGGAATAGAACTTTTGAGGGTCAAAAGGACTTAAACAAATTTTACCACTAGAGGAAAGGTGAAAGTGTGATTAAAATTACTCCCAACATTTTTTCATAGAACACATACTTAAAATCAGTTATGATTTGGATTTCAAACCTATAGGATCAATAAGAAACAACGACACCAATCAGGACGAATTTATGAAATATGGGTTGATTATAGATCAACCAAAACAAGGCAATACGAATGATGGGAACACAGCAAGAAGGTTCTTTTCAGATCCCGAAAGAGCATCTGAAATAACAGGTGTTGATATACATTTTATTTCAAGATTTAAAACAATTATCGTTGTACTTGTGTGCAATGAACAAATTGATGCCACACAATTTGGTGATTATACGAAGGAAACTGTACAAATATGTAAAACCTAATATCCATGGAGAAATACGTCTGCAACAGTTCACAAAAACTATTATCATTGCAAAGATGTTATAATGCATCATTTAGTACCACTTGAAGATCTATCAGAGAAAGCTTGGGCTTTCTCCTGGGAGAGAACAATAACAGAAAAATATCGCAAAATTGTACAAATGAAGATCTATTTAATATGTTACTGGCTACGTCAGATCTGCTCATCTCTAGCATACTATGTCAATGAAAAGTACAACATCGGGACTTATATGAAAAAGTAAAAGGGCTGCTAGAGGACAGAAATAATATGGAACTAAGTAAGGTATATTTACAGGCTATTTTTCAACCGAATGAATAATAATTATAATTTTGTTTTATTGTTATCTAAGTAAAAAATAAAACAAACATTAAAAAAATTTTAGTTATTATAAAAAATAAAAATTTTTGTCCTTAATGTTATTTAAATAAAAAACAAAATAAAGAAAATCGTAATTTTTTGTCCAAAAATAACCGATTTCACACAAAATTATATTTTATAAGTAGAGATGATTAAAAAAATACGCATTTTCATATTAAATGCTATAAAAAAAATTAAAAGTTCAACTTGAGAATTCCTCAATAACTGCTGAACCGATTTTAATGAAATTAAAGCTGGAGAAAAATTCAAAAAAATATCTATCGATGCAAAAGTTACATAGTTTTGGCCGATGAAAAACGATCCTGAGCCACTGTGCAATGCGAGTTATTATGGGAAATCCTGGTTTGGAGCATCTTAACGAAAATTTCGGTGATTGTTGACTTTCTCATTTGAAATGATTTTGGTAAAAGAAATCTTGAAAATCCCAAAAAACCATCGAAAATTCCAAAAATATATAATATTTTTTTTGAATTTTACCCATAAAGTTCACTTTTGTTGCAAGTCTGTAAAAAGCCGCTGGCTAACTATTGGGAACCCATTATGCTTTGGGATTTTAGAATGCTAAAGTCAAAATTTGGATAAAAAATTGATCAAATTCGGCGAGATTTGTACCTAGTTCTATAGGGTTATTGTGCTAGTTTTTAACTTTGAAATCATCTTCTTGAAGATATCTTTCAGAAAAATAGAAAAGTATAATATCATTGTAAGTTCTTAACAAAAATTTTGTTTTAGGTGAAAAAGAGTGTAGAGATCTTTTCGGCAAAGAAAAAAAAAATTGTAATTTTATTTATTTATTTTCTCCAAACAATAATGCCGCAAGAACATAGGGCCTAATTGACTAGACTATAATATAAAAAATACGAGTATTTAATGGTTAATTATAATTTAATCAATTATAAATTGTAATAAAATAGTACTATAATATACATATAAATAAAAAAGGTCTGATTTTGTAGAGCGATAAATTGCATAAGTATCAATCTTTGCGTCAAATTTCATAAAGATTGCTCAATGATTCACCATAGCACCCATATAAAACCATCTTCCGAAAATCACTTTAACGTGCATAAATCACACACATAATAAGTTTTATATAAGTGGAAATCACAGTTGCAAATTTTGTGCGGATCGCTCTATAATTTACCATAGTTTCCTTAAAAGCCCACTTTCGGGAATCAACCTAAAGTGAATAAATTCATATAAAAGTTAGTATTAACGTAATATTCTGTATTCGTATATTTTATTTTACATTTAGTAAAAGTATCGGTCTACAATTGTCTACACTACATGTCTAATAAAAGGCCCCTCTATGAATTTTGATGGACATAGACAAACGTGTGGGTCATCATATGGTCGGGCTTCACCGACTATAACTTTCTTACTTGTTAAAATATTGCTATATTTAAGACATTAATAATCGTTAAATACCTATTGCGGGATGATATTTGTATGGACGCTAGGTGAAATAATGGACCGATTATAATCAATTTCAATAGGCTTCGTCCTTATATTACGAAAGTTCTACGTTCCATCCAGCCATCCAACCAGACGGACGGGCATCGTTAGATCGACTCAAAAAGTGATTATGAGTTGATTGGTATTCTTCAAGGTCGGTGTTGAATGATTTTTTCTGTGCGTTATAAACATCAGCACAAACGCATAATATCCCACCTATAGTGCTGTGGGGTATAAAAATGAAATGAAAAATGAGGGTACTCTGAGATTCCCCTTCGAAACTTAACGTTTTACACTCTTCTGCTAAGTCTGTGTGGAATGTTTAGTAAATCCAATCATCCGATTCGAAGTTATAGATTTGTTTCTAATAATGTGCGATTCTGCCCTACTTTGCAAACGCTTAATACACCAACCACCTATGATGGTGTAGGGTATAATTAATAAAATATAAAAGCGAATATTTGTTTCATCACTAAGGATAACAAATTTTTTAATTTTATCCAGCTAGATTCGCGATTTGAACCACAGTGAGCGGGCGGGAACTAATTTAGTATTTTTGATCTATATGCATTAGAGTGTCATAGAAAGACCACTCAAACGATGCGTAATGATGTGAATGCAGGAAAATTATATAAAAAAAAATTGAAAATTATGGCGCTAGTTCATTTTCTAGGTTTCTTCCGAAATGGGTGTAAAAAATTCGAAATTTTAAGCTTGTTATGAAAGAAATATTATCTTTTTTTTTCGCAAAAATGTTGGTTCAAAAACGGTAATTTTTGTACAGAACATAGTGAAGCTAATCGCAAAACTTTTGGTAATGAATCTGTATCTCCAAAATTACTGGTCAGATCGAATTGAAATGTATGCATTTGCCGGGCGAGAAGCAGTTTAGTGCCAAATTGATCTAAATGAACCTATTTTGTAATTAAAAAAATAAATAAATAAAATTTTCTTTTATGAGTAAAATATTGAAAAGTTGTTTTATAGTAATTATGAAATATGGGAAAAAATCCCAGGGGAAACAATTTTTAAATATTTATTTTTCAATAACAAGCTAAAAGTCTGGAAATTTTTAAGACCTATTTCGAAAAATTCTCTAAATTTTTTTTTGCAAAAATGTACTAGACTCTATAATTTTCAATCGCTGGCAGTGAACTGAAAATAAATATATAAATTCTTTAAATACTTTTTCCGGTTTCAGGTCATCAATACATATCGATTGAGGGGTCTTCCTACATCGACATAGCAAAAAAGAATTTTCTCGGGACACTCTACATACTATTTTTTTTTCTATTTCCTCCCTGCGCATAATCCTAAAAATTATAGCTTAAATAAATATAACAACACATAACACAATAGCAACATATTATTTTCTCATAAATTGTTTCAAAACATTTTCATTCATAAATAGTTAAATGTTAGACAATCAAATATTTAACAAAACAACATATTTTCTATGCTGTAATTATTTTAAATTTAAGCTTAAATTACAATATTTCTGGTTCCATTTAAAACATTTATCGCTTAACATTAGTTGGCTTTTAAAAAAGTTCTCTTTCTCTAGGACTGTGCTGAGTAGAAATTCAACAATTATTCGTTACCACCAAAAGCAATTAAATATTGTCTTAAATATTTACAACACCCTTTTTAACCATTTTGTGAAGAAGTAATTTTTGTGTATTTCATACGAAAACCCCCTAAGTACTTATGAGAATGTAATGACTTTTTATGGTGGTCTTTCCAAACTTGCATTGTAAAGGGGGCCTTAAAGTACATACATGTCCTCAAGAAAAGAAGATTAGTATGTTCTTATACGATTTCCAAAATATTTCATCTGAATATTTTCAGTTCCGTGAGCTGGACAATTCTTAAAACGCCTCGAAAAATAGGGATTTATTTCAATAGCATTATTATTAAAATTTTCGTTACAAGAAAATTAACTTCAAAATATAATGAAGACATGTTAACACCTGGAATATCTATTAAAATAATTGTTACATTTGATTTCTGAAAGGTATTTGTTATATTTAAATATGAGTTTATGAAAAATATAATTCTTTTGAAACCGCGGTAATAATTGAATAAATATAATCTTTGAAAACTAGTCGCTATTCTATACTTTATTTATTTATTAGTTTCAGTCTATGAATACAATATTATCCCTACAATCATCAATGATAATTTAATATACATAATTAAATTAATTATTTAAAAAAACTGTTTAACAAATTTTTATATTCAAGATTTGATATACTTAAGTCTAATTCATTAGCATATTTAATGAATAATGTCATAGCTTTTATTAAAGGTTCATTCAAATCATATGTTGTTCTATGAATATCTATATAAAATATATAATTATTTTGTCTTAAAAGCTTAGGAGGTACATATAGTTTTATGGTATGAAGCAAATCAATACAATCAATTAATCTACGAATTCTAGCATATAGGAAATATACAGAAGAAATTCTGTATCTTGTTTCTAAAGTTTTCATAGAAATCAAGGCACACTTATCAGGGTTTGTAGGAATCGAAATTTAAGGGTTTACAAATGAACAATTTAAAAATGAAAGAGCAAACTTTATAAATTGTACTTGAATTTTTTCAATTCTATTTATATATAATTGAGTACAAGGGCTCCAGATAAATGAAGCATATTCTAATCTAGATCTCACAAAAGATGTAAATAGAACTTTTTTGTGTAATGATCAAAATCATTAGAATTATGGCCTTAAATGCTTAACATTGATTAAGCTTTAGGTATAATATAATTTAAGTGATTATTAAATGATAACTTTCTATCAAATAATACCCCTAAATCTAAAATTTCATCCATGGATGATAGTGAATGTTGATGTATATCGGGAGAGAACAGTGTTACAACATCTATGATAAGTCATAGAAAAACAGCTGTTTAAATTAAAAGGGAAACCATTGCGGACTGACCGAGAACTTATCCTATCTAAATTCTCTTGGAGATTAAAAACTTTATTAGTGTTAGAAATTGTTTTAAAAAAATTTAAATCATCAGCATACAACAAATAATGAAGCTTTCTGAAACACAGGTCAATATCATTAATAAATATATTAAATAACAAAGGACCCAAAATACTACCTTGTGATATACCAGAAGTAGGAATGAATGATGTAGAACAAAGATCATCAAGAAAAACTACGAATTATCTATCCGACAAGTAATAATGAAATCAAGATAACATTCGGGAATGAACGCCCAATTTATATAATTATAATAATAAAAGTTCATGTGGTACTCGCTCAAATGCCTTAGCAAAGTCCCTGTAAATCGCATCAATCTGCAATCGGTCTTCAAAACTATCAACACAATACTTGGTAAAAACAACCAAATTAGTACAGGTAGATCTTCCATTCATAAATCCGTGTTGAGATAAAGAAATATGCCTCTTTACACTGAAGAAAAGCTTATGATAAACAATATCTTTAAGAATTTTTGAAATATTGGTTAATTTGGAAATTGGTCTATAATTAATGACATTATTTTTATCATCAGATTTATAAATAAGCAAAATTGTAGTAAATTTTCACTTTTTAATAAAATAACTTAAAGATTTTAGACATAATGAAGAAGAATATTTCTTTATTAAATGTATTAGAAAGCCTAACAATACCTTCTGCAATATCTTCTTCAACTAGTTGCAAATTACCGAAATCCATAATGGTGTTTATTTCATTTAAATCAAAATTATCATACTGTAAATTTTCATCATTAAAATTGGATTTAAAATAGAATGCGAACAAGTTCAGTGAATCAATTAGATTATTTGAAGTTAAGTTATTATAGTTCATATATAAAGGGATGGTCGAAAAATTTTTTTAGACTTTATAAAAGTCCAATATCGTTTTGGATTGTACATTAAGTCGTTATTGAGATTTATAATATACTAATTGTATAAAATTGAGAAAATTAAATTCTTTTTCGAATCGAAGAAACTTTTGTTTATAAACATTATTATTTGTGAAATTATATTTTTTGTAATAATATATGAACATATTTATAGTTTTCTTGATAAATTTATGCTTTAGTAACATTTAGTTTCATAGCTTTCCATTTATTAGCCATAATACTTAACTTAACCTAATATGAACCCAAAATATTACTATTGTTACTAAAGGGTTTAATGAATACACACATCAACAATAGTATTGAATAAGGCTTGTCTAATGATGCGCAATGGTTTCAAAAGACATTATTTGAAAATAATTTTGTAACTTTTGATCCGTTAAAGATATCTGAATAAAATTTGACATGGCTAGAACTGAACTATTTTCGAGTTGATTTGGAGGAGCTCAGATCAATAGAGGATTAGGGAGCTAGAAGGTAGATGGTAGAAATAAATTAAATTTGGTCATAAATCTTCAGACCATGACCCGAAAAATTTAAAATTAAAAATTTAGTTCGTTTTTTGAGAAATAATGTTTACATTTGGATTGAAATAAAGACAACTTACTGCAATTTTGACATAATACATATAGATATACATGTCCTAAAATTATGAAATTAAAAACACTTCCACTTTTTATTATGAAAATATCCAAAATCCCAATCCGGGGAAAATGTATTTCAAAAGTTGACTTTTTTCATTGAAATGGTCACCCTGTCGTTATAAAAGCCTTTCGTCAGAAAATAAATTTTGTGTGTTTAACCAACATATAGAAGTATATAACTGGCATATTTTTTGGTTGATCCCAGCTTTACATATTGAGAATTTTACAAATAAATTTAATAAATTCTGGAAAAATTTTAAAGTTTGGATAATAATTGAATCGAAATATTTATAGGGTAATTCCGAAAAAATCGACCCAAAATTACAGTTTTAAAAATTTTACATTTACGATTTTTTTTTTATTTTAAGATATACATTAAACTAGTCATCGTGTATTTTACGGCGTATAAATGAGTTCCATATCGTTTAACGTTCATATTTTATGGATCTCTAAAGTGGGACACCTCGGTCATTTATGTCAAAAACGAACAGTTAAAGGTTATATAACTGTCATTTGCATTATCAGATTTTTAATTAATAATTAATTCTCCTTTAATATAAAATAATGAAAGTTCTTGGGTATACTGAAAAACGATTTTTTAATTTTCATTATTTTTTACATGATGTTTACAATCAATTTGTCGTTCTAATGTAAAAATTTTAAAATGGGATCTTAATGGGATTAGGGGTTATAACAGTTTGTCTATAGTAGTTAGTACAATATTTTTTAGATTTGCATAAATATAAATATATATATATATATATATATATATATATATATATATATATATATATCCAATTTTATATTGTTATTAATATTAATGTAAGTTTTATGGGCGTTTAAATAATTTTTAACTTTTAACCGCATGTACCAAATTTGAGTAAATTATCTTTCGTCACAAATAATTCGGCGGATTTTGTATAATGGGTTACAGTGAGTTAAAGGTTTGTTATGTTTTCCTGAAACTTCAAAAATAATATGAAATCATTCTTCCTGGATCAGAAATGTGCTATATATACGACTCATTTGAATAAATAATGATCTATTACATTAAAATGAAAATGAATAGTATATCAATACGACTAATACTGTCTTAATACCTAATGAAAATATCCTATTGAGATACCATTTTTAAATTTTTGCACTATAACGAAAAATCGATTGCAAAAGGATATTTTTTATTTTAGATTTTTTTAATGTAAATAATACTCAAGTTATAAATTTATATTTTAGTATTTTTTTTTATTATTTTTTCACAGATTGATTCAACTTTGCCTATCCCAAACGACAGAAGGTAGAGGTATAAAATTTAAAATTTTAAAAGTGGTTAAATTTTAAAAGGGGTAAAAAAGGAGAAGAACGCTTAAAGGTTAGGAGGTAAAAACTGTCTTTTGGTACTTTTACACCAATAAACATGAAAATGTTTACATAAAAAATGAGATGTGTGGCCAAACGATAATAGACGATATTGTCGTCGACATTATCAGCAAGAAATTGTGTATTTTGCCGCTTATAAAACGTTACTCGAGATAAATTAAATAACAATTGCATGCATATTGTATACTTTTAGTCCAATTGACGATTACAAAGAGCGACATTGTCCTGAATTTTTAATATTTGAGTTTTATTGAGGACAGTATGGGCAATAATTTAATGTACTGTTTCAGTTGTCAAACAATTATTTATTTTTGGAAAAAAATTATTAAAAAAATTATAATATAATATAATATACATAACATTCATAATATACATAATATACAAAATTATAATATTTAGCGCCAGATAAAATAAAACAAATAGAAATGAATATTGGCATCATTTGAGCGTACTGCTTCAGAGACGTTAGTGGAATTTAGAGATTAATGATGACCAATTTATTTTATCCCAAATTAAATGAAATGGGGGTAGACGATATGTGATTGTAGCAGAATGGCGAAAGGTGTTATTATGAACAGACGGATCTATGCAGCAGAGACATTAATATTTGAACGTACCACATCTTTTCCATCATGCGAAATATCGCGAATATTTAAACAACATTATATTCTTTACATAATCACCATGAGTTTACCCAATAAAAACAAAACTTTAATAATTTCCCTCACACATCTTCTTTTATCCTATATAACATATTGTCGTTATCATGGTCATCTAAGGCAGTGATTTAAAAATGTCGCTAACATATTCGTTGACGTCAGGTTAAATGTATGTATGTATGAATTTATTTATTTATTTATTTTGTTTTATTCATTAATAATCAAAAAGCCTTCAAAACCAAAACGATTACATAGTATTTATACGAGTATGATAAATATTATTAAAATTAAATATAAATTATTATAAAAATATTTATTCCACAATAAATTAAATGATCTTAATAACGCTGGTGTTTGTATGTCATCAGCGTAGAAATTAGCTTGACAAAATGAAAAACTTCTCATCAAATCATTGATATACATTGTGAACAATAATAGCCCCAGTATAGAACCTTGTGGCATACCCCTGTTCATAAATACTATCCTAGATGTTTTACCATTTACTTGTATAAATTTTTGACGATTATGTAAAATTGAGTTCATTAGCTTACAAGCTGTAGCTGTAAAATTATATTGAGTATAAATTTTCATAATAAACTTCTCATGACAAATATAGTTAAATGCTTTTTTCCAAGAAAATTGCAATAGCAGCAAGACCATCATTTAAATATTTTCTAATATTTTTAACCATAGTCATGACTAGTGAAGATGTGCTATGGTGAGATCTAAAACCAGATTGAAAAGGAGAAATAAGATGATTTATATTCAAATGATTTAAAATTCTATTATGTAAAATTCTCTCAAAAATCTTTACGTAAATAGAAAGAATACTAATTGACCTGAAATCATTAAAACTAATTGAATGATTAACTTTTGGCAAAGATATTGCAAATTAAGTGTAGAAAACGAACAGATAATTCATCGTGACCAACTGCTCATAACCAAAGCCGTAATAACCTCATTTTTATCTATCTTATCAAACGAAAATATTTCTTGAGTTCCTAGTCTATATAAATAATTATTATTGGGATAGTCCCGTTCAATTACAAAACTTTCATTTAGTTCAATAATTACACAATTATTATTATTATTATTATTATTATTATTATTATTATTATTATTACCAATAATACCAGTATCTCTTAATTTATTCCAGATTGAGATTGATATAGTCTTATTTTAGCTAATTATTTTACATATTCCTAGAATATTTAACTACTAAAAACATTATTATTGATAATAACAGCGTTCAGAATAAAAGATTATGGCGATTTTACTATCGTTATTTTTCGAAATTACGATATCGAAAACAATATCATAATTTCATGGAAAATCTAGGTCATAAGAAAGGGCATACTTTGGTTCATAAAACGTATGGTTTTAGATTCGAAAACCATTACCACCTATGATACTTTTTATCACCTATACGATAACCTTTCGATATCGTTATAATATCTTTTGGTTTATTGGGTATTCAATTTGTTAACAAATTCCAATTCTTGTTGATTATTTTATTTTTAAACCGTTGACATTTGAGAAGAAGTTAAATTTTATATCATCTTTTATTGGAGATCAAGTTTAAAAGGATATAAAATATAAAAATTGCTCTTACCGCACTGTCGGTCTGGCTGACCATTTTCGTATTTGTAGCTAAGAAGATTTCACAATTTTAAAGTTAGCTAATTAAAAATTTAATGTTTCCAGAAAAGTGTATCTATAATTGATTTAATCTCATTTCTAAAATGACTTTAAAACTTTTAAGTAAGCATAAGTACATTTGTATTATTGACTTTAAATAAATGAACTTCGCCACCCCCCTTAAATGTTTGCACGTTGATTTAAGGGGATGCAAATTTTTCTCTACTTTTTAACTATAAACGCAAAAAGACTAATATTGCTAAATGACTCATACTGGAAATATGAATCTTATACTGTAAATTTCTGCCCCTGATAATTTTTGGAATTTTATCCATTAGAGCGAACGGAGCTGGGGACTTGTAGCTTCCATACAAAGCAAATATTAATTATAGCATAATCTTAAGATTTTATAGAAATCATTTTCTTCTCAAGTTCCACTATTAAGATGAAAATATGACAGGCAGTACCGATAGTAAATAATTAAGTAAATATTTGTTGCATATTTAAAGAATTATAACTACGAAAGTCTTTCAATTTTGTACGAATAACATTTTTATCAAGATTCACAGCTGAGATGAAAACAGGGAGGGCAAGAGAAGGGGAGTGTTAGCTCCCATATAAATTAAATTTGAATTATCGTATAACTAAAGAACTATATCTTTGAAAGCTTTGATATTTTGTGAGAATAATTTTTTTTTATTATATTTCACAAATGAGATGAAAATGCTACTTATTGGTAAAGAATTATCAGAATTTCAAGTAAGTTGTAGTCCCTTACAAAGTTAATATTAGTCAGATCATTGAACTTATTATAATATATAACGAAAACGAATTGTCTGATTTGGTTTACTAAAATAACAAAAAACTCTAAATCAAATTACCTCCAAGTTTCGAATCGAATTGCAAAATACATAGATTTACGATAGGAAAAGCCTTTCGGTCGTTTTTAATTTTTTTAGAGTTTTTGAAAAAAATTAATTTTTTTTCTACATAATTTCTTTAATATTTCCGAAACTAATGAGCAGATCAAAAAATTAATTTAATGAAAATGTTTAGGTATTTCATTAAACCGAATCTGACAAATCGTTATTAAAATATATATGTTGCAATATGTAATGTCACCTCATTAATTTTTTATATAACATTTAGACCAGAAACTAGAGTCAATTCAAAAAAATTGATTTTGAGGCTTAAAATTTTAAGATTACGTGTATCCAATAATATGTATCTACTCTTATTCTATTGCAGAAATTAAGATTTGTATTTATATACAACATAAACTTTTCATGGTAATATACATAAGTATGTAGGTGGGTCACCTCAGGTCTAATGTTGTTTTCCTAAAACCTCCGTATAAATGTTATTGTATCTATCATCTTTCCAAGTGCACTCACTTGATTCCGCTGCATTAACGATTCTTGGCTGTGGTATTTGAACATTTCATCAGTGTGGGTGTATGTGAAGACAAGTATTTTTTTGAAAAAAAAAAAGGAATGAATGAGTATAAGATTGTACATGAGTGTTTGCTGCCATGTGGTAAGAATGTGCTTTTGAGTTGTTGTCTTTGCTTTCGTATAATGTCTGACGAAAAACACATTTAAGAATGTTCTTTTTCCTTCATTCTCATTGTCAGTATTCATTCCATATATACATCTAAGAGTGTATATATAAATATCAGATTATATTTTTTGGACTAAAGTGTATTTTGTTACTTTTGTAACTAAAATTTATACTTATATAAAATGAAATATATTTGAAGAATTTTATTTTATCCTTATATCTATATGAGCAATGGGAATATATTACATACAAACTATTTGGATATATGTAGTGTTATTTAGTTTTTAAAGAAGTAAACAGAGTAACCCATCAGAATATTTGTTTCAGCTGAAACTTTTTAAAAGAGCGATTGAAGAAGATATCCCCCTATATGGTCCAAGAAGTTTACTATTCGTTAAATTTAAATTTAGAAAATAAATTCAGAATTTTAATAATTATGATTTTTTTTGTGATTGTAAAAATATTTCCTATGAATATTTAATCGAATTGGTCGAAAGGTTTGCATATTCCACTATATGGAAATGTTGGTCCAAAGAGTCCTCTTTGAAACTCAGATAGTAAAGTGTGCATTTGAAATAATTTTGGAATTAAAAAAAAAAACTTTATTATTATTTTTTTTTAATTCGTAGAGAGTAATAATGGCTTTTTTCATATTTCAGGGAATTGTTCGATTATCCCAAATTAAATTTAAATTAGGCAATATGTTAAAAATTTCTGAAACTATATTTCTGCATATATTTTTTGATGGGTCTTTATCACATATAAAAATGCAATGCATAGCCAATAAATTTTATTGATGGATTATACAAGAATATATTCATTCCTACTTTGCTATACCGCAAGGTAAAATGTTGGGCCCATTACTTTTTATTATCTTTATTAATTATTTGCTATATGCTGATGATATTAAAATATTTAAAACAATTTATACTATGGCTGATTTAAATAATTTTTAAGAGGATATTAATAGAGTTGTTATTTGGTCAGATAATAATGGCCTTTCCTTTAATCTTAAAAAGCGCGGTCATATGATTATGTTATGAAATATCAAATTTTAGAATTAGTAGATGATATATAAGACCTGGTGTCGTTTTTTACTTTTGTAAATCATTTAAATTATATTATTCCCTGATCTTACTCTCTGTTAAATTTTGTAAAAAAATTTTGTAATCAGGCAATATTGATTGTCCAATCCTTTTCAATTGTATTCAAATGTCTGTTCCTCAGAGAAAATTAAGGAAATTCAATCGCTTTTATATTGATACATAAGAACTGTTTATGGTAGAAATGAACCAATAACTAAATCGATAAATTTACTTAATAATCTTTATAAATATTTAGATATAAGTGATTCAAAAATGTGTTAAAAATCAGTTAAATAAATTATTATAATTTTGTTATTAGATTAAAGTTGATGGTCTATAAGGATTTGTATTCCATAGACTAAATAAATAAATTAATTAATTAAAAAAAAAGAAACAAATAAAAATGGGAAAGAGATATAAAGATTTATTTTTTTTACTTGTTCCTTAATTGAAATTTATTTCACACGTGAACATACAAAATAAAAATTATATATAAGAGAAAAATTTGTCGTTTTTAAAATGATATATGAAATAATTTATTGTACGATAATTAAATCATGCTAAGAAGTCGATTTTAAATATATACACAGAAAATATTATTACTTACATTTGCAATTAATTCATTTTGCATCTAAATTTAATAAATATATTCAAGTAAATATAAAATAAAAATAAAGTTTAAGTAAAATTTTATTTCTCACTTAAATTTTTAATTCTTATACTTAATTGATTTGATTAATTTTTTAATTAGAAAAAATTTTTCTGTTTTTTATTTTTAAAGCTTTTAGTAATTATGGTGAGAGATACAAATTTAAAAAAGCTTTTAATTGAATGAATTATTTAATAATATATTTGGTGATTGATGATTTTATTCTGTATAAAGTCGACTATTATTTTAAATTTTTTGTCATAAAATATTTTTTAATAAAAATTTTATAATTTCGTTTTTAATTTTAACAAAAGCTTCATGTTTCTTATTGTTTTGAAAGCTTATGAACTTTTCTTTATTACCACACAGATTAAAAAAAAGTTATGCATTGGGAAAATTTGTTTGAATTCGTTTTGAATTCAAATATAAAAATATTTTAAACTTGAAATATAATTAAAAAAGTTTAAATTTTTAAAGTAAAACAAATTTGACTTGAATTTATATTTCCGTTATACTTAGAAAAGTGTAAAATATATTAAATAGAATTCTTGACACAGAATTCAAGGCTGAAAATACATTTGAATTAAATTTCACCAAAAGTTAGCTTATTCTATTCATTGGGTTATTTCTATTCATTGAAATTATATTTTCAAATATAATTTATATAAGTATTACTTTGACCTTTACATATATTTCAAAGAATATAAAAAGTCTTGTTGAGTTCGAGGTCAGTTTTATTTTATAATCATTTATTCGATATTTCGATATCTTTCGATATCTGTTTAAAGAAAAAATAAGTAACAGTAATATATTGGACAAGACGTTACAAAGTCTTCACACTCAGTATTGTAAATGATCTTTAAATATTTTTTGTATACGTTTTAAAAAGTTTTTAAAATGTTATTTGAAAATTAGCTCTAGTGACCCAATTTACCCGTTGCAAGTTGCAACAATTTGTTTTTTTTATAAATTCTAAAACTTATTTGGTTCGAAAAACTTTGTAAAATCTATAACACTATACAGTAAATATTCGGTCATCAAATATTAGAAAGTGAAACGAAAGTATACTATAGGACAAATGAATCCCCAAAATGGATTTTGCAAAGTTAGTTTGAATTTTAATTTTTATGGCCTTTGGATCTTCGGATATTAAAAATGTTTAAATCTGTAAATTTTACTGTAGTTATGTGTATCGAGTGCATTACGAAATGTAATGCTTCTCCTAGTTATTATGCGATATTTTTTTGAATTTTCCTCCCTCTTACGCCTACTTTTGATAACAGGTTTCCAATAGTAATTATTCAATTGATTTAACCTAAATTTTTGGAATTTATATATCGTGCAGCCTCTGGAAGAAAATCAGGGATATAATAATGAAAATTCTACGGCCACTTTTTTAAAAGATTCCTTTTTTTGGAAAAGTCAAATAAAATTTGGCACATATGTCGAGTATCTTTTGGAAATTGAGTACATATCAATCTTAGCCACGTCCAGTTTTAAGTGGATAAAACATAATGTTAAGATTAAATCGGCATCTCTTGAATTTTTTTTTTATTTGAACTAGACAAACCATTCTCGAGGGCTAGAATATTAGACATGTAATTTAAAAAATCAAGACTTGATAGAAAACAGAAAGCAGATTTGTCAAATTTCACGTACGGCAACATTTAATATTGCAAATAGTGCAGGGATTCATAGCTTTCATTTGACGTCCATATTGGATCGATATAATTTTAGTAAATATTTTATATAAATTTGATGTCCTGGAGAAAAACTGAGTACGTAGTTTTATTAGTGTATGGTATCTAATTTTATGAATATGTTGATATTTTTCAAAAAATTATCAGTTTATTTAAAACATAATGCCGGATAAAAAAAAAAATAAATAAGATTTTAAATTTAAATTTAAATTTAAATTTTTAAGTCAAATCAACTGTAACGTGCCGTTACAAATCCAATTTATACAAACTCTATTTAACGTAATGTACTAATGTACAATGCTGCTATTTTCTTAACCACTCTAATGTACAGTAATGTTTATTTCATTCCATTTTGTTGTATTACTCTTGATGGTACGCATTATAATTAACATTTAGTTTATTTTATTTTTGACTTATATAGTTAAAGTTTTGTGACAAAATTGGAGCTGATATTGTTCTTCATATAGCACTTCTGCACGACCCCGAAGTATTGTCCGAATATAACTCGATATCCGCTCTTTAACATAGACACGTGTCATAGTTGTTACCAACCGTAGTTTATCTATTCTGCATCCGTAGGTAGTCGAAATCAAAGCCTCCGAATTCTTTTGAGTCCGAAGTAATTTGCACTCGTAGTTAGCCGAACTCAAAGCTTGCGAATTCTTTTGAGTCCGAAGTAGTTACTTTCGTACTTTGCATTTGTAGTTAGCCGAACTCAAAGCATTCGTAGTTAGCCGAACTCAAAGCTCTCGCATTCTTTTGAGTGCGAAGTAATTATTTTTGCATATTGAGAACTTCCAAACTCTTTTCAAGAGAGAAGTAGTTTTGCCGATTCCGAAAACCAAACAAACACCAGTGTTATTAATAAGAAAACCGTTTTCTTCTTAACAGTTTCCTTTTTTCTTTTCACCGCACTGTCGTATCAATGCTTCATCGTACCAATGAATCAACACTTCATCGTTTCAACGCACCCTCGTAGTTCAACGCGGGTTTCATAAATAAAAACTTTGTTCTGAATTTCTATTACCATTTAAGGTAATACTTGTGTTTTTATTTTCAAAGGAAGCAGACCTTCGAAACGAACCTGGACAGACTGAGTCATACCTCGGCTGGAAAAATAAACTGCATTACAGTATAGTATAGAAGGCATGTCTTTTATTTCTATAGAAGGCATGACTTTTATTTCTTTTCTCATAAAAAAAAAAATTATAAAAGTTACATGGTCCGACATGTTTTTTACATCAAGATCGTTTTAGTACTTTAGAAGATACTTTTACTTTATTTATAATTATTTCTATTTGTTGTGCTCTGTTGCGTATGAGTAATATGAGTAACACGTATACTCAATATTTCCAATCAATATTTTTATGCAATTTCTTCAAATTTAACTGTACCTGGTACTAAAACTCACTAGAAACACACTAGAAATAAAAAACATTCAAAAAAATCAGGTGAAATTTGGACCTGCTGTAGCAAAAAAACTTCACAAAGACAGGCTAAAAAGTAAACATTTTAATTTTTGAAGCCTAATATCTCTTAAAAACTAAAAGGGATAAGATATGCATGTGATGATGCCTTTTGTAGATCTGGACCAGGAGAGTCATCCCACATAAAATCAAATCGGTTCAGATATAAGGAATCAATATCGTTTTTAAAAAATTTTATACCCGTGGTGTCCAAATTTGGGACCCTGTGGATTGCACTCTGCAGGTCAATCTTGTCCAAGCTCTAAAATTAAACTATCTGAAACTTTACTAAAATCGGAACAGCCGTAATTATTTCCATTTCATTTTTGGAATCGCACACTGTGTGGCACAACTTTTTTTTTAACCATCCTAATGTATATATTCAACGGCAAATAACTTGAAATCTCCTAAATTATTTGTCGGATAGAATTAAAATATATAGAAAATGACGCAAGATTTTTTAAAAATAATATTGTAAACACTTTGTTACAAAATTGGATGATATAAATGGTATCATAGTATGAAGAGTTTAATAAATACAATAATAAAATGAATTAATAATACTGTGCAATAATTTTCAAATATTTGTTTCACACATGAAAAAGTTCATACGTAATAAAATTGCATACTCAATTTTTCTCCAGGGCGTCACATTTTCTTTCAAAAGGACTTCAGAATTTTGAAGGATATATTACTTAAAAAAATGCCATATAATAAGTGTTTTTAGTTAAATGTTGCAGGGCAAAATATTAAGAAATACTTTGAAATCCTTTTGAGAAGAAATTTAATGTTGTGAAAAAAAAACTAAGTCGCTGTTTTATTACGTATAATTTTTAGTTTCATGCATATAATGACTTTTTCGTGCGTGAAAATGACAGTTGTATGTAATAAACAAGAAATGAAAATAATATAATAATAATATATTTGTATCAAATATTCATTGCCACATTGTAACTATAAAATCTATAACACTATACAGTAATTTTACTATACATAACAGTTATATTAGAGAAAAGTCTTGTTGACATTTTTAGCATCATTCGTTTTTCGATTTTTGTATACATATGTACTCATATTTTCTTTTCTTTTTAATACTTTCAGTCACTACCAGGCGCGGATCTAATGGAAATTTCTTTTGACAACCCCCCCCCCCAAATTTTACAACAGGAAAATGAAAAAAATTAGTTTGTAATAAATAGAAAAAGGAATGATGAATTTGTCTTCAGCCTTGTCTATCCAAAAATTTGTATGTTCTTTTGAAAATTTTTAAGCAAATCAATAGGTTTAAAAATTGGCACTTGTTTAATAAAAAATGTAGGAAATGCATATTTCTAAGTATTTTTATTTAACTTTTTTTTTTAAATAACTACATAACATATTTATGAATTTTTGTAAAATGCTAAATTCTTCTAATAGTAAATAATTTTATAGTTTCATTTATTTTTCTTGGGTTTCTAAATTTCTAAAATTCGTTTAAGTACTAGTTTTATTAGTTAATGAGAAATATTTTTTATTTTATAAATCAAAATCTATCCAAAACTTTTTACAAAAAGTTTTTAAGTAAAAACACTGAAAAAGTTTTCCCCAATTTTTTTTTTCATAAAAAATAGATGTTATTAAATATTATTAGATATTATTAAATTATACATAAATAAAATTTTGCATATTTTAAGAAAATTTTATTTGGAAGCTAAATAAAAATATTTATATATACATTATCAACGGCAAATGTATAAAAATGGTAATTTTTTCCAGTAAGAAAAAGGTTAATTGGAAATAAAAAATCATTAAAAATTTTGAATTGTGTTAAAAAAAAACAGTTTTTTGGTAAGTTCCTAGATAAATTCTGTTATTGTTCTGTTAATTTCTTCTTTTTAGGATTTTTTGGAAAGTAGAAAAATTAATCAACATTAAAAAAAAAAAAAAAAAATAATAAAATTTAAGTAAAAAAAAAAATATATAAATGAAATGAAATGAAAAAAATGAAATGAATAAATCAAATTCTAATGCAATTTATTATAAATTGCACAAAAAAAATTCTATAAAAGGCTATGCAACAATGTAATATTTTATAAAGACTTTTTTGTAAGCAAACAAGATTTAATTTCTTTTAAATTTGACAAAAAATTTCGAACTTATTAGATTTTTTATGGAATGATTTATTTAAACTTTTTATTCGTTTTTATTTTTGCCCCAAGTATGTTTCAAATACAGCTTAAAAATATATTAAAAATAATTTAAAAAAGTTTTGAAATTTTTAAATAATTGAAACTTGATATCTTTAGTGTTATTTTGGAATAGAAAAGCAAATTTAATTAAAAAAAAATATAATAAATTATTTCTTATTTGTAGTAAATATAAAATATTTAAATATAGATTAAAAGCTAAGTTCTTTTTCTTTTTTCGTTCAATTAAGTTCAAGATTGACTTAAAACGTAGATAGCTATGAGATCTTTAGTATATCAACTATCACCAAAATGAATTTCTTTCAAAATATCTCAAAATCTACAGAGTATTTCGAATTTTTGGAAATTTGTTAGTATTTCGCGTTTACAAGTAATGAAAAGTAATGAAGCAAAGCTACTATTACTGACATCAAATAAAACATAAATAAATAAATAAAGTATTTACTTTTATTTTTGTAAGAAAAAAGAATATATATAGATTTTCAGTAAGTTTTTGATATTAAGGAATATAATTAGACCTATATAAGTAAAATTGATATTTTGAGTGGCAAAAGTCTACATTCCTCAACCTTTCGTGCTTTTCAAGTCATGATTTTTAATTAATTTCATAGAAATGTATTTCTATGTTTGAAATGCTTTAGATGATAACCATTAAATAAAAACACACTTTAAATTATTAAAATCTATTCATATTCCCTGAAATTTACGAATCATAGATTCATAAAAAATTTTTTGAGTTTCAAAACTAAGAAGGAATAATGAAGTAAAATATCAAGTTTTTTGGTTACCAAAAAAAAAAAAAAAAAAAAAATTATAGTTCAAAAATTATTCATAAAAATATTGTATAAAATTAGATCGCCACTTATCAACTTAAATCTTAAGCCATTAAAGTCTTGTACATAATTTCGAATTTTTTAAAAAAAGTTCCTCCCCCCCCAAATGCTTTTGCTGCATCCACGCCTGGTCTCCATATAAAGTGGGAATCGTCATGGATAAGAAGGAGAACAAAAATTATATTTGGAAATTGTTTTTTTTTCGATTTATATTTTTAAACTTATAGAAGTTTTTGGTACACATTCGCACAAATTTATATACAATCGCGTCATTCCAGTTAAAATCAACCAATTGATTTTGATTAAAAGTATTTTTTTAATCTTTAACATGGGGCCTCAATGAATCCTTTAAAAAAAAATATGGCTAACATTTTTCTAAATAAATGATTATTTAGATTTAAATTAAATAAAAAAATATATTTTATTTTATCTCAATATAAAAGCAATTTTCTGTATTTTGCAAGTTCAGAAAGAATAACAAAATTATTAAAATGCTGAAAAATATAATTCATTTATGTAGATGAATCCAATGTTTGCAGAAGTCCAGAGGTAATTTATATTCATTTAATTAAAGACGTTCTAAATGCAATAATTAATATTTATCTATTTTATTTTAGACAACTCGGAAATCTATTAAATATGGATCTGCAAGGATCGAGTAAAAACTTATCTAATGAAGGTAAGTAGTGTTTTTTTTTATACTGTACCAATATAATTATCTCGGAATTCATTTAACTATATCTGTTTAGGTTTCAACGAAACCAAAATGGATAAGGCACCACGAATGATGATGAAGTGTGTAGCGGCACAGAAAATACGTATTCCATTCTGCTGGTGTCTAACTATAGTCCACAAACCCTGCAAACTTGTTTAATATCCATCAGTATACATAGCCGTTCGGCTAGAGGTCCATTTAAAACGTATTAATATGTATTTAAATCAGCTTCTTTTGGATTATTTCATAAAACTTCATATGTGTATTTATTTTCAATTTCATTTGTTTAGCCAAAGAAAAGTTCTTCAGCGCTTATAATTGTTTATAACCTATAACAATGGTTCTCAAATGGGGGTCCGCAGACCCCTTGGTGTTCGCAAAGAATTTCATTTAATTGGAGATGATATAGTAACTCGCTAGAAATCAAAATGCTAGATAAAAGCTAGAAAATGTCTAATTTCTTTAGGATTGAATACAGAAGGCGAAGGTATGCCTTTCATTTTCTAAACTCTTTGTAGCTTCTACAATGTCCACTGAAAGGGAGACTAGTTCTATTTACATGTTTATTCACCGAGAAAAATTTATGCAAGGATCAAACACATAGGTGTTTGGGATATTGTGTCTAAAAGTATACCGCAACTATATCATTCTATCCGATCGGTTTGACGGCAATTTTAAAGATATCATCATGAAATTTGGCATGAAACTGATTATGATATTTAAATTTTTTTATCTAGTCCCTATCGATATATCCACTTGGAATAGGGTTTAATTGTTTTAAATGTAGCAATATTTTAATGAAATGCTCCTTATTACAAATTGCATTAAAATCGGTCTATAATGACCATACCACCATACCCAAGGTTTATTTATTATACACAGAAAAAATTAAATTTCATATTCACTATTATTTCTTAAACTCAAATATTTTCCTTACTGAAATCGGACCTATCACTAAAATTGTAAATTCAAATACTCAAATACGTAAAAATTTTATTGAAAAAGAAACTTTTTTCTTTATTAAAATATTATAATAATTTATGAAAAAAAATATTTAAAAATTCTCAGAAATTTCAATTATTTTTTTAATATTTTTTTTTTTTTTTTTGGTTTTAAATTGATATCTTTTAATTCATATTTACATAAATATTTATTAAATCAGTGTATTAAGAAAACAATTTTTGTATGTAAAATTGATGATTATTTATGTATAAAACACGAAAAATTACTATATTTTTTATCCTCAGCTTTACTTTGTTTGGTTTGTTTAATAATTTTATGTATAATTACAAGACTCCGTAATCTGATGGGTTACAAAAATTTGTTCCATGTTTTGAAGAGAGTGCCAGTTTTTGAAATGAAGAAAAAGCATTACTCAATTGGATTTCAATTTGGATTGCAACGGTAAATATAAAATGAATCCTAAAAATACCAAGGTGAGTTTATTACCTAACAGGGTGATGGTGACAACTTTGTGGAATGCTTGCTGTTTGATCTATATTGTTTACCTTTAAAATGGAATAAAAATAAACGGTGAAATATAAAATTATTGATTCGACTCCGTATTTACCTTGAAAAGAGACTGAAGTTAGAGCCTGTGTATCCTTGCGCAAGTGGTCAAATTCCAGTCGATTGAGTCAATCACTATCGGCTAAAAATATTATATTTTCTTTCGGAAAAAAATTTGTTTAATTATGCTCTCGATGTCCTCAAAATATGATGATATCGAAGGAATTCTTTTTATTTTTTAGTTTAATTTTTTATTTTTATTTTTTTTGTTTTTGGTGAAATACATTACTCACTCAATATTCGTAATCTTGGAAATCTCGTTCTAGAACTGCAAGATCTTCACGAACCTCTGTAAATTCGCTCTCCTTTGTTTATGCCAATGAACAAAAGCTCGTTTTTTATACATCAAGTCAAATTTATAAGACAAATTACTGAATGCCACTGCTACGACTGTAGTATTCATTGCTCGCGAAGTATAAAGGTTGGTTTTTCGCAGCTAATACCGATTCTGAAGCCTGTTTGACACCAGTTGACAAACTTTGTGGAATGTAACGTTTCGAGTTGATCGTCGAAATAGCGGCATAGACATCTTTGCTTATAACTTCAGCACGATACAACATACCACCATCCATGTATTTTCCAGCTCGAGAATCATATTGAATCATCATATTACCCGATTCAAGCATATAATGGCGTGCTTTTAATGAGATATTCTTGCGGCCGACACCAATTTGGCATATGCCACCAAGAGGAAATGTATACGTGAAAATGGTACCAAATTCCTTTAAAATTCATTTAAGTCCACATTTATGGAGCCATTAATACTCTTGTAATGATTTGTGTACTTAAACGATTCTAATTTCTGTAGTTTGTACGATGTACATTCGAACTATTTTTACAAATTTCGTAAACACTTAGTATCATTGTCCGCCATGAAAACACAATCGGAATGCTCCAGTGAGTTGTAGAATTTTTTTGCAATGCGTAGGCGACAAAATCTAATTTACGTTTCTTGCTAAAATCCAACGAAAAACGTTTTAAGTTGAATAAAATATTTTTATTTAGCTTGCCAAAACATAACATTGTTCTTGTTTCTTTGCTGGTTTACAAACTATTTAAAATCAATAAAACAAAATTTTAAAATCAAATAATTTTTTTTATTAATTTCAAATTGAAATCCAAAAAACAATTTATTAAAAAGATTTTGTTCATACACTGCCTGCCACTTGAATAAGGAATCACATTTTTTTAACTTTAATTAAGTATATCTCCTAAACTGAAGTTCACAAAAAATAATTTTTTGCGCAAAAAAGTTTCAAAGTGTTGGCTTTAGTTTCCTGAAGAAATAAAAAATATACATATTTTGTTATACTAAAATTATGTGGTACTATTTCGTATGTCACTTGAATAAGGAATTCTTTTAATATTAATCAGGAAGGCTATGATTTGAATTTCTTTCAATATAAACGGCTAGAGAATTTTTAATTTGATAGTTTTTAAATAGTTTTTATTCAAAATGGGACGTGGCAAGGCTCTTAATAACTCTGAAAAAGAAAAAATTCTGATTTTGAAATCTCAGGGTCAGAATCCGGTCCAAATAGCCAAAAACGTTAATAGAGGAAATTATTTAAATAACGTTGAAAGATATGGAAAAAAAACATGAAAGGGCGGAAGAAAATGGCAACAACTTCAAAAGAAAGACGAAAAATTCTTAGAATTGCATCAAATTCTGCCATGTCGGTATCACAAATACGTGAAAAAAGTGAAGTCAGTGCCAGTCTAAGAACAGTGCACCATATTTTAAAGTCGTGCCCATATATAGTCCGACGAAAACTAAAAAAAAAAAAACACCACTAAATGAAAAACGCAAATCACAACGTCTACAGTTTGCAAAAAATACAATGGCATGGTCCGACAAATAGTTTAAAAGTTGTATTTTCCTATGAAAAAAATTTAATATTGATGGTCCAAATGGGTATAACTATTACTTTCATGACCTAAATAAGGGGAATTATTTTAGAGCCGCAGACACAGCCGAGAGGGCGGAATAATGGTATGGGGTACCATTTCGTACTATGGTACCATAGAATTGGTTTTTGTATCCAACAAAATGACTGCAATGACTTACCTTGGACGTACCAACACGACAACGCTCCGATTCATACCGCCAGAGCAGTAAAACAATGGATTAATCAACAAGATGTTCAACTTTTGTATTGGCCTCCATATTCACCAGACCTGAATCCAATGGAAAATATCTGGGGTTGGCTTGCAAGAAAAGTTTATGAAGGAGGAAAACAATTTGAGATGATAGAATCCTTAAAGGATTCAATAACGGAAGCATGAAGTTCAATTTCGCTAAATTACTTAGAGTCATTATACAAGTCGAAGCATTTTTGAGGTTATTTCTAAAAATGGTGGCAGTACTCATTACAAATTAAATGCTAAAAAATAATAACTTTCATTTTTATAACCTAAAATTTAAAAATAAATTACAGTTTGCTTAGTTTTAAAATAATACTTATTCAAGTGACACACGAAAAAGTACCACAGAAATACATGTCTTTAAATAAATGCATAATTTTAGTATAACAAAATATGTTAATTTTTTATTTCTTCAGAAAACTAAAGCCAACACTTTGAAATTTGGTTGCGCACAAAATTATTTTTTCTGAACTTTAGTTTATAAGACATACTTAATTAAAGTTTAAAAAATGTGATTCCTTATTTAAGTGGTAGGCAGTGTATTTTTTTCTGTGTACATTCTTGATCTGTTTAGAGTAAGTAATATTCAATAAGAACTGTTTAAATTTTAATAACGATACTTTCTTTTAGATCGATTTGGATGTTAGTGTATCGTGAAGGACGGTTCGAAGGAATAAAGTTTTCTTTAACATTTAGACAACTCTTAAAATATAATATTATTATTTCATGTTCATGAAGGTATATTTTTCTGCAATATATTTGAAAATGTACTCTTTTATTGAAAAAAATATTTTTTATTTAATAAATCTTATTAAACATTTTATTGTTTCAATGATAAATAGTGTTTGAAAATCTGTTAAAAACCAATTATTGTTTTTATTGCTTCAAAAAAAAAAAAAAAAAAAAAAAATAAGTGTAAAAATTTTGAGAATTTTCAAATAGTAAAAATATTTTAATAAGAAAAAAAAAAAAAAATAATAATAATAATTTTTTCAATAAAACATTTACACATTTGAATGTTTGATTTTACTAATTCAGTGATAGGTCTAACTTCAGTAAAAAATATAATTTGTTTTATAAATTCAGAAACAGATATGAAATTAAATTTTTTCTGTATACTTTTAAAAATATTTATGATTTTCTATAGATAACTTTGAACATATTTTAACATTTTTAAATTTTTTGTGAGTCTTAGTTTTGATATGCATAACAAATGTACCAAATATCACTAAATTCAGAAAGGTTCAAATTTATAATTTTTCGTGTTGGTTTGAAATGGAATGACTCAATCACACCCACAACCACAAACGCAAACGATTTTTGTGAATAATGGTATATATATGTTGCATTTGTGAGTATGTGTGTGCATGCAGTTAGCCATTACTTCAACTTGTTTACTCATACCTTAAGGATAGATTATTTTTAACAAGAAAATTTTGTAGAAACGAAAAATAGTTGTATATATGAATACATATGTATGGATAAGTTTATAGAATCTAACAAGAGAAACTATGAAATGTAGAGAGCTTTCACTTGACATTGTTATGTCAACACCAAAAATTGCCACAAATGCCTAGAATACGAGTACACACAATGAACATAAACATTATAGATATTTTTACCAGAATATAAAAATATTTTGTACGAGTGTACTACAAAATATTCTTCTAATTCAGCTTTATTTAATAAATTAGTGTTCTGGATGTAACTTTATTTATTTCCTGTGTAAGAATAATTTTTTGTAATAAAAGTGAAAATTAATATTGTTATTTTTACGTTCATTTTCTAGAGGAAAATTAAAATTTTTATGACTTTGAATTTACATTGCTTAAAACAATGTTTTCAAAATTTCTATTATCACAAGTTTAAGTGTTTATGAAGATATAATATTATAAACTTTTCATGTCGCATTTTATTAAACATTTTATCAAAAAATTAAAAAAATAAAAAATAAAAAAATAAATAAATAAAAAAATAAAAAGAACGTCTTAAGTAATGCTTATATTATCCTTTTTATAATTTTATGAAGAGGTTTTATAATATATGCATTGCTGAAGCGCATTTATAATGCATGATTTTGTTAGAAATAAGCCGCCTAGAAGCAATAGAAATGAATTTTAGTGCTTCTCCAAAGCACTATTGTAAGGAAGAGTGTCTTTTGCACTTAGTCAATAACTTACGTCAAAGCATTCTTGGAAGCTATAAGCAATTAAGTAAGCAATCTATTGCTTTCATCAGTTGTTATTGAATCCAAGTAAGTAACGTTTTTTCTGGCTACATACTTATACAGAAATACTAGCAGATATTTTGAAATGTTTTGTAATAAAATATAGAACATTTGACGAATAAACAAATATCCAGCAAAAATTACCTAACCACCAGTGTTGCCAGTTCAGCCTTTATATTTAGCTTCAAAATTTTCTTTTTAGCTTATTGCTTTTTTCTAGTCATTTTTAATTTTTAAAATGGCTTCAAAAAGGCTTAAATACTAGTATTTTTTTAAAAAAACGTAATTTCTTATTCTATAACCATTTTTTTGCAAAATCATCACTTAAGCAGTCTTATGTATTTATTCGCACAAAAATCGAGATTAGTAAAAAGAAAAACAAATTAAAGCGAAAAATTACCCAAAAAAAAAAAAAAAAAATGGAAATGCTTAATCAAAAGGGAAAAATTACAAAAACACCATTTTAAAACATTGAGTCATATGAAGAAAATTTTAAAACTTGATAAGCAAAATTATATGGATATTTTTTTAGGCGATTTGTGTAGTCCTATGTTTTATTTATAAGTTTATTACAATATTTAAAAAAAAATTAAATGTTTTTAAATTGAAAAAAAAATTTTTTTAGCTTATTGGCCTTATTTTTAAGGGACTAAATGACTTTTTGAGCTTTTTTAAAGTTAGCTTCTTTTTTCTCACCTTCTGGCAACACTGCTAAATAGTAAAAGTTCGTAGAGCCATACAAAATAATCATATTTGAAATTTTATTTCTTGCAAACAATATCAATTGGAGAATGGAAGCATATAATTGCGTATTTGGAGTAGAACATGCAAAATTTTGCGGCTGAAAATAGCTTAAAATGAAACAATAACTTATATCCACATATTTTTTGTAGAACAATAGTAGTAATGAATGTTTATAAATGTTTTTTTTAAGGCATAAATCTGTGTTCAAAATTTCATGAAGTTGTTCTTCATCTTCCTACAATAAAGTGCATAAATTCAATATAATTGCATGCATAACAATAACATTTGACACGAATAAGTTTTATATGGATGGAAAACCTAATGCAAAATTTTAACACAATCGGTCCATAATTGACCATAGCTGCCATATAAAACTTGTTTAACAAAAAAATATAATTTGCGCCATCAAATCTTATAATAATTGGTCGACAATTGACCATAGGTCCCATGAAAGACCCCCTCTATAAATATTAAAAACGCATGGTGTAGGGTATCAAATAATCGGATTTGACCAAAAAAATTTTTCATACTTATTTTTTCAATTAAATTTGTAGAAACTATTAACAGAATTACCACAAAAAATTGTCTTATTATATTATTTAAATTATGGATATACGCCATTTTACTTGTTCTTACTTTGATGCATTAAAACTCAAACTCAGAAGATAATATTTTTTTTTGTTTTGCAATATGAGTAAATATGACATAAGTTTTAAGTGTCTTCTTCATATTGTGAAATTTATTCATAAGTCTAGTACTGTAATGTAACCTATTTATTCAAAAACACCTGAAAGTCCAAGAAATAAATTAGTACGAAAAAATAAATATTCCATAAAATAGCGTTTTTAAAGAAATCTTTTTGATGATGTTGACAGATTTTTAATTACTTTATTTTGTAAAAGATCTTAATGAAAACCACTAATTATGTATCACGAAATCCGATATTTTGTGCATTTTTGTGTTAAAAGCGTGGTATCATTTTTGGGTACCGTTTTATTATAATTTGCGTAGTTATTGGCCCTCCAGTCTAGACTGAATGTAGATCCTAATTAGATATTAGCAGTTTGCTGATACTAACATCAATTTTTACAAATCATTTGTTGCGATTTTCGATATATTAGCTAAATATTCTTACCGGAAGAAGATATGTAAACTTCGAATGTAAAGGAGCTGATTAAATATTCTAAAAAAAAAAAATAGTGGTGCTTATTAATAAATCAGTCAATGGTAAGTGGGATATCAGCAAGCAGTTAACAAAAATTATAATTTGGTTTCTGTAAACATAAGCATATTTTTTTGATTACATATCTTAACGTGTTTATGTGGGTGCTATGGTAAATTATGGACTGATTCTCATAAAATTTGACAGTGTTGTTTCTAATGACATAAAACTTATTTGTGTTGAATATTAACTTGATACTAATATTCGTATGGGATTTATGTACGTTAAAGTGATTTTCGGATTTATATTGGAGCTATGGTCAAATATAGTGTAAAGATTGATACTTGTAAAGAATTTCTTTGCACTGAATTTCATTAAAATATTCTTATTCTTAAGGTAGTTTTTGAGTGTTTAAACCCTATTCCGGGGAACATATCAATGGGGCTAGGTGAAATAATGTATCGATCATAACCAATTTCAATAGGTTTCGTCCTTGTATCATAAAAGTCCCACGTTTCATTTTCATTGAATTATATTTAAATTTCATTGAATTATCTTTAAAATTGTTCGTAAGGTTTATAAGAATAGCCAGCCAGTCGTCCAACCAGCCAGACATCGTTAGATCAATTTAAGAGGTGATTCTGAGTCGATTGGTATACTTTAAGGTGGGTGTTGGATAACTTTTTCTATTCGTTACAAACATCAGCACAAACGCATAATGTCCATTATAATGGAAAAATATAAAATAAAATGAGCCTACCTGGACTGAACATAAAATTTTATTGCTGATTAATTTAAATTTTCACCCTTTAAAGGGAATTCTTGTATAAGTATCATTCATAAAAAATGGGTTGTATCATAAAACTTACCTTAGACCTGGAATAAAATTGAAAGGTACTGCCCATATTTTGTATTTCATGTCTACGAAGGATAAAAATAGCTTTTCTTTCTATAAAATAGAAGTTATCAAGTCCATAACCCAAAAAAACTGAGAAATAATGAAACTGTGGTGATATCATTCTTAGCGTTTTTTGTAAAATACATTAACCAAAAATAACAAAAAAGTCTAAAAATTATCATTCTAGCATCTTGATATTCCTAGCATCCAATGTGGATCTAATTCCAACCAAATCTGTTGAGACAGAAGTGAAATTATAAACACCGAACTGAATTGAATAAACGATTTCCAATTACAAAATAATATGATACACAGAAGAAATAATTTCAAATAATTTTTTAATAAAATTATTAATTCATTTTATATTAATATTTAATTGTATTATTAATTAATATAATTAACTTTCTAATTGCTTTAATGATTTTTGTAAAAAATCGACAGGTTTTAGAAAAATATGTAGAAAAAGGAACAACCTCTCAATAAAAAAATTCAAAAATAAAATAAATTTCCAACCATTTTCAACTATTTGGGCTCATTCTACCGTTTAAAAAACTGTAATACGAAATATAAATATATTGTAAGGATTTGATTCGTTTTCGGATACGCGCTTAATATATAATCATTTGGTAATTAAGAATTTTATATATACGATGAGATTTTTAATCGTTTCAATGCTTTTGTTAAAGTTCCCTTCGTTGTTACTGGGGGTATGTACCAAGTTTCATTTCCCCTAATTAAACATGGAAATTTGTTATTTCTTTCGTTTAATTTTACTTGCATTATTTAAATATTTTTAATAATTTAATAAATTAATATAAACAAATTCATGCATTTTTATTGATAGAAGAATTTAGTTATATGTAATTTTGAATTAATAAAATTTTTAATTGATTTTAGGCAAACATTCAATCATAATTCAAATTATTTTGATGAAAAAAACTAATTGAAATTTAAACCAAAATTAATTATTCTCGGTTACTTAATATTATCATTTTGGTGATTGGAGCATAATCTATTAAAAATATAGTGCAATTTCGTAATTGACCATTTTTATATTTTTCTGGGCAACCAGCCGATTTTATAAAGTGTAATGTGTACCAATCTCTATTAAATTCGATTTTATAAACAATTTATACAAATGTAAAAGTCAAATGTCAAAAATTTTTGGTATGCTGTACGAAATTCTTCTTTATGTGCTAATTCTTCGAATTTTAGTGACCAATACAATTATAATTACACATTTCAAAAAATATCATTTTAGATATGTATTATTCAGTAGCTCCGCAAAAGCATCTCTATTTCTTGCTTCGCTCAGAAATCTGCCCATATCTCTGATACCAGTCCATACTTCAATGTTATCAATTCAGCAGCTTTTCCCTCAATATTCGCTCGTATTATCGATTGAAACAGTTTATGTTCTGGGTTTCTCATAAAATGTCACAGTTGTGATATCTTTCTTTTATTTATGATGATAAATAGTACTCTTTCGCAGTGCTTTTTTCTCAAAACTTCGGTATTTGATATATCGTCGGTCCAGGGTATTTTGAGTATTCGTCTATAAACCCACATTTCAAAGGCCTCCAATCTTTTTATGTGTGACGATTTTATGGTCTTGATCTTGATTTTCTTTCAAGTTGAATATCACGACTTGTAAGTATTTTCCTGTATTTAAAAAAGGCATCTCAAGCGGCATCTTATTTCTTTCGAACAATCCCATTTGCCGTTGAATGTAACTCCTAGATATTTAAAATTTTGTACCCTTTCGATTCAGGAGTTTTGTATTTTCAAGAAAGTAGTATTATGGTTATTTTTCTTGCTCACAATTATATATTTTGTTTTTCGAATATTGATATTTATGCCATATGCTTTACTGTTTGTTGCGAGTTTGTTCACAAGGTCTTGTAGCGCAGGCATACTGTCAGACATTAAGGTTGTATAATCAGCATATCTTATGTTATAGAGAAGAATGCCATTTGTATATATTCCCTTCCGAACTTTGCTGATAGACTCTTCAAAATTTCTTTCAGAATAAATATTAAATAGCAAAGGGGACAGAATCCATCCTTGTGTGACGCACTTGAATATAGCTATACTTTCAGTGAATTGTTTATTAATCTCAATTTGCACTGTTTTGGGACCAATATAGATTTTTAATGTATTACATTACCTTTTGGCCTATCCCAATGGATGTGAGAATTCCCATCAATTTATCATGTTTCACAAAATTTTCTCATAATCTACAAAGAAAACATCCTTTACGGCATTTTTGAACATTGAGAAAAATGCCTCTCGAGTACCCCTGCCTTCTTTAAACCCAAACTGGGTGGTATCCATTACTTTCTCACATTTCTCATATATTCTGGAGAAAATTATTAAAAAAAAATTTGAAGGCATGACTCATCAGACTTATTAGTACGAACTTTAAGTTAAGTGTTCAAATTTAAAAATATTTAATTTTAGGTTATTTAAAATGTTTCGCCCATTTACGTAAGAATTTAGAAAATAATTAATTAAATTTTTATCATTTTTAAATATAGCTAAATTATCTTTCAACTAAGAGATCAACTTTTAAAATCGGATTTTTTTTTTAAGAAATGCAACCATTTAAAATTCAAATAAGAATCTTTTGTAGGAGTGTATGAATTTCTAGTGGTTAGTGCTAAGGAAGAGTGTATTTTGCACTCAGTCAATAACTTACGCTATTGCATTCTTGTAAGCTATAAGTGAAGCTAAATTCAATAAAGTACGAAATCTATTGCTTCCATCAATAATTATTGCTTCCACATATTGACAATTTTTTTCTACTGGGTATGTATTTCAATCAAACGTATTTTCATACTAATATATATTTTTAAATTCTTAAATAAACAAATATCTTTATACAATTTTATGTACAAATAATTGACACAATTTTATACAAAAGTAACTGCACATTCGTAATAATAAATTTGGTCTGATTTAATCAAATTGAAAAATATATAAAGAAATTTCATTGATACGCATAAAAATACAAAATACTTCACATTTTTAAGCGCTATTTACTAGAACATTTAGGTCAATTGTTTTGCGTTTTGTTATCTGTTTTGATGTTCTCGTTTAATATATTTAAATTTATTTGTTTATCATGTAGTCCTCTTTTTTTATACCCTACACCACCAAATAATAATATAATATTGTAATAAATAAATATAATATTTGTCTGGTAGGTTGTCTGAATATACATGAAAACCTTGCGAACAAAGTACATGTCACAATTTTAAAGATATCTTGATGAAATTTAAATAATTATTATCTTGGTACAAGGGTGAACACTATTGAAATTGGTTATGATCGATTCATTATTTCACCTAACTCTCAATGAAAAGTCTTCCGGGAATAGGATTAAGCAATCATAAATGCCTCAAATATAGCAATATTTTAATGAAATTTGGCATAAAAAATTTTATGTAAGCATAAATTTGTGTGCCAAAAAAGATCAGCCTGTAATTGACCATATAAACCCCTTTTCCAGAAATCACTTCAACGTGCATAAATCCCATTAAAATCATAGTATCAAGTATTTTCCACAAATAAGTTTTACATATATAGAAACTAAAGTGAATCGACCCATACAAGTCCCTCTTCTCGGAATCACACTTAAATACGTAAATCCCATATAAATGTTAATATCAACATAATACAAAGTAAATACATGCATTACACTTAATACAAATTAATAAAGTTGGCCACAGGCCCCATATAAAAGTCCTCGTTGAATTTTGATACGAGGGCGGATCAATAAGTCCGTGACTTTTCGAACTTCCCTCATATTTATATGAAATGCAACATTATTCCCATCAATTACCACCTGCTAACACACTACTGTCAAATTTTGAGAAAGTGTCGTCGTTTACTTTGCGTTTAACAGCTGTTCAAAACATACAACCTCGTGTATTTTTCTAAAAATGGAAAAAAGTGAATTTAGAGTGCGCATTAAACATAATTTTTTGCGAAAAAAGCCGTCAATCAAACCAAGATAAAGCTCGATAAATACTATGGGGACTCTGCACTATCGATTTCAATGGTAAAAAAGTGGTTTACTGACTTTCGTTGTGGTCGCACAAGTAGTCATTTCATATGGAGGTGTGGTTTCGTACACAGTACGTGTACGTACTAACTGTCACACATTTCTGAGGTGATGCTAAACGTTGGTACGATAACAAGTATATTTTGGTGCTTGGTTTTATGGTCTTTTAATAGCCCTTCACTCATTACCATCAATCTAGTGACTGCTAGGGTTGTTTCGTATTTCACCTGTATCTTGATTTGGTGGTATTGATAAAACATTTTCAATATCCCTTCGGGTTTATACTCCATTTTGAGCCTTTTTCTCTTCTAAAAAAGGCCCATATTCTTTGAACTTTCTCCATACTATTATCTATGTGATCCTTCCTATGCAGTCTCTAATCGAGTGCTACACGTAGATTTTTTTAACTTATTTGCTATCTTCCGTTTTCTGGTGAACAAACAGATTTCAGTTTTGTCCGAGACCACGATATTTTGCCCAGTTGAAATATGCGTTTAGAGCTTCTTTTACTCATTCGCATAACAATTTATTATCAACAGTATGTTACCCATATCAGTGGGTATAATATACCTCTTTATGGGGTTCCACGACACACAATATTTCTCATTTTTATTTCATTTGCATCACAATTTGTCCATCTGTTTCTCAGCATGTGGCTTATTCAAGTAATCAAGTCCTAGTTTAGGCCAAATTGTTCCAGGGAATCAAAAAGACTTGAGGTCGAAACATTGTTGAAAGCTCCTTCTATCAATGAATATAGGCAGAGTAAGAGTCAAATTTTTGGATACTTGATAGCACAAAATCAGCCTCGTTTATTTAACAAATAGCGATTTATCGCCAGAACTAGAGTAGTTTCGAAAAAAGTGATATATAGGCTTAGTAGTCTTAATGTCATTTACGTTATCAATATATTCCCAAAAAAGCATCCAGGATTCTCGCTTGGCTGCTCTTATTGCTTTATTGTATACTTTGAGCTTCATATTGTACTCATTCCAATATACTGAGTGTGTTTTTTCTGTTAAAGAGCTTTCGGATTTCTTTCCTGAGTTTTAATAATTCCCCCATCATCCAGGTTTTCTCTATTAGAGATCGCCTATTTCAAAGCGGACATCACTTTTCAAGGGTTTTTGTAATATCGGTAATTACTCTTTCCACTTATGAATCTATCATCCCAAGATTATTAATTATAACGGATGATTTTCGAGTTTGCCTGATATATCTAACCTAAATTTTGGCCAATCTGACTTGGCTTTATTCCTCAACATTATTGAGTTCGTAGGTGGATGTAATAAGGTCATGACATACGTGCTACAAGCTAATCGTAAATTTCATCAATTAACTTTTCTGAACATATAGTTATATCTATTACTTCTTCCCTAAATCTGTTAATGAATGTTGGTACACTTCCAGTATTTAGGGTAGAAATTCTAATAGAGCATCACTTCTCTTGCTGTAATCGGGATTGCCCCAAGAGAGATGGTGCGAGTTCGCATTACAGCCTGTTAAAATATTCCTACCTGTTTTCCTGGCCGATGAAATAATAACTCTTAATTTCGACGTTGTTGGTAGCATCAGTCCAAGGTTCCTGTACGAGAACTACATATATTTTATCTTTTGTTATTTGTTCCATCAGGGCGTGTGTTGCTGTTTTTCTCCAATGAAGATTGATCTGTAGTAGCATGGTTATTGTTTGGCTAGCAAAGATTCCTTTTTTGGCGTAGACGTATTCTGTTCGTCTTCCTTTGCCTCTTGTTCGGGATTTATCTTTTCCGTCGAGTTTGACATCCGTCCAATGGGCATTTTTCCAATCATGAAAAAAATAGCCAAGATGGCGAGAAAGGGTTTCCCCTTCTTTTCTTTGAGATACGACATTATAAACACCTACCAATTATGTTACTTATAGTTAATTTCATGCTGTCCATGCGATGTGCCTGACAAAGTGTCCCATTTTTAACTGTCGACGACACTTGACTTAAATGTATGGTCCCCTTCAAATATATTTATCGCCATTCCAAAGTGCAGCATTTTGCAAAATAAATAGTAATAAGTCTGGATCTTTCAAATCGCTGAACCGATTTTGATGTAACTAGGAACGTCAATAGAGCAGGAGTGAAGCTTTCAGAATATTGATGGCTGGAGTGTGTAGTTAGAGCACTGAGGGGCTTTTCAGTGGGTCTCTATAGAGTGAAAAACAAATCGGAGCTTGTAACTTTTATACATATAAATTCATTTTTAATATTTTTTTACAATCCTGGATCCTTCTAAATGAAAGAAAATTAATTTTTACTGCACTAAATTATCTCTTATGGTTTAAATGATATTTGATTTCGAAAATTAAATTTCTCATTTTTGGCCTTGACTTTTTCGAATTTGCTCTATAGCTTTTAAAACAAAGATTCTAAAATTTTTTAAAAAAATGTGGTGAAATTCCCTATAATTTTATGAATTTGATATCGAACATTAAAATCATATTGCGAACCTGAGATTTGAGTTCGTTCTCGAGTTGCAATGCATCAAGGGGGTTGTGAAGCTGTTGTTTGTGAGAACCCCTGCGTTAAAGTGTACCGAGGAAACGCTTTTTGAGATTTCGATGTATGAAATTCCTCAAACGATGTGTATTGATGAATACGAAAAAAATATTCAAAGAAATTTTAAAATTTATCTTCAGTTATTTTTATATATTTTTTTGTATTATATTTATTTATATTTATATATTCTTTTATATAAAATATAATAGGCTCAAAATTACGAGTTTTTTGATACCCACTTCGAGACAAAACTTTTATTTAGACAAAATGTTCTGGACCCGTAACTTTCAATAGCTAGTAGGAAACTAATATGGAAAAAAATATTAAAAAAAATATTTTTTTTAATATTTTTTCCATATTCAGCTCATTGTACATATTGGTTGAAGGGTCTTTCTAAAAATTTTTTCCTACGGGATATTTTAATATATGTACATTGTACGTATATTATTAATATTATTATAGTATGTGACAATATTTTTGAAATGTGAAATGCATAAGAACTATAATTTTAATTTCTGATGCAAATATTGATAGTTTGCAGCAATTGTCATAATATACCCTACACATTTCAGACATTACAATAGAAAATCAAAAATATTTTCAAATATATATTTGGATTATTTTTAATTATTATTAATTTTTATTTGTATGATGTATAATTAATTATTACTGCAGTACTGTATACATTAGCGTGTCCCGAGACACAGATTCTTTGTGATTCTGACGCAGGAAGACCAACGATGGGTATTCATGAGTTTAAATTTACCGAAAAAAACATGTCCAAGTTTTTCTGGAAATATGTTTATTATTTTATCTTAAGAAGATTGAAACTATTAAAATTTAAAGATTCATTTCCATAGAAAACTCCAATATATTTTGAAACATTTTTCTGTATTCGGCTCATCAATACTCGTCGTTTGAGTGGTCTCCTTACAACATTTATTTCAACTAAACTCTCCACAGTGAGGCAGAATCGAAATTTTTTGGAAATACTTATATCTGTAACTTCTAATCGGCTTCTAATAAGAGTAGAGTACCTCTAACATAGAAAATTTTCAACCACTAGCCAAATTTCTTACCCGATATCAAAGATTTTTATATCATCTTAAAGCTCTCGATAATACCTAAATATATGTTTGCATGTGCTATTTATCTCTTACAAACTCCGAGTTATTTCCATTTAAAATTTCGTTTAAATCAATTGTCTCAATTTTGCAAGATCTTGGTAAAGTTTTTTCCATATATAGTCTAACATTTCGGACCGATTTTGTTAGATTTTTCTGTAGTTAATTAAAAAACAAAATTATCTATCGAATAAAAATTTTGAGACAATATCTTTTCCGAGCTCAAAAATATATATATTTCTTTTAGAACGTATAATGATTTTATACTTTAAAATTAAAAACAGGCCCAGTCCTCCAATAGGGCTAAGTACAGACCCGGTATATATATGATATATTTTATACTTAAATTTTGCTAGAATGCAGTTTCGGGAATTCGAATGGGTTCCAAAGAGTTTGCCAACTGCTTTTTCCAGACCTGTAACAAATGTGGACTTTATGTTAAAATTAAAAAAAAATAAAGAATAAAAATTTTATTTCTCTCATGATAAAATCAAACAAAGATTTTATTAGAGATAAATAATTATAGTTTCTCCAAAAACCAATTTTGTACACTAATTTTACTTTAATTCCAAATAATGCGAAAAACTATGGGACTATATGGATTTTTTTCAGACAAATTCTCTTGTCTAGCTGATATAGTTGGTATAAAAAATTGAAAACAATATCTTTTGTAGAGCCAAAACTTAGCTACTTTAAAATTTAATATGTCACGAAAAATTGCACTTTTTGCGTGTTTTAACTAGAGAATGCATACCGGGATTTCCTGTCCCGGGATTTCAGGAAATTTGTAATTTTTCATGCTCGTTAGGTTAGGTTAGGTTATTAGGGCAGCTGTCCAGTTAACGAGAGATAGCACACTTGGGTCCAATTTGGTCCCGTTGTGAGACCCTGAGGGATCATGTATTTCTACCTCACATGTCCATACCAACGTTCGAAGCGAACCAACCCGACGTATGTATGAAAGAACTGATCCATCTGACATCGATATCAGAGAGATCTGACAACACTTGTTTAAACGGTGATATTCCAGAGGACTGGAAATAAAAGTCCTCCTTGCAGAATACCCCTGGATATTATAACCCTATTGGTTAGAAGTCTCCATACGAGGCTAATGATCGATTGATGAACGTCACATTATTAAAGACCCCCCTCTATATCAAGGAAGGCCACTAATGCATACTCCTTATACTCGAGAGCTTTTTCAATATACCCTACGAGCGAAAGTAATGCAGTCTCAGCAGATTTGCCCTTCATATAGGCATGTAGAGACGCTGATAATAGGCAAGGGTTGATCGTTCTATGTATGTGTAGGTCGATTAACCTTTCCAGTATCTTCAAGAGGAAGGAAGACAGACTGATAGGTCTGAAGTTCTTCGGTCTTGTGTGTGAGGTTTTACCCCCTTTAGGGATAAAGACCACTGTATATCTAGTCCATGACTCCGAGTTAGCCAGGGGACTATTAAATCCACATTATATAGCAGGTCAGCAGGTATAATGCCATCAGGGCCCGGAGATTTAATTGGAGCAAAGCTCTTCAGAGCCCATCTCAGTTCACTATTCCTTATGGGAATGGGAACATCATTGTTGACCTCTGAAGATATTGCAGAGTGTCCCGTTAAAGGGAGACTGCCAGGAAAGTGCGCGTCCATTAAGACATCTAAGGTCTCTTGACCGCTCATTGTCCAACTGCCACATGGTTTCTGGATGAAACTTTAAGCAGTAGGTGATGATGTCCTGGTTTTGCGGCCGAGCCTCCTCCTCCGAACGTTGCTGCTCACTTCATCCGAATTTTAAAACACTTAAATGGAAGAAAACTACATGAATTTTAACAAAAACTTGTATATATTATTAATTTTTTAAAGAAACTTCAGCTAAAAATCCAACTGGGAAATATATCTTAACGACAATTTCATTAGTAAGTTTTTATGTACAATTCATTATATGATTTATATGGGATGATTCGATGGCATTAATTTAATGAATTATCGTAATAAAATGTCATTAATAAAAACCATCAACAAAAAAATATTATCTGATTGGAAAAATCTTGTAGACATTTTAAATTATAAATTTGTCACAGTAGTATTGACAAAAGCGAAATTGGTCGCGTAGAAATTTGACAAATTATTAAAAGATTTAAGAGAAAAAGTAAGTAGTGAGTCAAAAAAGTCATTAATTCTTCACATGATTTGAAAACAAGAGTTCTATAAGGGAGAGACTAAAGATTAATGGTTCCAAAACGCTTTTTTCAATAATTTGGTAACTTGTGAACCATTGAAGGTAGCTCAATAAAATTTCACCTGGAAAGAGACGAGATGTTTTTGAGTTGATTTCAAGGGTATATAATTTTTTTTAAATCGCTAAAAATTCCTTTATGATTTGCCAGAAAAAAAGTTGTGCCTTTCGAGGTTGTATCAAAGTTATTTTATCTAAATTTAAAACCAATTTTAAGTGTTTTTGCTAAAAACCTCTAAACCACATAATTTTACTACAGTAGATATAAATATATATTTTTTTAATATGATATTTACTTGTTTGCTTTTGGTTTTATTTTAATTATATTGCAAATTTGTATTGTTTATTAATTAGTGAAACAACCAATAGGTTGGAATATAATATTTTCTCCTACTTGCTTGTGAAAGCCAGGAAATTTTTGCTCAGGTTTTTCAACACTTAACTGAAAGAAAATTGACGATTGCAAGAGTTTGCAGTTTAGATAGCGCCAGCATTACTTGGCGCTATCAAAATTATTATATAAATTAGTCACTTTGGCGAACACTCACGTTTTTATAATCGTGCCCAAACATAACTTCTCGTTCTTCAAAGTTATAGGTTATCTTGATAAATAACTCATATAAGAACAAAACTAAAAAATAATGATAAATACACGACTTATATAAAATTTAAAGTAGTGGTTTTAAAGTACATCTATTACGCTGCAATTTACATTATATAACGTTTTTCTAGTATTGCGATACAGCTATTACTATTCTAGCTCCATTTTAATAAAAATATTAAAAATAATATTTAGCCAACAATTCTAATGCCTTGTCAGACTGAAAACCTTGCCACATGATATTTTTTTAATATATGTATGTGATTATTTGGTCTGTTACCATTTAAAAAATACATTTGCTTTTCACAGTTCCTTAAATTATTAATTTGCATTTTTTGCCAAAAAATTGGATTTTGGATTGGTAGTTATAATAACACAAACTTGAATATTTTTCATTATAGGATAGTAAACTCCCAAGTGTCATAAGTAAATATCAATAAAATATATCTGCTACTACCTGCTACCCTTCTTACTAGAGCAATTCTAGGAATTTGTTAATATTTTTAAAGTTCAATATATTTGAAATATGGGTTATGCAATATTAATGATGATATTATGAGTAAACGATTGGGCAAAAAATATATTTTGAGTACTTTAATACGCAGAATATTAATTTTAGTCTGGATTCTTGGAAATGTTGATCAATTTTTATTATAATATATTAATAAGATAAATATTTGTTACCTTCAATAAATATTTCCTCAAATTTTGGTCACTCCGACTAATTTGGATAACTTATGTATCTATTTCGCTTAATTTTGGAAGCAAGTAAAAACGTATATGTATGTAACTTATCTAATAATAGTGCTGAATAAACAAACTTACATGGGTTGGTTGCATTAGAGGAAAACACTGGACAACATAAAACTGTCAATTATTTAATATTATTATGTTTGGAAAATTTTCAACAATGCAAATGATTTTCATTGGATGTCTTATACATATGTAAGGAAAATCGAATATATGTCTCTTTCTACTTAAACGATTTTTACGATACTTATATCATTGGAAAACTTAACTATAACTATATCTTACGAATTAACTAGTTAAATTATCACGTAAAACACAAAGATAAATCTTCTTTGTCTTCATTTAACCGGCCATTCTCTTTAAGCATCCGTAAGTGTTCGGTTTGTAAATAATCCGTATACCAAATCTAAATTACATTGAGATATAACGAAGTTATTGATTTTTGGCTGGAATTTATCAACGTGCACTGTGCACACGCAGAAAAAAATATAGTTCTAGTGACCATAACCTAAGAACAACATATTAGGATTGAAATGTATGGTGATTATAGATAGATATAGATGCTATGGCTCTAATTTATCATGTTGTGTCTGAATTTATGGTTCGGTTTTTTATATTATGATATGAATTTTTCGTATTATAATTCCATCTTACTGCATTATTATCTCATTCTATCATATTAGTATTCCATTTTATCATATTATTATCTTATTCTGTAATATTTGTGTTTCATTTTATCATATTATTATCATATTATACCAATCTTATCACATTATGATTCCATTTCATCATATTATTCCATCTTGTCATATTTTAAAATTAAACACATTATTTAAAAATTATTATTCTTATAAATGGTTTATTGCGTCACATATTGTACCATCATATACTCTGCAAGATATTTTTAATTGCAGTTAATCAATATCTTGTATTGCTTGAATCACACCAAATATAACAAAACCTAGTCTATTTATATTAATTCATATATAAACTAAATGAGCATTATAATGTAGGTGGAAAACAAACGTCAAAAACCAAATATATTCCAAAACAAACAAGTTATGAATTTTTCAAATATATTTATTTGTAACATTTCATTGTTATGGGAAAAATAATATTAATATGGTTTGAAAATAAAATATGGTTTATGAACAAGAAAAAAATATATATAATATATAGTAATTATAGAAGTAAATATATTTTTTCATATTAATAAAATTTTGTTTCTGGTAAAAATATTCAAAAACATAAAGTTTTTGTAGTTAACTGCATTAAAATTTTTATTGAATGATAAAACTGAAACAAAAATATTGTTGTCATGAATACAGTATTATTAAAATTATTGAATATTAACAATGAGAACATAGTATTGCTGTAGTTAAAATTCCGTAACCAAGTTTTTTCTCTGCCTACACAATAGTGTACATAATACCCTCCCCATACTACTGTAGGGCATTTAAAGTGAAAATGATCCACTAAATGTTCTTACTATACATGAAAAAAAGTGAATCCACTCGTATTTTGTCGTATTAGCAAACAAATGTGACACTAATCTTAGTTAATGACAATAAAATTATAACATTTAATATTTTTATTTTTTGTGAGCATAAAGTATTAATACACATCTATGTACATATTGTTGTGTGGTGTGTGTGTCATGAACGTATGTCTGTATGTTCATACATACATTAAAACATAAATAAGTGTTGCTACCTCGTAAACATTTTCTATTGCAGAAATCAGTTCAGTTCAAAAGTTGAAATTCATCGCAAAAGCTATTGCCAAAATATCATTAAAATCATCCACAGAATTGTTACTCGTGGAAGTGTCTTGCAGATGACTAGAAGCAGACACTTTTAAAAGTGCCGAAAAATACTCTACTGGATGATAACCGGACGATGCTCACAGAAGTGCCAATCTTGCTAACACACACCAAGAAGATTAATGCTACCAAGAAGTGATTAATACATAAGTATACTTTTGGAAGATTAAAGTACGATAGTAGTGTATTTTGTGTTGGTAAATGTTGTACACACTTCTGACAATCATATAGAAGTCAACAATAAATTTATCTTCCAAATGTTTGAAGGGTACAACAGTCAGTAAACACCATCACCACAACCATCAAAATCAAATAATCAAATAGAAAAACACATAAAAGTATACTCATTATTTAGGTTTCTAATGACCAAGGATTATTACATTTTTCTTTTTACCAGATTTGTTTTTTTTTTTTTTTTGCAAATATTCATAAAGTAACATCTTGAATTCCATAAATAAGAATGTGTGTGAGCAAATTGAAAATGAGTTTTAGCTATGACCAGCTATTTAGCCCTATAACTAAAAAATAAAGGATAAATAACACGTTCGTGGACTACTGAAAATATGTTCACACATGTTCATAAATCAAAATTTTTGTATCCCGGTAATAATTGGTTTTTATGGAAATAAAAAACTTTTATTATCACATAACACACAAAATAAGGAAAAGAGAAGTTGTTACAAACAGTATTGTCCATAATTTATTAGGTTACCTTTCAAACAATATGATATTTGGTATTCACTAGTGTGATTTCATTTATATACAAAAGGTATTTAAGAAGTAATTAAAAATTAATCGAACAATCAATTTTTTTTAATTAGCCTTAAGAATTGTATATGAGGAATTTAAAAATTTTCGAAACTCCTGGAAATCTATTTTATGTGTCATATATTTCAAAAGTTTGCTTTAAAAACAGGAGAACTGTTGATGCATTCTGATAGATCTTACAAAATAATTAAGAAATCCAAAATTTTGGATCATTCATCTAAAATCTCAAGGAAATTACAGCCATTTAAACCTAAAAAAGTATGAAAAATTGAGGTGAAACTTTCGAGGATTTTTTGATGTATTTCAATTTTGTACTGACAATTTACATCTGAACTGAATTTTAAAGACGAAGTTATTCTTTACAATTTGAGGTATATGTCATTGTTGTCGGGAAACCAGGCATGGGATACCATCATCACAATCTTCCATATTTACCCCATATAATTGGAGTAACTATTTGTAAAATGTATGTTTTTTCGCTACTTTCGTATACAGCTTTTATAGAAATGGCCCAAAATAGCGTGTAAACAGAATTTTTTCTTATAAATGACATATTCGAGTCAAGGAGTTGTTAAACAATTTTAAAATACAAAAATTTTATTTATTTTAAAATTTTTACCAAATTTTCAAATTTTGTTTCAAATTTTTTTTAAGACTAATTTTGACTTTAGATCACCGAAAAGTATTTGTAAAAAATCATCTTAATGGTTAAAATTGATAAGGTGAAAAACAATTTAAGAAACATTATTTCTACCAGGGATGGAAAATAGCTTATTTCATTTTGTACCAACCATACAAATAAAATGTACTTTTTCGACCATGAGGGTACCAATTTTATCACTATTTTTTTTTAGTGAATAACTTTAGTAGAAATATTATATGCAATTTTAAAATTGCAGAAACAACTTTGTTTAGTTCAAATCGTGTGTGTGAATTAAAAATTTTCCTTCTTTTGTTACAAATGTTATGTTTTGGTAGAAAGCTTTTGCTAACAAATTCAAAATAAACAGAATTTCTACGATACCTCTCGAGATGTCTGAAAAATCTCAATAAGTCCAATTTTCATCAGCGATACTTTAGATCAGAAATAGTAGATTTTTGAGTCTTTATTCCTATGCATCGTCAGGAGTGCTATATTATTCATTACATGAAAGAACGCCCAAACAATTTTTTTAGGTCCTTGGATTTTGTTAATATTTGGCATATACATAGCCTAAGTAGCAATTCGAATAACTTCATTTTCATTTTTTCTATTTTAAAAAAATAGCGGCTTTATTTACGATTTTCGTTTTTTGAAAAGCCAAAAAATTGGAAAAGTTTGTATCTTCAAACACCAATATCCCTACATCTCACTGACGGCAAATTTTTTTTTTTATTATTTTCGTTTAGATACATATTTTTGAGTATCCCTAGAGTCTAAAAATAACTACATGAATTTGTGGACAAATCGAACAGAAATAACTAGTTATTCAGGAAAAAAAATAAGTAGTTTATTTTTATTTCCAGTTATAGCTGCTACCTTTCCAAGAAAGCAAAGCTTTTGCTGGGAGGCGTCTGCATAAAATATTCGACAGAGTAGAATATAGAAAAGTTAAGGAAATTTTGAAAATATCCACCAGGGCTCTTGTTGAAGGACTACAGGAAGACACTGAACGAATAGAAATACAGGTTGAAAGCTACGAGGAAAGAAACACTCTTATTGGGGCAAAATGTTGAAAATTGATTGTCATAAAAGTTTCTGGGGTGAGTTGATATTTTGTGGGAATGCTAAAATTATGTTGTAATATTGATGCAGACAGAGTATGGCGAAAACCTTCTAAAGCCTTTAGAATTAAAAAAAGAGATATTCATATACATAAATATATAAATGTATATAGAAGATATTCTTCTTATACACAAACGTATTTTGTTCAAAGTAGTTATAAATTCGGTATTTTTATAAAATATTATAGATGTGGAACAATATTTGAAGGCTTTTGCTCTAATAGTTCTTTATTTAAGCGATAAATAAATTTTACTATGTATAGGAGCTACCACTTCCTCTGTACCTACCCCTGCTATCATTATCTCAATGGTTGAAGTTTATGAGAAAGTTGTTACCAAAAAATTTTAAGACCTTTGTTGTAATACACTGGTGCATATTTCTGTAAATGCATTTAAAATTTTAGTTTTGCTTTGAGGTACATTCGTTTCTCTTAACCAAAAACAATGTTGTGTTGTTACAATAACTCGCGATATAACGGTACTTTTTTTTGTAAGAATGTTTATTTCTTGCTTTTGCTGTTTTCTTTAATTTGTCAATCAGAACATATTGTTGATCATTCCAGTGGAATATTCCTATAAACGCAGTCGATAAAAATTTGTCTAAAAATTTATTGCAAAAAAATAAAAAGTAACAGTTTTAGTTGTTTGCTTCACTTAAGGTAAGTTTCTGATGACAACACCTCTGTTTACTGGAAATATTTTTGTGTTAATTAGGAAATTTCATTAGCTTAAAGGAAGTTTTCTTACAAACCAGGAAAAAATTCAAATTCAATTTTTTCATGATCAATGCTGTTCTAACAGCGAAATTGGAAAATTAACCGTTTGGAAATAGTTATTCGAGGAGTTATTCGGTAACCAACAAAAGGTAATAAAAAATTAACAAAAAGGCAAATTAATCAAATAAAAGAGAATTGTACACAAATAAAAAATAAACTTGACCTTCTTGTCACTTCCAAGCATGTTACGCACATTTTTCGAATAGATGTTAACATAAAGTGGAAGAAACCAAAATGTAACTCAATGTTAAAACAGCATCATAAGGAAAGTCGGTTAAAATTTGCGAGCATATACATGAAATGAACAGATGAATGAAAAGAAATTCAATTTGGACGATTCCGATTAATATTCTTGCTATTAGCATGATTTGATGTCGAACAAAATTCGTATGTCGAAACGCAATTTCGGTGGCGACAGCGGTTATGATTTGGGTAGACTTTTCTGCTACAGGAGAATCAAAAATATGTTTTATACCAAATAAAATGGATAGTGCAATTTATAATGAATAGTTAGAATATGCTCTTATCTCATTTATGGATGAAAAATTGGATGAAGATTCTATATTTCCTCAGGGTAACGCTGCAATCTAAGTCTCTAACCAATATAAATCGTGGTTTAATGAACATAGTATTCCACTATTGGATTAGCCAGCTTTCAGAAACTGTGAGGATATATAACCCGTAAAGTTTACGCAAGAAATGCACAGAGTGAAACCATAATGACAATAACGGAGCAAGCCTGGGAAAAATTAACAGTGATTTTCTTTAAAAATTAGTCGAATCAATGCCAAACGAAATTTCTGAAGTTATCCAAAACAAAGGTTCATCAACACATTATTAATAATGCCAAGTGTTGCATTAGTTTAAGTGCGTATATAGGAAAATGCTATAAAAATGGCATTAAACTACTAAAATTACAATGAAAAACAATTAATAAACATTTTAAGTTTTTTGTTATTAATTTTTTAAGTGAAGTCAAAAAATAACTTAAAAAAAAAATTACTTTGTGGCTCCTTAATTATTTTTAGCCCCATTTTTGGTAAGTTGATGAAAAAATGTAAGTGCATTTATAGGAATATGCACCAGTGTAAATCTTTAGATATGGGATAATTATTATTTTATTTGTATGCGGGGTACCATTTCTCCTACTCTGATTACAAAATTAAGCAGCCTATTTGAATTATGTTGCTTTTCAAATTACTAACTAGTTTTCATTTTTAAAATCAAACATTAAATGGTAATTAAATCTATTGTTTACAATTCATCACCTTCTATAGTGTTATTTTATTTATGCACTTTTAATATTTTAAAAGTGCAAATCCCTATATCTCTCTTTCAAATCGCAAATATTAGGAAATATTAAAAACAAATTACAAGTAAGTTTTAGTCGTGACTTAAAAAAAATCATTGCTAAAGAAAATTTTTCTAATACTTCAAAACTAAGTGAAATTAAAAATGTTTTTGCTATTCTGAAAAGTGGTGATTTATGAGATTTTATGAGAGAATATTGAATATAGATCCACGATGTTACTTTTTTATTTTCTCTCGTGTTAATAAATGTTAAATTATCTGAAAGTTTTATACTTTTTTAAAGCTAAACTAATTTCCTGTTTCTGTACTTTTTTTTTTTGTAAATATCTACTTAATTCTCATTTCTCTGGATCAGATTGTCATATATCCATTCGTATTTTCAATCCCTTTTTAATTTTTTAGTCTTTTCTAATTTTTTAAAGGAACAAAAAGCTTTGAATGTGTACACAACTACATAAATACGAGTATATGAGAATTTTCTCCAAAGAGATTTTTTAATTTCTTATGTATACTTTTTCTTGCAAAAAAGTTGATAGTTTTATGAAACTATTAATGCAAAGTATACATGATGTAATAATGTTTTGTATCATTGTTATACGGATTTGTATGAAGATTCTTTTATCCTGATGTTGAAATTTAAGTACTTAATTTGAGTGTATTTAAGTTTTTTTCTTATATTTTTATATAATTTTCTATATAGTCCCTTTTTCATCTTTTTGGTTTTTATGTCTCTGTATGTGTGTGTATGATAGTCTATGTAAATCAAAAGTTTTCATTCATTTTTATTTTCTTCTAACAAACTGACATTTAGAAAAGAACAAAAATTGATTATGAAAAAAAGGAAAAAATTAAGAATAAAGCAAAAATATGACAGCCAATCTTGAATCCAGACAGTTATGTTAAACAACAGTTTGTTATTTTGCTCTGCTTGTTTTGTGTTTTGTTGTGAAGTACTCGTAAAAACTACTATACTATACAATATACTCGTACTTATACAGTTAAGTATAATATGTATCTCAGTACTCGCAAAAAAATACACACAGTTATGTATGTGCTTATAAAGTTATAAGTAGCAGACTAAAAACAATGAATATATATATATATATATATATATATATATATATATATATATATATATATATATATATATATATATATATATGAAATAGTTTCTAAGTTGAAAGTGAGTGTGTGTGAAAGTTTGCTAATTGGGTAGACTTTCCATGTGCACTACTTATTTGCTGAGAGGTATTGATTTACTGAAATCATTATAGGAGAAATTAGTAATATGGATTTTAGATTTTATACGAGGGCGGATCAATAAGTCCGTGACTTTTCGAACTTCCCTCATAGTTATATGAAATGCAACACTATTCCCATCAAGTAACACCTGTTGATGGACTACTGTCAAATTTTGAGCAAGTGTTGTCATTCACTTTACGTTTAACAGCTGTTCAAAACATACAACCTCGTGTATTTTTCTAAAAATGGAAAAAAGTGAATTTCGAGTGCTCATTAAACATTATTTTTTGCGAAAAAAAACCGTCGATCAAACCAAGGAAAAGCTCGATAAATACTATGGAGACTCTGCAGCATCGATTTCAATGGTAAAAAAGTGGTTTACTTACTTTCGTTGTGGTCGCACAAGTACAAATGACACTGAATGGCCAATTGAGGTCGAAAAAATCCATTGTGTTGGCCGACCGAAGTGTAAAAGTGCGTGAGATTGTTGATGCCATAGATATTGCATATGGCAGTGCGGTTTCGATTTTAAGTGATCAGCTGGGTTTAAGAAAGTTGTCTGGTCAATTGAGAGCCGCGTTTGCTCTCAATTGACCATAAACGTAAACGTGTGACAACTTCAAAGGATTGTTTGGAGTTGTTTGACCGCAATCCGAATGAGATTTTGCAGCGTTTTGTAACTGTGGATGAAACATGGATCCATTACTGTACTCTGGAAACCAAGCAGCAGTCTAAGCAATGGGTTTCTCCGGGTGAACCTGCTCCGAAGAAGGCCAAGGTAAGCTTGTCGGCCAATAAGGTGATGGCAACAGTTTTTTGGGATGCACGCGGGATAATCCACATCGATTACCTCCAAAAGGGAAAGATAATAAACGGCGAATATTATACCAACTTATTAGACCGATTTAATGAGGATATAAAAAGAAAACGACCCCATATGGCCAAGAAAACAGTTCTTTTTCATCAAGATAAAGCACGGGTGCCCACGTGTGCAGTCTCAATGGCAAAACTCTATGAATTGGGCGACGAATTTGTACCTCATCCACCATATTCTCCGGATTTAGCCCCTAGTAACTACTTCCTATTTCCAAACCTAAAGAAATGGCTCGGTGGAAAGAGATTTGGCTCCAACTATGAAATTATTGACCAAACAAATGCCTATTTTAAGCACCTCGAAAAATTCTATTTTTTACGCAAAGTAAATGACGACACTTGCTCAAAATTTGACAGTTGTCAATTAACAGGTGGTACTTGGTGGAAATAGTTTTGCATTTCATAATACTACGAGGGAAGTTCGAAAAGTTAAGTACTTATTGATCCGCCCTCGTATTAAGTTAGATAAATTTATGGCATAAAATAGTCATTTGGAAGATAATAACTTGTTCTTAAAAATATTTGAATTACATAGAGCAACACTATTTCCGCGGTATGATATTTCTCAGTCAAGTTTAATTAACATATCTAGCTTTATGATAAAAGAGAAAAAGGAACTGTTTTTATGTTTTTTTTTTTATTTTTTATGATTTTTCGAAAAAAAGAAAAAAAAAAATTTGAAAGAAAATTTATTTTCGACACATTTTTATTTTAATATCTTGAAAAACTGAAATATAATTTTTAATTGCCCTGTGCTCTTATTACACAATCTGGGTCCTCATATGATCTTAATATTATAATGTAAATTTTGTATCTTAATACAGTTGATTTCTGGTTTTACAAAAATTTAGATTAACAAATTTGCGATATAACTTATATTAACCTCAAATGAGGTAAAGCGAAAGCATGTGGTTATATGTCTCGCAAAATTTAGCCAATGTGAAAGTGAGTAAAAGTTAAAAATTATGCGCTTATAATATGTACCATAAACGGAAAAATATGCACAAAAATATGAAAGATATGCACTTAAATAAATAAGCACCAAAAATATATATTTTAAATAATATATATTTAAAAAAGGAAAAGCAAAACCATGTAAAGGGCGGTCTGATGTGCAAAATGCAGTAACTCAGAAACCAATAAACATATTTTCATATTTTTTTTCACGATCTAACGGAAGTCTATATTATTTGTAAAATGTTAGTCGCATTTACTAAGTTCTTACAAAAATAAGAAGAAGGAGAGAAAAAATTAGGACATTTTGGTTAAAAATTATGGTTTAATTTAAAATGGGGCCAATTATAATTCTTACGTGTATATTTGAGAGAAAGAATTATATATTTTAAATTTGAAACAATTCGTTCTAACTAATTGTACGAGTATATTTGAATAATTGATTCAAAAGTTTATAGCATTTATGTAGAATTTCTTATACTTTTTCACCAATATTGTTAGGAAATTAAGAGTTGAGAAATATGTTTACACAAAGTTGAACTGAAACATAATTCCTGGATCACTATGAAAAAAATAAGAGTGAATTATCTTGAAAACTTTATAGATTTGCAGGATAACAAATGTGCATCTTAATGATTTCTAAAAATTGAATATAATTGAACAATAAATTATTATTTATTGGTGGACAGAAATTATTTTGATATTTAGAGCCCAGGTTTCTGTATTATTTATGTGTTTGCTATATGTCATATGTTCCCAAATTTCAATTGGTTTACTTTTGATGCTAAAGATGTTGAGATATATTTCGCTATAACCTAACCACTTAAAGACATTTTATGCTCCAAATAAATTAAAGTTTAGTAGATCTCCGATACTGAAAAATATTGTCCAAAAATTTTTAATTTCAACGAAAAACTCTGTGTAGTGTATAGATTAGTATGTGTTCAAAGTAAAAAGTGAGGTTATGAAACAAAATCGCAAATTATTCCAAAGTGGATCAAAACAAAACATTAATTTTTATTCTGATCAAAATTATACATAATCGCCTTTAATTGGGTATTATTATTTTTTTTTTCCATAGTACAACAAACTAGTCATTTTATAGAGTTTCAAAAATGATAAAAAGCACTCCGGACCATCCCTTAATACGAGAGTTACCTTTTATATTATGTGAAACAACAAAACTACGCACAGTAGTACTAAACGCAAATTTTTTGGTAATAAATCTATATTTCCTAAACTACTGGTCGGATGTAGTCACAACTCTTCTATACATTCCAATTCGAGTCGGCTAGTAGTTTAGAAGATACAGATTTATTAATGTATTTTATATTGAACAAGATCAATAGAGGATAGTAATGAGTACCAGACTAGGGCAGTGCTTAACAAAATTGGGACTAAACTTAAACATGTGAAATAATGTGACTGTAATGTTCAAGGGTATGTTGAATATATATACCCGAATTGCAGATCTTATATACCCTCTTTGTGGATTGGGGAGAGAATATTGGGACATCGGATCACATGAGATATTTTATATTGACGATGTACTAGAAAGGACAAGAATTATACTCCACATATAAGGGAACGGGAGCAACAACCACAGTATACGACTCATGCTTTATTGCTAGTTGATATGCACTCTCATCGCCTATGCTTTCCCCGCTTATTTTGGCATCTAATCATCCCAGATGGAGAGGCTTAAGAGATGGGAGAGGGCGGTCCTGGTTACATGCCTGGAAATGAGACCTCGGCTAGGGTAGGACGAGTTCTATCATAGAAGAATACACGCTTTAGATATAGTTGATACATTATAAAATACTGCCCAATAATAAAATCTATTATAAATATATTTCCCTTCTATCCTTAGTTTTACTATCTATAGCTTGTAAGTAATTACACTATATTTAAGATAGCTTAAGATTAGTGTTTAAGATGTATTAGTTTGCAAGAAAAAAAAAAAGAAACAAAAAAAAAATAAATGGCTCCTCCTTTTCTTCCTTTTTTGAGGACTATAAAAGAATAAAAATGTTATTTGAAAAAAATGATGCAGCAAAGCTCCATATTAAATAAAAGTTTGGAAGTCCTTAGAAAATATTTAGTATGTAAAGAATAGTTCTGTAAAAATTAGCTTTAAGGCTATGAAATAGTTGTAATAAAATATAAAAGAAAGAAGAAAATATTTTCGAATAAATAAAACTTTAAACTTGAAACTGTTTCCTAAAATTACTTTAAGCTTCTTCGTCAAAAAATTTAATTTTACAAAGAAAAAAATTATTCGAAATAATATTTTGATAAATTTTTTGTTTAATTCTATATTGCAATTCAATAAAATTATTTATTGATATAATTACATTTTTTTAGCAGCTTTTAAATTTGAAAAGGAATGAGAAAAAATTGTCATTTGGAAATATAAATTAAAAAATAAAAAATTATCATTTCAAATTTTAAAAATTTAAATAAAAAATCGCGTTGCTTTTTAAAAAGAAAGCGTTGAAAAATATTGTCTTATGTTTTTGAAATCTATTAAAGATGACAAAATCGGTCAAAAGTATAACTGTTATGAAATCTGCATACTTTGCCAGTGTACGTTTGGAGTATCAAAGCACAGTGAGTTGTAAAATATATGCAATCATTTGTTTACTAAAAATATTCCAAGAGATAGGAGAAATTAACTGTCTCTTATGATAATGTCAGCATTGAATTTTCGACTAATCCACCATACAACCCTACTTTGTTATCCAATAATTTAAATGTATTACACTACTATATCAAAATAACTTGTGTGGAAAACTTGTTTTGATACCAGAAAAATGGGCTATTGTAATAAAAATACATGCTTTTGACATGCTTTAATCAAAGTAAAAAAACTGCCTTAAATTTGACTTAGACGTACACTCAGGCCTCGATTTGAGTTGTTACGATTTCGATTTGCATCGCTTTATATGGAGTTTTATAATTATTAATATCAGCTTTACACCTGTTATTATTGAAGAAAATTTTAACGGAAAAAAATTTACTAAATTCTTTATGTTAAGTTAGAAAATCAAAATAGAATTTATATAAGTATTTTAATTTCACCTCCTTTTATAAAAAATACTCTTTTTTTATTAAAAATTAACTTTCTTTCTGCACAAGACCCCGAAAAATTTAGACATGAACTGAAACTAAAGCTAATGATAAATTTTGTGAATAATAATTTTTTAAATTTAAAAATCAAATCTGAACCAGATTGGGAAAATTAAAAAATAGATTTAATGAATAATTATATCCTAATTGATGTTTTTATTTTGGCTTTTATTATTCTTTTTATTTTATTTTGTCTAAATTATCACTAATGAAAAATAAATTAACCAACAGACTTAAGGTCTGAATCCATGCTTTCAGTCCTAAATTTATTAGATGCGGATTTGTAAGACTGGAGTCTCTGTCTTCACTAGTACAAATGTTTAATTAATAAAAATAATTTCATGTTAACTATTTTTATGAATAAATATTTATGTTTGCAATAATAAAAATTATTATAAATAAATAATTTTTTTATTAATTAAATTGAATTTACTAGTATTTATTAAGATACAATATTTTTGTTTTTGTTTTTCTCAAATAAAAAAAAAATTGTGCATCCACTCGGAGATCTAGAGGTCCATTGTCAGACGCTTCGTAGAGAATATAGAGAGAATTTGTAGAAATTATAGAGAAGACCAGGAAAGGAAAATAATAGAGAAAAATTGAGACCAAGAAAAGTATAGAAAGGAATAGAAAAAATCCGGAAAGGAAAAGTACTACGGTCCTATATCGTTCTTAGCCAGCCTATTCCCATGACTAATCCTATTAATCTATCGAGATCAATCCTCGATATACTATCCAATTCGACAGTGAATCGACTGCCTAACCATTTCAGCCTACTTAGTTGTAGACATGGACAGTGACATATAATATGTTCCTCCGTCTCTAGCTCCTCATTATCTTCGCACATCCTGCAAAGACCGGAGGAACCTCTATCCCAATTCCCTGTCATTCCCCCTATGGGATAATGACATGTCAGAATACCTATCATAGTCTTCAGGTTTTCCCTCTTCATGCCCAAAAGTAGATTTGCATCTGCCTTATCAAATTTAGGCCATAGGACCCTTAATAATCTGCAGTCCGTTCTACGATTCCATGCATGATTGGTTCTATCCTGAATGCACTCCCTAATTAACCTGAAGTAAAAGCCCAGAGGTGGTCTCACACCATTTTCACTTGCAGCCCTATCCAAAACTGAGCCGTTCCTAGCTAATTCATCAGCTACCTCATTGCCAGTTATCTCGCAATGACCCGGTACCCAGCAGAGTCTGATATGATAGTTTCCCATCAATCTCCTAAGAGCCTTCTTACAGTCGCTAACTAGCCTAGACTTGACAAAATGTCCTTTTAAGGCCTTCAGCGCCGCTTGGCTACCTACATACAGAGTTTCCTCTGTATTCTCTTCAATGTTCCCTGCTATCAATTCCGTGGCCCTAAGAATACCTAGAATTTCCGCCTGAAATACACTGCAACTATGCGAGGGTCTATACGTTTTCCTGATGTTCTCCTGAACCAGATACACACTTGCACCAGTGCCTGTATCCATTTTGAATCCATCAGTGAAAACCGAATAGTTTCTCCCTGCCTGACCATTGGTCCCTACTCGGAATAATCAGTATAGGATTTTCCCCGAAATCGACTTCCGTGCGCATATAGTCCATGGATATAGAGGGAACCAGGCCACGTCCACCGAGATTGACCTCGTTTAGAAGTTTGGAATGTCCTATTCTGGTTGATCCTGTAAAACCTAGCTCACTAAGTCTAAGCTATTATTGCCATTCCCATCACGAACTCTTCAATGGGTAGGAGAAGCAGAATGACGTCAAGTGCCGCGTGAGGTATGCTTCTTACGGCACTTGTGATGCCAATCGAAGCACATCTTTGGGCTTTAGACAAAAGATTACTACGACTTCCTATTCTCATTGCCTCCCACCAGACCAGACATTCATACGTCAGAAATGGTCTCTCCACCGAGGTGTAAATCCAATTTACTACCATCGGTTTGAGTACCCAATTCTTACCTATGGAGTTCCTGCATGTGCTTTTAAGCCTTTCCTGAGTGTTCCTCTTCCAAGATAGTTTACTATCAAGAAACACTCCAAGATATTTTGCTTCCTTTGCCAGTTTAGTTCTCCCTAGTACCGGTAGCCTAAACTGCTCAATTCTGTACCTTTTGGTGAAAAGAAATAGCTCTGTTTTCCCCTGGTTGACATCTAAACCCCTACTAGTGGCCCATGAGGACAGTTCGTTAAGTTCATACTGCATGACGTCGCTGATCGTGGAAAGAAATTTACCTGTGATCAGTATAACAACGTCATCAGCATAAGCAACGATTTTCCGCCCTCTAGCGTCAAATTGTCTTAGAATGACATTGACGGCTAAGAGCCATAACAAGGACGAGAGGACTCTTCTTTGCAGAGTCCCTCTAGTCACTTATGCATGCATCTCCCAAGTTCGAATTAATTATTTTGCTATTCAGAATCAAAATAATCCATTCGATTAGGAAGTTTTGAACGCATAGTGATTCTAGTGATTCTCTAATAGCCTCAATCTTAATGTTATTAAAAGCTCCTTCTATATCAAGGAACGTTGCCAATGTATACTCCCTATACTGTAGGCCGCGTTCAATGTAACTCACCACATCATGTAGCGCACTCTCAACAGATTTACCCTTTAGATAAGCGTGCAGAGCCCCACTGATGATGTGGTTGTCAATTGTCGTCCTCAGATAAAGATCGATCAAGAAGTGTTAGTGCCGTGTCACTGATGTTCTGTAGCATGGCTGGAAAAACGCCATCTGGACCAGATAACTTGTAAGGTTCAAAGGTGTTCACCGCCCATGCTACCTGTCACCGACGACTTCACTAAGTTCCCTATCAGATACACATTCCGAGAATCCCAAGATTCGTCCTGCCTGTGTATCTGCCTCTAAGTTTCTACAGCCTGAAAATGAGTTTCCATAAACAAACTCAGAGCAAGACTCCGTCCATGAGTTATCCGCGCGCTGAATATATCCAGGAGCCCTAGGATCCTTCGCCTGAATCTAGATCACTCATTAACAGATTCGATGGACTTACAGTAGTTCCTCCATGAGTCCATCTTTGCCCTCTTAATGTCTGCCTTATACCTATTAAAACTTTCCCTGTAGCTGTTCCAATCCTCACACTGGCGAATCAGTTTCGCCCTATTGAACAGCTTCTTGACAGCTGACCTTTGGTTCCTAAGTTCCTTGGTCCACCATTTAGGCTGTTCCCTCTTTCCCGGAAATATTACCGGACAAGTTGGTTCATAAATGTTCCTAACTTCCCCGTGAAGTCTTCCACTAAACTCACAACTCCCTCTGATGACAATTGCCATCCTGGAGCGGTGTTTAGTTCCCTATCCATAATGGCCCTAAAGGAGTTCCAGTCGGTTCTCCTGGAGTTCCTATATGTTTCTCTCTTTGGCCTCGCGAAATTTAAATTAAAGGATATCCTGTTATGATCCGAAAAGTAACATTCACTATCTACCCTCCAATTCCTAACGTAATCGCTCCTAAAGTTTGTCAGTGTTATATCTATAAAAGCATCTCTATCCTTAGTTTTGAATGCGGGCATATTGCCCAAGTTACAGATAAAAAGATTGTTAGTAGTTATAAAATTAAAAACTGACTCACCTCTCTCATTGATATCAGCGCTGCCCCACTGGCAGTGATGTGCGTTAGCATCGCAACAGAGTACCAAATATAAACTGAGGCGAGTGCGAGTTTCCTCCCGTTTCTATCCTCTCTTTTCACGAACGTTAGGTCTCCATTGCTGAAAGAATGAAAATTTATAAAATTTAACTCATTCCTAGCCAGTATACACGTTCTTACCTTATCCTCAGTGGATGGTACAAAAAGTGTATACCCTTTGACACTTAATCCACATATCCTGGTGATGTTGATCCAGGGCTCTTGGATTAAGGCCACATCCACTTTGGAGTCAATAAGGTTCATTGCTAATTCGATTAAGGCTGCTTCACAGTGATGCAAGTTAATTTGCACCACTTGCAGCCTTGTTGGTACCGTCAGATTTTGGATACCGGAACCTGATAGTGCCCAGACCGAAATTAGCAATTCCTTCCATAGACTCCAATTTCTTGAGAGACTCCTGGACTATAGCAAACCTGAAGTCCCTTCCGAGTTTCTACTTACAAGTCAGAGAAGCTAACAACTTCCACTAAATTGTATCCAGACCCTCGTTCTGGTTGACCTATACTGTCAGTATAATTTCCACCGGTTTTATGGGTGGTGGAATCCACACTGTCACCGTCTCAGGGGTAACTCAGATGCGAGTATCACATCCAGTTTCGCCTCTGGACAAAGGTTGCCACACTTGGAAATCGTGGCCTTTAGAAATTCAATTCTCATTACCACAATTGACAGTTTTGACTCCCTTTGAACAGCCAGCGCCTTTGAAGGACACTTCATCCGGCCTTCCCTTCATTAAGGCTACCTCGTCGATGAGCCTGTCTTCAATCGAACTCCATAGATTCATGCTGATCCTCCCATCTGGGTCAGCACGGTCTATGACAGCCGCCGCACGACATGGTTTTGTCGACTCCTTCGCCTTTTTCGAGGTCACCAGATCAAGCTCTCTTAATGACTTCCTTTTGGGGGCCCTTAAGAGATCCAGTCCGTGTGTGACTCGTCTTCTTAGCGGTAGAGACTGGTTGGTCATCGCCTGACCTAGCTCTCTTAACGACCTCCTTACGGTGATCCTTAAGAGAGCCGGATGGCTTATGACCAGCCCCACTTCCAGCATTTTTTATCATCTTCTTTTAAAGTCCTTTAAGAGAGCTGGGAGTGTTGTTTGCCACACCTTTCTTGCTTGGAGATCGTTGGTCGTCTCCAAGGCCTGGCACCTTTAGTGATTGATTCACCAGCTTTGCCGGATGGTTTACGATCAGTCTCCTATTTGGCAATGATAGACAGCTTCACAGTTTCAACCGATCGTTCCGAAGATTTGATAGGTTTATTTGGTCGGCTGCTATAATTGTAATTATTCTTGGACTTCAGTGCGACCCTTGGCACGTTTCCTATACTCTCCCGAGCACTTTCCGGAACGGTGTTAAACATCGCATTTAGTACCTCGAGATAAGACATTCCCAAGCTAGCGGAGGTCAAGCCATAGATTTTTTCAAATCTAATTACACTCTTCCTATGCCTCTTGATAAGGTATTTATCTCTACCACTGATTGACGACAGATCCGTCTTGACCATCTTATTAAGATAGATCAAGGAGACTCTGACGCCATTCTTTGCTTTTCCTTCTTTTGTTCGGCTGTCGAGAACGGCAGTTACACTTGGTTTTACCACGTCTTGCCGAACTAATTTTGAACCCAATTGTCCACCATCCCGTGCGGATGACACTTCGGATGCTGAAGGATCCTGTTCCTGAGCGTGAACTGAAATCATAGTGATTTCGTGTTCCTCATCAGAAACAAGAGAGAGATCCTCCAATTTCTCTGTAGTGCCCGTCTCCCCGAGAGAGTCTCCAGGTGAACCCAAGAGGTCGTCTATTTCAGCTAGTTCACTTAATAACTGTCCCTCCTGAGCAATTATGTCTTCGTGAATTCTTAAAAGGTGAAGCTACCTTATTCTTATCCACATCCTTTATTTTATTCTTTTTTTCACCCATTTTGATCCCACGAAAATGCACGTTCTAAGTGGACCATCTCGCGTAGTGACGGCGTACGCGGACTAGGCTTTTACAGAATGTTGGAGGGGAGCTGTTAGCGATTAGTTTATTTAAGCACTAACTAACCATACAGATCCTCGGCACTGCTACCTCTCACCTTGATCTTAAAAGCGCACTTGATTCATTTGGTCCGCGAGAACTTCTATTAGTTTCTAGGTTTAGATGTAATGCGTAGGATCCGACTATAGTCAGTACATGGAGATCTGTAACCAATGGTAAGTGATCTTCAATCTATTGACTACAATCGGATCAGAAACCTTACATCCGAACCCCCCTATCCACCACCTGGGGACACGTCCGATGGGAGTAAATAAGTAAAAACTCCACACGGATTTTTCTCCTTAAAAGTTATCAAAAAGTTGAAAACTTATATTACGATGAAAATAAGTTATATGTAATGATATATCATATGCCAGTAATATTGCAAACACGAGTTGGCTAGAGCGCTGGATTAACAACCAGAAGGTTATTGGTTCCACCCCATTCTGATGCTGTTGGTTTTTTTTCAGCAAAATGTCTAAAAAGATATTTTAAACTAAAAAGAGTTTTTGTCGCTTAGTTTTTTGTTTTTTTATTTTTATTTTCGTTTAGGTACATATTTTTGAGTACTCATGAAGTCTAAAAATAACTACATAAATTTGTGGACAACTCGAACAAAAATAACTGGTTATTCAGGCAAAAAATAAGTGACTTATTTTTGTTTCCAATTATACCTGACAGCTTACCAGGTAAGCAAATTTTTGCTGGGACATAATACTATATATTTACTATACGAGATATCATGTATACGTACAGTTGTATATATAGTATCAAAAATTTTAGATTTTATGGGTTAAACAAAATTTGAGATTTTTTAGTGGCACATTTGCACAAGATAGATGGACAAATGAATCCGCATGTGCGACCTTGAGGAAAATATGGCCTCATTATGATGAATCTCGATCTAACTTCATCATGGGACTATCGAGGCATCAGCTAAGAATTCTGGTAGCGGTGGTCACAGGGCATTGGATTGCTGGTGAGCATGGTCTCACCACCGAGGGAGTCCTAGTCTCCTAGGGCTCCCTTTTAACGACTTTTGTAGAAGTTGTCGGGACGAGGAAGAGGAGGAAAAGGTGCAGCATCATTTATGCCACTGTCCCACTCTTGCCGAGATCAAAACTGCGAATTTTTATAAGTCCGTTTGTGCGTATATTATCAGATCTCTATGATATTGGCATCAGATAGATCAATTCTTTCGTACATGCGTCGCGTTGGTTCGTTTCGAACGCTGTTATGAACATTATGGTTAAGTGAGTTAGCAACACATGATCCCTCAGGGTTTCAAAACGGAACCAAATTGGACCCAAGTGAGCTGTCTCTTATCGACTACACAGCTGCCCTAAGAACGTAACCTAACCTACTTGCACATTATAATTCATTTGTATAGGTATAAAGGGACTCAAACGTATCAAGAAAGAGGTGCGAAAGTTATAGCGGTTTCAAGTTGATCATATAAAAAATTCTACATACTAAGTTTATGTATAATTCTGGTAAAAATTACACTCAATATCAAAACCCACCGAGTTATTCATATAAAACTTATGATATTTTCAATGTTTGATGGTATTGGTGTAGCATATTTTAGGGTTTTCGAGTAAATTTTTAAAATTTCCTTTGCAAAAAAGCGTTCACATCTAAGTTATTTCTTCTAATATTGTACGAAAATATATTTTACTTAAGTTTATAGCAAAAAAAAAAAAAAAAATATTTAATATTGTTATGCTTTTTTCACACAAGTAAATATTTTTAAGCCCATAAAATTTTTTGATGCGTATCTACATTTTTGTTAAGCAATAAAAACACTAATTATGACAGTTATAGTTAATTTCGTGCTATATAACTGATTTTTTTTTTTGAATTTCCGCTTTTGTTTTCCAAAATTTGAGACTATCTAATGCGTTGACTATTTGGGGACCATCATCGTCAAAACATTAAAAGATTAAAAAATTTTAACATTACAATTCGACTACCATGTACGTTAAAGTGCCTTGATTTTTATGAACAAAAAAAAAAAAAAAAAAAAAAAAAAAAAAATGTTGCTAATCCCCAAAATAATTCGGTTTAATTATTACGTATGGTTTTCGACCAACATATGATAGCCAAATTTGTAAAATTTGTTTTTTCTAATATTTTATTATAAATACTATTTTATTAAAGTTCTAATGTTTTGGACATTTTTCATCGTAATTTTCATTCATTTAAGCCTTTTTTCGCACAACTAATATTTTGGGATTTCCGGTTCGTAATTGGTTAAAGTAATTTTTATGTCAAATAAATGGTTAGTTGAGAAAATAAATATCACCCAAAGCATACATTTATTATAAAAACTATAAATTCGTATAAAATAGTGACTAAATTTCAAAAATCTCTTTTATTCGATTATTATCGTGGTTTAAAGGAACTTATTATATTTTTCATAAATTCATCTATATTTAACAAATATTTCCATGTGACTTATTTACAAAAATTTAACCTTTTGGGATCAAAATGCATCAAATTGACCCTCTTGCTGTTAAAGAGTTAATTACGTGTAATCTTCAATAGTATCAGGAGAAACATATAAAATATATAAAATTATATGTTTGAGCAAAGAAAATATGACAAAAAACGTTAGTAAAATTTTAACATTCCGCGACTGAAAAGAGGCATAACAATAATTTAAATGAATATTCCAGGCCTTAGTATGTCTCTATTACAATTTGAAGTTAATTTTCTTTTAACGAAAATTTTGATAATTATAATGAAAGAAATAGGTATTCATAGAGGTGTTTTGAAAATGGTCCAACTCACGAAAATTTAAACAATCAGATGTAATATTTTGGGAATCATATAAGAATAGAGCAATTTTATTTCTAGAGGAGTACATTTGCAACTTTTTTTCGTGAGACATTGTACATATGTAACTTTTGAAAGTTTGCACAATAGCAAAGAAGGTGTAGAATTTATCCATAAAATCAGATAAGTTTACAAAAGGTCGAATGAGATCAAAGAGTATAAACGCGCGAATAAAAAGTGTAGAAAAAATGAGAAATAGTAAAGTATTTTCAAAACCTTTTTCTAAGTTTCTGAACTTTGAACAACAATCATGATTATAAAATGAAACCTATGGTGTTAAAATTTATTAGATTAAAATCTTGTGAGTTCAGATCTATAACCCGTATGTTTAGAACAGTATTACCACAAAACTTAAACTTAGAAATAAAGTCAATTTCAGCCAAATTATAGATTTTTTATATGTTATTTAATTGTGAATATAATCATTATTTGTTCAGAAATTTTCATTATATGGCTTATTTTCATATATATATGGCTTATTTTCATCGTAGTACCTGTACCTAGCTTTATGATGAAAGATTAAAAACCGCATTTTTTAAAGATATTAATAATGTTTAAGGAGAATATTTTTTCCAAGTTTGCATGAAAAATGAATTTTTCAACCACTGATTTTCGAATAACTCCGAAACTATTGAGCGGGAAAAAATAATGTTAAGATAATTGGAAGTTGATTTTAGTCGACATCTTTTTATTTATTTTATTTGTATGAGTTATACAAAAAAGAGAGAAATATTAGGCATGCCAATAAAAAGATCGAGACCTGATAGAAAAAAACAAAAAACTGAAAGCAGATTTTCGTTCAGCACATCAAGTTTAATCTAGTCCCCTTATTTTTGCTTAAAAGATGATTTTTGAAGCTGTGTAAATAATTTTGAAAAATAAAAAAATGTTTTAATTCTTTTGAAATGAAAAAGGCATAAGAATATTTCTTTGTTATGCACTGAGAAAATTGTTTCATTGTGTAATGTAATTTTTCGTTTGTCAATATCGTGTTATTAACTCATCGAGACAATAAATTTACTTGTGATAACCGAATTTATTATCACAAAAACGGTTACAGCTACCGAATTTTTCCATCCATAAAATACATAAAAACTTTAACAAAACTATTTAGAAAAGTATGTTTATTTTCAACAAATACACATATGTATGTGTGTGTGAAAAACTAAATATAAGAAATGGTACGATTATATAGAAAAATTTATAATTTTTATACATATCTCTTAAATACATGAATAAGTTGATACTTCTTATTATTCTTGTTGTTTGTTATTCCTTCTCTCCACAGAAGCTGGAAATTCATAAATATAATATGAAAATCAATGATATTCTTATACAGAAAATTATATTCACATATTAACCTGCTGGATCCACACAACTCTTAGGATGCTACCATTCCAAATATTCCTTTAAAAATGTCAGAAGAATGCATTTTAATTATTTTTTTTTTGATGTAAAATTATTGAATAAACTAATTTAATAATTTTAGGAATTCCAATTCTGTCATAACAATTAATTTTTAGCAATAATTATAAAAAAACTTTTGAATTAAAAAATGTTTTTTAGTAACAATTAAATTTTGGTTTAACCTATTAAATTTTTATAACTTCAACCATTTTCCAATCAATCTTTTTTCTGCGTGTATTATAAAGAAATACCGCTATTTTTTCAGAAATTGCTATAATCAATCTACACTACACATTTCAGGCATTACAACAGCAAAGCAATTATTTCAAAATACTTTATTACGACAATATTCGTTTTTTTTTTCGAATTTTGAACAAATTTTGTAATGGTTCGATTACATATGACTATGTCTATATGTAATCGAACCACAATTGACAAGAGGTTCAATATTAGATTTTTCACCGAAATCCTATTGATTTTGGTAAAAAATTAAAGGAATTTTGTTTTATTAAAATTTAATTGGATTGTTGATAAAAAAATCAATTACAGAGAAAAATGTCTTCAATTACCAAATATATTAGTAAATAATTCATTCAATTAAAAAATTTTATACTCAACGATTTTTTTATTTGTGAAAAATAAAATTTTAATAAAAAATTAAATTTTTAATGAAAATCTAATTTTTTAATATTTTTAAAATAATAAGGGTTTTCATTCAATCGGATAAAATTACAGAATTCGTAAATTTGTACGCTTTACTCTCTTGTTGTATGAATGCCCCCTGTAAATAATTAGGTATTATTTTATTAATCTTACGGAAATTTTGGCAAATAATATAAGATTCCAATGTTTTAATTTTAGTGTTTTGCTTTTTATCCATTTGAATATAAAAAAAATAATAATTTTTACAATTTTGAATTTTCAAATATAAAAGCCTACAAATTCATTTACAAATACAGAAAAAAGTTTGTACATAAATATAAAAATTTACTTTCATCAATTTCAGTTCATAATATTTAAGCATAATTTCTTAAGCATTAATACTTTTTTATATTTTTTCAAATGAATCAAAAGTCAAGAAGACTGAAAAAATGTTTAAAATTTTCATTTATGTTTTCAATTTGTATAAAAAATATTTGAAATTTTCTTCGAAAAATTTTAAGTTTTTAATGATTTTTAGCTACATTTTGGGAACAGAACGGAAGAGCTTTTTATCAAAATGATGTGCTGCAGAATGCGAACAAAACTATGGAAATTTCTAAACATTATTTTTAAACAGATTTTCCTTGAAATTTTGCCATTTTAAGGCAACGTTTCATTGACCATTTGCAATCAAATCTAATAAAACTATATCAGCTATTTAACACAATTTTTGCAAACTTCCTAAAATTTTTATTATGAACAATTTAATAATATCTATGAACAAAATTTTATATTTTGTGAATAAAGTTTGGGAAAAAAATCATGTTCGATTCATAATATTTATGAAAAAAAAATTTCAAATATATGCATTCTTTCTCTCTGTGCATTTTTTACAAGATTGTATATTTATTATGTTTATTAGCTTTACGAGGCATTTGTGTGATTGAATAAAATCTTCTAAAAATTTTTAAGAGAATTTATTTATAACACCGTACAACAGCATTTTTCACATGTGAACCTTACATACGAAAGTAGAGACATTTTATGATAGTTCCCATCAATTTTTCATTTCGCGTTCGAATATCCTTTTAAAAGGACTTCGAAATTTGCAACAATAGATTACTAAACATCTATAATATAATTATCTTTACCATTTTTCAATGTCACCCCGAAATATAACGGAGATTAAAGATATTACATCGAACATAAGTTGCTCTATTACTTCAAAAAGAATGATGGTACTTCAACAAAATTTTAAGAAGTTTTCAGTCTAAAAATGTTGTAATGACATCAAAATACGAGCGATACATAGTAAGCGAGATACATATTGAGCCCTAACCGCATAAATGTCATAAGTGAAGAACACAAAACTTGAAAGGAGAAGCATTTTTGTAATTAATTAAGGTAAAATTACTTTCGTTATAAATTTGAAATGATGCTTGTTAAGTCGATGATATTTTTACAGATGATGTAAATGATCCTGATTTTTATATTTTCATCAAAAAATAAATTTCGAAAATCCTGTTAATTGCGACATTATGGTGCTCAGGGCTCGATGTAAGCAAAAAACTGATTTTGTGACATTTACAGACAAAGCTATGAATATGCCAAAATTCCTTCTATCAACATTCAAACTTGAACCCTTATATTCTTGAGCTATTAGTCATAGTCAAAACAAGAAAAAAAGATATAGTCGGTCAAATGCGACCACATGATACCCTACACCATTGTGTATGTGCACCTAAATTCAGGGAGAATTCTTATATTATACCTGTGGGCAATTGTGGATCGATACTTGTATTAAGTGTAAAATAAAACAAACAAATACAGAATATTACACCGATATTAAAATTTATATAATTTCAAGTATTTCAGGGTGATTATCGAAAGCGGGCTATAAGTTGTGCGTTCAAATAATGTTATGTCTTATCTGAAGGCACACCTTAAAGCTCACTTTTTTTCAATAAAAAAAAATGAACGGAATAAGCTAGGATTAAAACTAAACCAACTATTTGAAGCATTTCTTCTCCAAATTTTTCTGATATATCATTTTATATAAAAATTAATTGCTAACTGAAAAAATATTAAATGATTTTACGAAATATTTCGCGGTGTCCTTCTATAAGAATTTAAAAATAATAATCACAACTGAGTGCTTATCATTTTCTTAAATTCGCTTTTAACTTGGATTCAATTTCTTTACAATTGCCAAAATTCTGGGTAATTAACATGACTGTGGGACCAAAATAACATTTTCAATTTAGAGTGCTTTTACTATAACGACAAAATTCTAAATCTGGCCAGAAAATGAAAAACATTATTGCCTGTCACAAGTGTTGTATCATTGTCTTTTTATGACACTCATTAATATGATTATTCGAGTTTATTTAGACTAAAGAAGCAATACAATCACATATCCTGTTGGATTTTGGGTAAACTTGTCATACAACAAATTGTTTTGTAAATTTTTATTGTTTATTATCGATTATTCGATATATAAATTTTTACCTTGGAACATGAGAAAAGTCAACAATAACGTATATTTTCAAGGCTAACATAAATAATGAAAATATTTTTATTTTTTTGTTATTGAGGAGCTCTGATCATTCTTTGCCTCAGAGTTCTTCTCAGCTTTGTTCTTTAATTTTTTTTTAATTTTTTTAATTTTTTTTTGATTGACGAAAGTTTACACATAGCTTTAGCATGACTGATATTTGATTTTGAAGAAATGAACACAGCGTGCCATTACGCGGCCGAACACATTTGACAAAGCTCTTAGGAGCTTCTCTATTTTTTGGGCTTGGAATTCATTCTTCTTACTCTTTCTTTTCCTGAACCAAATTTCATAGCATCCTTTAGGTGTTAAGCTTTTTTATTACCTTGAAATATAATACTTTTGTCGAAATCTCAATCAACATTTTCTAGTAAGTTCAGTAAATTAAAAGAAAAAAAAAAAAAAAAAAAAAAATCAAGTTTTATTAGTACATTTTTTTCTTTGACTGCCATCTACATGTGGAGAAACGACCGTATTTTAAAAATTCGATCTGCTGTTAAATTTAACATGTCTCAAAGAAGATATTTAAAATTAACAGCAGTAAGAGTTATTACTAACATTTTGTGATGTTTTATTCGAACGCATACTTTATATGAGAGCTAAGGTAAATTATGAACCGAATTTAAAAAAATTGTTATTTCTACTTATATAAAGCTTATTTGTGTCAAATATTAATTTGATACTAACATTTCTATGAAATTTATACACATTAAAGTGATTTTCGGAAGAGGGGTTTATATGGGAGCTACAGTAAATTATGGACCGATCTTCGTGAAATTTTACATACAAATTGATACTTATACAATTATGCTTTTCTTGGAGAGCCGTGAAGTACAATAGGATGATCTACCATTTAAATAACTTTTCAATTTCACCTAGCTATTGTATTGTACTCTAAATCTGGGGTTCTTGCAAGCAACAGGTTCGCGACCCCTTTGAGATATTACAAATCGAAAACTATTTTAAAACGTGATAATGTCTGATATCAGACATATGTGCTTCTCAATTATGGACCAAAGTTGTTAATTTTAAGTTTGATTCTTATGGTTCATTTTTAGAGTTTTTCCCGGGACGGGAATTCCCAGGAATTCCGCAAAATCTTCAGTTCCATATTCCCGGGAAATCATGTGGGAATTTCCGGGATTTCTTGTGTTTGAAAAATGTTTATATTTTTAAACTCATATATGGTTATTTTACACAGAAAAATATAAATAAATATGAATTTTAATTATGAAATTGTTTAAATGAATTAAAGTTTTGTTTGATTTTGTTACAAACATCAAAATAATAATATTAACTATAAGAAATTAATCGATTTTTTGAAGAATTTTAATTACTTTTTTTATTATACCAGTTATGTTTATGAAATTGTGATGAAGTATAAAAAATTTACTTATTAATTTCGTACAGAAATTAATTGAATCTGTATATTAAAAGACACAAATTTATGCTAAGTTATTTATTTGCATTATAAATATTTAAAAAAATATACAAACTCATTTTTCATTTATTACCTACATACATGTAAATAAAATACACATAATTCTTGTAAAGTACAGAATGTAAAATGGAATTAATAAATATATCGTGGGAAATACGTGTACTTACTTATTACTGTTATCGAACAAAATTCATGTTTCAATCAATTAGTACATTTCGGAAGGGCATACTAACCCTTGTATAACACTGTGAATAAAATCTAGGAGACGAAACACAAATTTGAATATTAAACGACATGTATGTGATTGCTTAAACAAATTGTTAAAAATAATACTTACTATTCCCGTATGCAGTCCTTGGCCTAAATAGTAACTCCGTTATATAAAATAACATCGTAAACCTTACACATTTCTCCAAATACAGACATTTTACTTACTACAGAATTGCATACATTTATGAATACGATTAATTAATTTATCACAATTTTCACTTCTAGGAGTAAAGTCCATAGACAGAAATAATCTCATTTTAATATTTTTATAACATTTTTTCAAAATGTTTCTCTTTTTTATGATTTTTATTTTTTTAAGTTTTCAATTTTAGACAAGCAGATATGAGTATTAAATGAATTAAAATTATAAATTAAATTAGTTAAAATATTTATTAAATTTTAAAATAAAAGTAATTAAAAAATTAATTGAAAAATTTTAGACCATATTTTTGTTTTCTATGTAGTATAAAGTGTGTTTTTACACTTGTTTTTATTTATTTTATTTCGTTACGAATTTAAATATCTTTAAGGAATTGTATAAATATATTTGATATATTTTAGTTGTGGTTAAAAATAATATGTTGCGAAAGTACTAGTAAGAAGTAAAATTCGATATTTAAAAAGTATATTTATTAAACGATTTGCACAGATGTGAAGATTGTAAGAGGAATCTTCTTAAAATATTTAAAATCCTCAAACAAAAACTTAAATTTTTAAAGCACCAGTGAAAACGTGGGTCTAAAAGTATCGAAATTATTAACTATATATGAATTTTTCATCCGATAAATTACAAAAAGTTCACTTATAAGACCATGTAATTTAAAGTGTCCAATCGTTCAAGAACTGAACTGAGCCCAGGTTTTCTTTGGCTACATATAAATAGTGTAGCATAAAAATAGAAGAATCTTAATTATATTTTTGTATGAGAAAAACTATTATTTTTAGAAATGGGTTTTAAATAGGAAAATAATAGCTTTTTAGAAATTCGTAAAATTCTTTTGGGGCTTACTTCCGTAATAATATCCAGGGAATGATTCGAGTTCAAATGAGTTGTTATGTAATAAAAAGTTTCCATTTAATTTTCAAAATGCCAATATTGTAAAAAGAACTGAATTTGTTTATCGGTTTATGATTAATTAATTCACTTTAATATTTTTTATCCTTCATTTAAGCGAATTTTCTTAAAAATATAAATTTAAAAATTTATCTCGATTTCCCGGTAACGAAAAAAGACCGGGAAAAGAAAAAGTCTATTCATTTCACAAAATGTATTAAATAAATTCTTGATTATTTTAATATTAAATGTAAATCTCATAATATTCTGAAATATGAAAGTAAATACAAATGAATACACGAAAAATGTATTTTTCAAATTTCCTCTTCTTGTTGAGGAATTTATTATTTATTCCCAAACTTTTGCCATTTAAAAGAAATTTAATTTTATATCATCCTCAATTTGAAATCAAGTTTACGTATTAAAAAATATATAAAGTACAAAAATTGTGAATAAAATACTGTCGATCAGGTTATACTATTTCCGATTTTGAACTATGAGGTTACAATTTTAAAGTTAACTTATTAAAAATGAAATGTTTCTACGAAAGTGTGAATATCAATTGTACTTCTCATAAATACTCTAATCTAAAGTGACTTTAAATCTTCTATAATACTGGAGCAATTAAATAGCTGTCCATTTAGGTCCAAAGAGTTCCTTTTAACATAAGTAGGTCTTCTTCAAATAGAAATCATTAAAGGCCTATGGCTCAAAATTTCCAGTTGTTTCGAAAGTCTGATATAAATAAAATCATGCTTACTTAAGTCATATAAATTCATCAAAATATTGAAATTAAATAAATTGATAAAATTATTGAAATTTTTAATAAATTTCATAGTTTTTTATAAGAACGTAAATAGAAGTAAATTTGTATTATTGACTTTTAAATTCAATAATCTTTAAATTGCGTCTTTAAGTAAATTTTCTTCGCGACCCCCGTAAAATGTTTTCATGGATACCCATTTGAGAACTGTTGCTCTAAATGGTGCGATCTATGGCATTTCTTCCTTTAGATGGACTTTGTGTAGAAATATTAAGATCAGCTCTACTTGGTAAATAAAATATTTAAAATTCTTATTTATTGACTTACAGTTGTGGTCATAACATTTACAAATGAAAACTAATATTTAGCAATAAAACATTTTCTTTTTTACTGAAAAACAGTATTTTAAGTAACTACTTTTGTTTTTTTGGAATAATTTTAAATGTTTATTTGATTGTCTAAATAAAAATATATGTATATTTTTTATTATCTAAATATTGCACTATGTGACGAAATGGAAAAAGTTGGATACACTTTTGAAATGACCTAGTGAAGACTGTGATTGTAGTTGAGTAGTTTATTATGCAGTATTTTTAAAATTTATTTTTTTTTTTACCAATTTAAATTAGACGAGAAATCAAGCTTTCTAAATATATACACCTTTTTCACACTAGACGATTTTTTTTCTGAAATATTGTAAAAAATATCTGCTATTTTTATTTAAGTTTTTCAAGTTTCGCGCCATTTTTTCTATTATTTCGTAAATATCCTATAATTTTGTAATTTTCGTTTAGACATAATTTATTATTGATATTTGCCATAAATATGTATGTTTTATTTAAACAGTAACCGCAAAAACTACTGGGAGTCGGTCCATAATTTATCATTGCTCCGGAAATTTATTAATCCATATGTAGGGTAACTTTTTCTAAAGTAAATTTATTTATTAATATTATTTTTTGCCATTATCATAATCAGTAGTGTATCGCAACTTGTAGCAAGATAAGTAGTTTATAAAACTCAAACAGGGACCGTTTCACACATATACATTTATACCAGAATCTTTTAGATACAGAATCATAAATTCTTTTACATAATTTTTTTTGTGTTTGCAACATTTTGACAAAAGCGCTATTGTTGTTCTATTAGTAATTTAAAATTTTTTGATTAAAAGAAAAATAACTTGTTTGCATTTTAAGTAACTTTTTTCATTTCTGATAAGCGAAGTGAGCAATAGCCATCAGATATTGTGCACAATCAGCTAACGCTATCAACTTTTCATCATCATCATCACCATCAAATAATACTTGTATACTCATCAACATTACAAATTCCAGATTGTAGATAAGAGTGTCATACCAAGCAGCACGCATACAAAAAGGTATAAGAACACAAAACGAGGAGATGTTATAAGTGGGAATATGTTTTAGTATTTCTGTCTTAATTACCACCACTAATACATATTCAAGAAATAAGTAATTGTGCTTGTATATTCTTTGATAGTAAGAAAAGTTATAAAATGAAATTTGTTTTCATTTAAAACTTGCTTTAGCTAAAAGTTCCTTCAACAAAAGCTGGCAAGTAGACATATTAAATTGCAGCTGAATTTTATTTTTATTTTATATTCGTACAACATTTAGGTGACAACGATAAAACAGAGTAAAATGGATATAACTTTTTAAAGTGTTAAACATTTTGACAAGTTTAAATCATGATTTTATTTTTATACCCTCCAACACTAGTTGTGAAAGGAGGTATACTAAGTTTGTCCATGTGTAACACCAAGAAAAATATTTGGAACCCCATAAAGTATATATATATATATATATATATATATATATATATATATTTCTTATTTGTTGTTCCCAGGAGCAGCTTGAGATTTCAAACCAGCCAAATCGGTTCCCTGATCCCTGAAACTAATTTCAAACTGACAATTTTTCAATAAAAAATAATCTGCCAAAATGTCTAGCTATGTTCAGTAGAAGATGTTTGCGAGACTAAATAGTTGCGCAAACTTATAAGGGTTGTTCAAATCAATTTCCATACAAATTTTGACATTTTCTAATGTGAAAACTTGCGCACATTGCATAGCTTGCGATTGTTTTGCGCTTTTTCATAAGAATCCTTAATATTTTGTAAATAATCAACAAAGGACTTTTTATAAAATAAGTATTATTAATATCGGACTCTTCCCCCAAACTTTGTTTCTAAAAAGGTCTTGTAGCGTTTTTTACACAAAAGGTAATAATACAAATATAATTTAATTATAATTTTTTTTTTTTTTTATTAATTTCCTAATGAGGATTGGATTTGCAGTTATCTAAGTACGAAACTAATTTTTACTTTTGTGATGTAGATGTGTGAAATAATTATGAAATATATATAAAAAACGTTAATTTTATTTATGAATAAATACAAAAATAGTAGAAGTGAAAAATCATCTTCTAGAATAAAGTAACTAATCGTTACGTCTAGAAGACTATTTTACGACTTTCCCAGAAGTGTTCTCTTCGAGTCTTCTAGAAGGCTCTTCCACGAGGAACAGTTCTTACCGACGGAAGATGATTTTTGTGATATTTTGGCGATGAATTTCAACTTCTGGAAGACTATTCTTCGTGACTCCCACAATAGGAGATGTTTGCAGTTCTAATAAACACAAGGTCATACATGTTGATAAACTTACTGTTCTCGGGAAATAAACTTACTGAATCCTGGGAAATAAAAGCTAACAAAAGTGTGCATTTTTAACATTTTTAGAAATCAAAAATTATACAAACATTATATTATATTACTTTGCATCCAGTTCGATATAATTAACTGTAAATAGTTTATTAAAATACCAGAAATAATATGAATAATAATAAATAAAATAATAATAAAAAATAAAATAATAATAAAAAATACTACTTAAATATTAAAAATATTAAAGTTCTCCATGTCTGAAATCACCGCTATTAGGATACAAAACTCAGAAAACCTAGCAAATTTTAAACGAATGTTCGACACAGTTTTGTACGATTTTTTTATTTTGAGATTTTACCTCCAATATTTTTTGCACATAAATTTTTAATATTTAAGATAAAAAATTATTATTATTTTTATGTTTCGGAGAAATCGATCGGGGCGAGAAAAAATTTTTCTTGAAGAAATGTTTATTTATGTGTAAAAAAATCTGTGGCTGTCGATGATGAATAACCAGATACTTAAATAGTAAAACTTAAATAGTAAAACATATATATATATTTTTAGATATATACATAGATATATTCCCTGCAAATTATATGTAAAATATAGTATTTTTTTTAATTCTCATGTATTTTAATAATATTGTATTTTTTCTGAATAATCGGGAATCCCGGGAACGCCTTAAATCAAATGCCATTTTCCGGAACTTGAAAAATTTCTGGAAATTAAAAACTCTGGTTTCAAGCTATACACACTGATACACAGCGTTTCCAGAATGATGATTTTATAATATTTTTGATGACTTTTTAACTAAAATATGATTTGATGATTTTTTCCCTCAAAAAATTTTTTTTTGAAGTCTCCCAAAGATTTATTACAAGATTTTGTTTAAAAATTCCAATATTTGAATATTGATAATTATGTGAAATTTTATTCAGACTCAAGTTAAATTTTTTGTGTAAATATTGTTTAAGAATACATTGTATACTGCAAAACACTAACAAAGTGAAGTGTATTTTCTGGACTAGTAGCAACATTCCTAATGACAACACGTTAATTTTATTTGCCAGGACTACATCGACCAAAATCTTCATATACTTAGGATATTTAGAAATTGTTCTTTTATTTTAATTAATTTTTCTGAGCAATGACGCATTAGTAGCAACAATACCTTAGCGGTCAATCGTCATAGGAAAATAGCTCAATCTCCGTAAAAGAGCACTCTATAAGGGTATCAAATTTAAATGGTAAATGGTGCGTTACATGGCTTCTAAGAAGGATCATAATTGCCCTATCATAATCCTTTTTTAGAATATTTAACAATAGTTGTTTATGATTTCTTTTTGTTACTTTTAGGTGTCTTTGAACATGATTAATTTAAAGTTCTTTAAAATCAATAAAAACTTAAGATGAAAACAAAACCGGTATTATATTCCATAAAGAAAATTGTTCTACGATGTATGATTTATACTTTAAATCTCGAAAACGCTTTCTTTCAACTCAAAATATGTGCGAAATATTCTTCAGATTTTTTTCCTGATGGTAGGACTTTTAAATCAGGTCAGAACTAGATATGAAGTTAAAGTTAAGAAAAAAATTTTTTTTTGATAATTTTTACACCAAAATTATGATTTTTCTTTCCAGAAATGACGATTTTTTGTCGAAAATTTCTGGCAACGCCACCGATAGAGAAAAATACCTTGAAAACTATGAGAAGAGCTTGTCTGCTAACATGTAGAAACACATACAAATAATGCTGCTGGGATAAATTTCATAAATATGAAGTGGTTTTTGGAGTTTTTTTTTATCAAGAGAAAGTATAGATATATATTTATGTTACTTTATAATTTCTAATTTATTATACTTTTTTTCTGCGTTTAGAATTAATAAATTTTAAATGTGGTGATATTTCTTACCATTTTCATTGTAAAAATAAAACTATAACGCATTTAGTTATCACATATTTTTTTTGGTTTTATTTTCTTAAAGTTCTTGTAGAATATGGAATTCTTTTAGTTCCCTGAAAAAATAAAAAATATACATACATAGTTTGTTATACGAAATTTATGCATTTATTTAAAGACATGTATTTCTGTCGTAGTTAGTCTAGTGGTACTTCTTCTTGTGTCACTTGAATAACAAATATTTTAAAACTAAGCAAACTGTAATTTATTTTTAAATTGTAGGTTATAAAAATGAAAGTTATTATCTTCTAACATTCAATTAGTAATGAGTACTGCCACCATTTTTAGAAATAACATCAAAAATGTGACTTGGCACGACTTGTACAATGACTTTAAGTAATTTAGCGAAATTGAACTTCATGCTTCCGTTATTGCATCCTTTAAGTATTCTATCGTCTCAAATTGTTTTCCTCCTTCACTAACTTTTCTTGCAAGCCAACCTCAGACATTTTCCATTGGATTCAGGTCTTGTGAATATGGGGGCCAATCCAAAACTTGAACGCCTTGTTGATTAATCCATTATTTTACTGCTTTGGCGGTTCAAGGTATGGGTCCAAAGAAATCATTAAATTTTGGAAATGCTTTTGTAAGCTGTTGCAGTCATTTTGTTGGATACAAAAACCAATTCTATGGTACCATAACACGAAATGGCACCCCATATAAAAATTCAAAAATAATTCCTCCTTATTTAGGTCACGAAAGTAATAGTTATACCATCGGAAAATACAAATTTAAAGTGTAGACGTTGTGATTTGCGTTTTTCATTAAGTGGCGGTTTTTTTCAGGTTTCGTCGGACTATGTATGTGCATGACTTTAAAATACGGTGCACTGTTCTTAGACTGGCACTGACTCCACTCTTTTTACTGGTGCATCTCTTGAAATATTAAATAATTTGTAGAATTCGTAAATCGGTAATTTAATTGCAATGTCGTTGGTGCATAAGCATAAGCTAAATTCTAAGAGATCGGAATTAGAAAAATATTTAATTAATGTTAATTACTCAGCTTTATATTGTTGTAAAGCAACTATTACACAACTAGGTCTGAAGGATCATTTAAGTCTTTCAAGAGATGGACTAAGATACTTCTCATATCTCCACTCTTTTGACGACCTTAGGAGTAATCATTCAGTTATTTTTTGAAAGACGTTTGTAGTCTACAAGTTGTATATATTTTTACGTATAGTTAGTACTTTTGGTAATATGTTGAATTTCCTAAAAGGTGAGAAATTTTTGACTTTTTGAAATATGACAATTAGAACAATGTGTAACCTCACAAGAACGTCATCAGGTAGAGTAGACTTTGCAAAATTGGTGGATAACTTAAAATATTGTTTCGTTTTTACCTTTTAAAAACGGTGGTTTATTTTCTTTAAATAACCCGTATACTTTGATTGCAAATAAAATCAGTTTAGTAGTTTAAAAGTTGTGACGACTCTTTATTTTATTTAAAAAAATTTATAACAATAACAGTTTAAATAGTTATTATGTGTTCTAATACACACACACACTTAAATTTAACACTTTATACAGCACCCTTTAATAATGTACAAGAATATACAGCCAAGGCAGTCAATTTGTCTTTACTTAACGATACTTCCAATTAGACTGACTCAATTATTTCCTTCTAGATATTTCTCGAAAGCTCTATTTCTTTCTACAATGTTCTTAACGGACAAACTAGTATATTCGAATTCTAGAACTTTCGGTGTTAATGTTAGCTGCTTCATCATTTAGTGTTGCCATACTTACAAACAATGGCGAAAGCTTTTCATTCAATGTTTTATGTTTACAACTATGTTAATAACTTATACAGATATGTTAACTGCTGTTAACATAAACAGAAAGGTCGAGAAGCATTTAAATTTAAACCAGCCGTTAAAACCGTTATATTTGAATTCAATTACAAATTCGTAACAATATATAACGAGTACATGCACTTTGAGAGAAACTGTTATATGTGAGCTAAGTAATATACCATGTACGATAAATTTTAATATACGTGATCATAATTTAAGAGCAACATATTATGATTGGTACATATGGTCACAGCTAAAAATAGTATAATTATAAATAATAATTGTTATGTTTCCATTTCATCATACTGTGTTCGATTTTTTTCATGTTATGGTTCGAGTTTTTCATATTATTAAAACATTATTATCTTAACACATTATTATCCCATCTTATTATATTGTGGTTCCATTTTATCATATTATCATTTCATCTTAGCATATTATACCATTCTATCGGATTATTGTTCCATTTTATCATATTATTATCCCATATTATCATATTATGATTCCATCTTATCATATATTAAAATAAATTAATTCGTAATTATTATTTTTATAAACTGTTTATTGAGTCATTAGAGAGGTGTTTATTAATCATAAAAAATAATTTACATATTATTTGTTCATTAATTAATTTTATTTATGCAAGATAATACAAGAGATGTATATATATATATATTTTTTTTTTCTTGTTAAATAAATCTTTTAATAGTAGATAATCAATATCTCATATTGCTTGAATCACACCACTAAATATAACAGACACTTGTCTTTTTATATTAATTCATGTATAAACTAAATCAGAATTATAATAAAGGTGGTAAACAAACGTTGAAAAGCAACTATTTTCAAAAACAAACACATAATGAATTTTTTAACCATACTTGTAACAATCATATTTATTTGTAACATTTTACTGTCATGAGAATAATATTAATATTTTTTGAAAACAAAATATGGTTTAAGAACAAAGAAAAAGATTATATTTATTTAATGGTTGTGGAAATAATTATATATTTTATGTTAATAAAATTTTGTTTCTGGTAAAAATATTCAAACATATAAAATTTTGTAGTCAACTCTATTAAAATTTTGATTGACTGTTAACATTGAATGATAAAACTGAAACAAAAACATTGTTATCATGAACACAATATTTTTTAAATTAATGAAAATTAATAATGGGAACATAATATTGTTGTAGCAACAATGCCGAAACCATGTTTTTTCTCTACGTGTAGATTTTATCGTTGCAAAAAAAATTTTCACGCTGCCTAGGCGGATGGACAGACGGCTATCCGCAGTTTAATCGATTCGGGAATTATAACTTAAAATTGTTTTGCACATAATTATCCTGTAGGTAAAGCATGTTAAACTTGTTTATACTGTACAACGGAAATCAAAAAATTTTCTCACACATGATCAGTTGCATATACGTTGGAAAATATAGACTTAATATAGTATAACTGCGTTTTTACTTTTTCATTTACATATATAAAATATTTAAACATATTTTGTACTTCACTGCAATCTGATAGTTTTGTTTTTGTGTATAACCACAATCCCATGACTGTCAGACTGCTGTCTCTTAATTTTATTTTTAGCTCTAAGTTAGACTGAATTGAAGAATAGCGACAATTCATATCTTTAAGTTTGAAAATTTTTGAAATAAAGTTCAGTTTTAAAGTAAGCATAAACAACTGAAGTTGTTTAATTCTGTAAATTGCGCGAGGACAATTTTTTATTATGCTACTTTATAATTTGCTATTATAGGGTGATATGGGTATCAAATGAAAGAGAAGAATTTTGCCATTCTATTAAATTACTTTTTGTTGAAATAGTCCAAAGTTGCAAATAATATCCATCGAATATTTCATCCTCTGATATCCTTGAAGGTTTGCAATAAATAATTTCCAAAATAATATATGTATGTTGAAAATATTAACATCTGGTTTTAAGTACCAAATTTTTATGGTTTTAACTTTATTAATTTAATACATATTACTTTAATACATACAACGAAATTATTCCCAAGAACAAAAGTACATATTTTATTTTCAGTTTATTGAGACTTTGAGCATACAAAACTAATATAGCCTTTTCTGAAGCCATTGTATTTAAATTTCAAGTAATTGTTACTTTAATTATAGTATGACAACCTTATTTGGAAGACTTTCAAATATATTTGAAAGCTTAAACGACTATAAGTTGCGTATTTCTATTTACAGCATGTATTTTTAATCTGTGAAAGTGCAGCTGACTATGATTTTATATTATATTTTATTTTGTTTTATAAGTAATTAACATGAAAAAAATGTGTATTCGGTCAAGCGTGACCATGCAATACCCTACACCATTATGTACGCTCATTAAATTGATTTTCGAGTGAGGTCCTTATATAGAAACTAAGAACATATTTGGACCGATCCTTAATATACTTCATTTCGTCGTTTATATATTTAAACAAAACCTACTAATGACAAATTTAATTCAAAGTCTGGCAGTGATTTTCTCGAGTGGATCTTATGTGGGAACTATGTTCAGTTATGGTCGAATTATCTTGAAATTTGGTAGTGCGACTTATAATGACATTTTAGAATTGTTGTATGGGAGATTTTTTCAATTAAAGACCAATCTTTGCAAAATTTGATAGCGTGATTTACTCAAATGCATAATAATTATGCCAAATTTTATTTCGATGCTAACTTTTTTATGGGATTTATACGCGTTTAAATAATTTTCGTGAAGGTGTCTCATATGAAAACTATGGCGAATTATGCAACAAAACCCTTACAATTTGGTAGTTTGGCAGAAGGCTGAGCTTTCGCCAATTTTTTTGTTTGACATCAGTAAACTTTCATTAATAAAGAAAACCTAGATATATCGGCTTTAATTTAAGCCCTTTTGAACCTGATTACCTGTCTTTTAACACTAGAGAGTCTATGACTACGTTCACATGATGATTTTTAAGACGTCGTTTTATTTGAATTATCTTTTGAAGTTGCTACCAAAAATCATTTGTGTTCACATGATGATTTTTTTGTTCCACGATTTTTTTTATATTTTCTCTTTTTACTTATAAGCAGGGTTGATATTTCCTGTTCGTAGCAATACTACCAGTTCAAAAGAGAAAAATGAATAAAAAGTAACGAGAAAAATACCAATGAGTGTAAAGAGAAATAAAAACAAAAAATCATGAAAACAGAAAACGTGATTTTTTCTCAATCCCTCTTTCAACTCTACCCCGCTCGTTTACAAACAAAAAAATATGATTTAAATTTATTTTTAATTAATCGTCTGAACGTAGCCTATATGTATAGTGAACGATCTACAGCAAGTAAACGCCTCGTAGCTGATAATGAAGTTCGGGGAGGACAAGTTGGATTCACCTATCAGCTGTCTGGCGGATGCTCCCCAGGAGAAGTCTTACGCACAAGCGATAATTTTTTTCACACTTTAGATGACTTTATTGAAACACCTGTTGCCAATTTTTGTTCATTACTATCAAGGTTACAATATGGAAACGAATCTTTAATAAATTCTAAAAACTGTGAAACTTATCACAGAAAACTATTTCAGAGAGTATTAAAAAAAAGAAACAAGTAATCACGTCTACATCCGAACAAATGCAAATTGAAAATATCAACATTTGATGGATGAAAAATCTACAATAAAGGAAAATAAAACCTATTAGTGTCACAAAAATTACTACGTCGTTTTCAAAATAATTGGCATATATACCCCAATGCCAAATTCTCCCCCTTCTACCCTATGTATAATGCCGATAAAAATCTTATCTACTTCGAATTTCATATAAATACATGCATATTCAAGACAATTCTGATCACATAAATGTGTTTCCGGGAACTGAATAAAATAATGGACCGATTTCAACCATTTTCATATGTTTTGTCTCTAAGTCAAAAAAAAAAAAAAAAATAACTATGACAATTAACATTAAATAATGTTTAAAATTACAACATATATTTCGAAAACAAAATTTACATAAACACTGACAGGACATTTCTAAAATTTTATAAAATTTTAACTGTTGAAGTTAAAGGAACACAATGCGAGATTGAGAAATTTCATTATAATGGTTTTTAAAATTAAGAATAATTTTAGAATAATTTGTTAGTAAACCTCAAGGATATCTAAGAATAAAATATTTGAAGGATATTTTTGACATTATAAAGGCCCGAAGGTTTAAAACAAAAAATTTTGCTGGAATTTCTAAATCATATTCTATTATCTGATACCCTTATCGTCATTTTCAAGCAACTAACAGATTTTAAATAATTCATAAAAAATTACTATTTTGAACTTTCCAAATACTTTTAAAAAATATTTAAAAGGATATTACTATCATAAAATATGTATATGGCTTGGTTCATGTGCGAAAATTTTTGTTCTACGGTGTTATAAGCAAATTCTCTTAAAAGTTATTCTGCTTCAAAAAATCAAAAATTTAAATTTTTACTAAAAATTAAATTCTTTATTAATATAAAATTAATTTTCTATTAACAAAAAATTAAATTTCTTATTAAAGAAAAAATTAATAAAAAATTTGTTATTAAAAAAAATATTAAAAATTTAATTTTTAAAATTAAATTTTTTGTTAAGAATTTAATTTTTCACAAATAAGAAAAAGAAAAAAAAAAATCCTAAAAACAAAATCAATTTTTTTAACAAATATTTGATTTTTTATCAACAATCCAATTCATTTTTTATAAAACAAAATCCCATTGACTTTTCACCAAAAAGTGAATTATCTAATATGGGACCTGTTATGACTTCTTAAAGAAACTTTATAAAACTTATCCATAATAAAATATTGATACCAACAATTACATATAGTCATAGTTATATTTATTAATATGTCATATTTATTTTGTTGTCATAAAATATTTTGAAATATTTGCTTTGCTGTTGTAGTGCCTGAAAAGTGTAGAGTAGATTATAGTAATTTCTAAAACATATAAAAAAGAAATATAAAAAAGAAATGTTCTCATGCCCTTTTCATTTCAAAAGTATTTGCACATTTTTTACTTATTTACATAGATTCAAAAATCAATTACACTGGTCGGCAAAGAAATCCTCCTTTAAGCAAAAATATTTTTTTTATGGGCATGTCTAATATTCCCCCTTTTTTGACGGTTACTTTAGTATAACTCGAGAACTGTTTATAAAATTTATATAAATAAAACCGCAATAGATGCTAACTAAAATTAGTAATAACATTTCTTCACATTGCCTTTTTTGATCCGTTCTATAGTATTGGAGTTACTCAAAAATTAGTGGTGAAAAAATCCATTTTTCATGCAAAATGGGAAATATTTTGCATCTTAAAACTATTAGAAATTTAAAAAAAGGCGGCTTTTTATCCCTTCACACAAGGTTATATATATATTTCGATTAAAATAAGCTATATATTGTGGAAGCTGATGAACATATAATGATTTTATTCACCTGCAATAAAAATATAGAATTTACGATATATTTTTATTTTTAAAAGTAAAATTTCTTTTTTGATATATGTATATTCACGAGTTATAAGTAGAGAAATTTGCAGTTATAATTTAAAAGATAAATTTTTTTCTGTATGCCATTTTAAATGTAATTTTCGCTGCATAAATACAATTCTTATTTTTTACCCAATTTTTTTTTTAAAACTTCTTAGGGAAGTTCTTTTTTCAAAGATCTATAACTTCCGAACTATTCGATTTATTAGCAGAGAAAAAATTAAAAAAAAATTGGTGACTAATTATAACATTCAATTTATTGAATAGATTCTTTATGGCAAACTTTTAAATTATATATATGGAGCATTAAACCATGTAACAATTTCCCAAAAATTTTCTCACACATGACAAAATCAATATATGCATCACACTAGAGCCCCTACATAATAAAGAAATAATATTTATGATTCTACTTTGTCATATTGTATCCGATTTTATGGTTTGTTTTTTCATGTTATGATTATAGTTTTACATGCAACTGAACAATATTATTATATTATTATACCACATTATCATATTTTGATTTCATTTTATCATATTAGTACCTCATGTTATCATATAGGTATCCTATCATATTATTACTTATATTCAATGGTTTCGACCACCATATATGGTTGAAATGCATGATATCTTATATTGCTTGAATCACACCGAGTATAACCAGACCTTGTTATGTTTATTCATATATGTGAACTAAATGAGAATTAGATTGAAGGTAGAAAACAATTAAAAAAAAAAAAAACTCATATATAGTTAAAAACAAACAAGTATTGAAGTTTTCCACTAAGTTTGTGAAAAGGATAAGTATTATACTTATTTGTAACATTTTATTGTTATAGTATTAATAATATTAATATGATTTAAAAAGAGAATATTGTTTAAGAACATGGAAAAGGACAGCAAATATTTAATGGTTGTAGAAGTAGTAATATGTTTCATATTAACAAAATTTTATTTCTGGTAAAAATATTTAAAACGTATAATTTTTGCAGTTAATCATATTAAAATTCTTACGGAGTGTAAACATTAAATGAGAAAATTGAATCGAAATCATTGTTATCATGAACACAGAGTTATTAAAATTCAATAAAAATGGGAACATAATATTGTTGTAGTGATCATGCTGTAACCATGTTTTTTCTCTGCGTATATATATATATACTACAACAATATTATGTTCCCATTTTTATTGAATTTTAATAACTCTGTGTTCATGATAACAATGATTTCGATTCAATTTTCTCATTTAATGTTTACACTCCATAAGAATTTTAATATGATTGACTGCAAAAATTATACGTTCTAAATATTTTTACCAGAAATAAAATTTTGTTAATATGAAACATATCACTACTTTATTAACTCATTATGAATGTCAAATAAAAGCTAATAATCCCTGCAGTATACCAAAAGTTTTTATTTAAATGTAGCAGAAGAAAATGTTAATAAAATATGTTTTATATAAAGTATATAATTAACTATAAATGTAATATTAAAAGGTTAAGTTTTTAAAAATATATTTTCTTTACTTTTTGTACTGCAATATTTAAGTAAAAATATTGATCTTTTGCAGCCTTTATTTGTCATCCGTATTGGGTTCATATAATCATCGTAAATTTTTTATAATATTCTTAAAAAATATTTCATCTTTTGAAATTTTTAAGTCCTTTTGATAGGAAATTTGATATTCTGAAAAAACCTGGGTACATATTTTTATCGTGAATAGTCTCTAGTTTTATTCACATAACAATTTTTTTATATTTTTATGATTGTCGCAGGCTGACATATATATGAAAATAAATAGTAAATTATAACATTTTCAAAAGGATATTTTCTTAAGTTTTTGTGACGCAACATTTAAATAAAAAAAAATTTATTATATTGAAGGAATTCTTAGCTTTAATTTAAAATCCATATTGGAGTGATATAATATTCGTAAATATTTTATATATTATTTTAAATAATGTTTATCCTTCTAAATTTTCAATTATTTTTTATTATTTTTATTGATGTCCTAGAGAAAAACTGAGTATGTAGATTTACTACGTATGGTCTCTGGTTTCATGCATATATCGATTTTTTTGTGTGTGAAAATAACTGTTACACGACATTATCAAAAATTTTTAACCTGGCTGAAGCCGACTTAAATCCTTAATAAGTTTTGTGGTAATACTATTTTAAACAAACGGGTTACACATCTGAACTCACAAGACTTGAAACTAATAGAGTGCATAATATTAGCAGCACAGGTTTTATTTTATAATTTACAATTATAATTTATAATTTTATAATTGTTGTTTAAAGTTCAAAAACTTAGAAAAAGGGCTAAAAATTACTTAACTTTTTCACATTTTACACATTTTGTCTGTGCGTTTATATTTTTCATCTCATTTGATCATATGCAAGCTAATCGGATTTTGTGGATAAATTCTACAACTTCTTTGTTATTGTGTAGACTTTCAACAATTGATGAAAATATTACTATTTTTTTTTAGTTTTTAATTTTTATTTTGGTTTTTTAGGCGGGATCTGTGCTCTCCTTAACGGAGTACAAATTTTGAAACAGGGATTTATACTTGTTGCATCTATGCGTATTTTGCGCTATATTTCGTTAATGTGCTGCAAATAGTCAATGCACTAGATAGTTTCAGACTTTGGAAAACATGAGCAAAATTAAAAAAAATCAGTTTTTCGCTAGGCACATTTACTGTTTCTAATGGAATAGCATGGACTACTTTTTGAACTTAGTTTTTTTTTTTTATTTTACACAATAAAATCACAGGAACATTCAAAATAAATTGAATAAAAAATTATGGACTTGAAAATTACGCAAAAATTGCATTTTTTGTTTTTATTTTTATATAGCAAATTGCAATTTGCACAAATCTTGGTTATATAGATATAAGAGTGACAAGAAATAAATTTGTGTTAAATGTCCTTGAGAGTTAAAAAGCGGACACTTTTGTCAAAAGAGATTTTGCTAAGGCATATCGCATGGGCAGCACGAAATTAACCTTAATAGGCATAATTAGGTCGTGTTTGTAATGAATGCTTAACGGAAATGTGAAGGCGCATCAAAAAATTTCGAAAAAAATTTCTTTACTTAAAAAATGATCGCAATATTAAATAGCATTTCTTTGTAACAAACTCTAATAAAATATATTTTCGCATAATATATGAAGAAATAACTTTGATTCGAACCACATTTTTCTCAAAATTTTTAAAAATCGTGATTTTTAGTATAGAAAATATTTTAAAAATTTTACTAGGAAATTCTAAAATATGCTACACTAATACCATCAAACTTTGAAAGTTTCATTAATTTGATTTGAATAACTTAGTAGGTTTTAATATTGAAAATAATTTTTACCTGAATTATACATAAGATTCTAGTTTGTAAACATATTTATATGTTCCCCCTGTATGCGAACTGATTCTAGATGCATTCGAGTCGCTTTATGTTTATACAAATAGAATTTAATGAGCCCTCAAAGAAAAAAAAAAAAAAAAAAAAAAAAAAAAAAACATTTTTTTTGAAGCTCTAAAATAAAAAATTTTTAAAAATTATTATATTTTTATAATTTTTGACAGTTGTATACGAATATGTTTTTTTTATTTGTTTTCTGTAGCGTAATATTAAATATAAAACATATTTTATATTTACATTTAATTCCTATATTTAAACTCTGTTGCAATGCATTGTTGTTAAAAAAAGAAAAATGTTTCAATCTATTTGATTTGTAAGTTTTAATTATTTTTTTTTTATTTTAATTTAGACTTTTCATATTTTCTTGATTATTTTTATATTGTTCATTTGTAATTTTTCTAGTTTACTTTATTTTTTCAGCTTTAGTTATTGGTTAGGATGATAAACTATTTATTTTAGAAGTATTGGCTTCTTTTTTAACATTGATATGAGCGCTTTAGGAAGTTAGGAAGTGTTTTTTTAATTTTCTGTCTTACAAAATTGCATCGTTTGAAGCTCCATTTTTTTACTGGGTTTTTAGTTGAAAAAAATAATGTGTAAGATTTTTAAACAAAATGGTAATCAAATATTTATTATGAAAATTAAAGACTATGGTACATTTTTTATTTCATCAAGAGTTAAAAAAAAAAAAAAAAATATGCACACGTATTCATAAAATACCAAGTTCTTTTTATCATCTAAAAATCATTTTGTATAACTTTCTATATAAACTTTATTAGACAATAAAAAAATATAGTCGGAAATCATAGTTTTCTTATAAAAATTTACTTCCCATGATGTATTAAAAAGTTCTTTTATGGACAAATTGCAATTTAAGGATTTTTTTGTTCTTTCGCCAGGATTGGTCCATTATGGGTCCTAGCACCTATATAATACATATAGCTAAAGACCACTTATAGACCAGTTTATAGATATTTTAAATATGTGAATGTAAATTAAAAAGTGAAATGTTTAAAATAAAATAAAACTGTATATTTGAATAATTACTGTACAAGTTTTTGCAAAATATATTCCTAATATCCAAAGAAAAATTCCATGGGGAGTTAAAATCAAAATTTCATATTTTCATACTTTAAAAACAGACAGTTGCACATTTTTTTTTGCTAAGACTTCGTACTTCTTTTAACCTATATATCTAAATGCAATATAAAAGATTTAGTCCATCAAATATGAAAAATTTTCCAAATTTGGACCTTTAAACAAAAAATATTTACATATATTGAAATGTAAAACAACTTTTTTGATAACAAAAGACCTGAAATTGACGATTACATCATAAATGTTACAGTTTCACCAGACATAAACTATTTGTTAGGTGTCTAGTGAATTTAATTTAAAAATATTAATTAATCACCACTTTTAGTACATTGGAAAATAACTAGCGTCGCACAGTGGTTCCAAAACGCTTTTTTTTAGAAGTAATTCTTTAATATGTTGGAAATATCTCTATAAATACAATAAAATTTCTGCAAAACTAAATTTAAATTTTAAGTAGAGTTTTTAGGAATAATATTAATACTTGGACCTTTAAACGTATAGAGATTCAAATGAAATTTTGACATAATACAGATAGACTTCTCTTAAAATCAGAGAATTAAAAATTTAAAAATATACCAAAAAAAAAAAAAAAAGAAAAAAAAAATAACCAAAATCTCAAACCGGAAAAATGTGTTTTAAAAATTGACTTTCTATTCAAATGGTCACACTGCTGTTAAAAGAGACCTCCATATCGAGATATTTAATTAACATAATTTTTGTTTTATTCTAGTTTTGCGATTTGAGAATTTTACGAACAAATTAAAAAAAAAAATGACAAAGTTTAGATAGAGCTTATGGGGGCAGCGTTGCCCCAAGCACCTTCGAGTTTACTATACTTGAATTTATATTAAGATTCCTTTTGAAAACGTTTAAAACTTATATCGGCCAGAACAAAAACCAAATTTTATAAGTAAAAAATATTGCCATCTTTTTTGAAAAAAAAAAAAATTCAAAAATATGAATTTTTCTTTAAGTTCCAACTTCAAATTAATATATCTTTAAATCTAATCTATATATTTACACGATACTTGCAGCAAAATTTTTGTTAAAATTTTGCAGGGAATCCAGTAAATATTTTTAAAAATATTAAGGGTCAATATTGACATCGCTAAGTTAAAAAAATACTAAACACTATGCATTATATAAACGCTGAAAATTTAACACACACAGTTCACAAGATACTTCAACATGACCGTTAAATTATAATTTATACAATCAAATCTTCTACCACTAGGTGAACTAACAGAAGAGGCACAGTAAGCTAGGAGCTCCGATTTTAAACGTATTTAACTATTTAATACCAGAAAAAGCTTGAGAACATCTCGAAACCAGGGCGTTTTAAATTACCTTCTGTTGTCTTCTGATCCTGCTTTATCATCAGTAAGAAAGAAATGGACTAGTAATAATACGGTGATGAATGAAAACGAAGATATTAAAGAAGTTCTTGGATGTAAATGAATACATTAATAAAATAAAATGAAATACATATACATAAATAAATGAAACATTGCCTTTTATATATATTTTTTAATAATAAGCTTTGAAAAATTTGGATGATATCTTCCTAGAAGAAATTTATGCAATATCTTCTTTTTATTATTTAAATGATCATCAAATCAATATTATCCTAATATTGTATTTTTATCAGTTTAAAGACAATTAGGCAATAAACAAGAAAAAATAAATAAAATTTTAAATTTTTTATTATTTTTATATCTACTTTTCTTCAGCAAGATGATTATTACCTTGGCAATAAATTGATGATAACCAATTGAGATCATCTGGAAGAAATTAATACAATACTTTTGTTTTTCAGTCACAATTTTTTTCAGTTGTCGAAAAATTTAAAAAAAAAAATGAAAAAATATTGAAGAAATTTATTTGTCTTTTAGATAAAGAATGGATAGTTTATGAGAACGATTTAGTTTTTGTATGATGTTAAGATTTATGTATATGCTTTACAAGATGTAAAAGTTTTCTTTATTATATTATTTCAAGATTTATTTAGTGATCATTTTTCTATATATTTATTACATCCTCTAGAAGATTATCTGACGGTATCTTCTTTTTTCACCTGGACGATTATTTAGTAATATTGCCTATTTTTTTGCAGGCGTATTTATTTCTTATTGCTTAGATGCATCGCCTGTGACGCACAATTTCTCCCGATGGGGGAAACTTCCACAATACGAATATGATTATTGCGGCAATAAAATTTTTCTTCTAAGCAATACAAATTCGAATCATTTTTGTATTATTTTCAAAAAAAAAAAAAAAACTATAATAGAATATAATAAATAGAATAAATAGCATATAATAAATAGAATAGAATAAATAGAATAGAAACGAATAGCTAAAGTATTCAAACATGCTTCTTACGTGTACAATTTGTCTAAAGCAGCATACATTTGACATACAAATGTATGAGAAATAGCTTAATTTGTTTAGAGGAAGCCAAACTTCTGTTACATTTTATGCAAAAGTATAAACTTTTTGTATAAGTATTTTTTATCTAAGAAAATGTTAGAACACGAAATTAATAATAATAAAAAAAGAGTTAACAGAATAATTTGATGACAGCATTTATTGTGGAAGTTAAAATTTATCTATTTTTTAATAAATTAAATATTTAAATTTTAATAAAATTTAAATGATAGCGACATTTTATTGAAATTTCAGTATAATATGTGCAAAGTTGTATTACCATCAAAGAATTAAAAAAAAACTCCACTTTTTACATGAAAATACGCGAAATCCCAATCCGCATAAAACGTGTTTAAAAAATTTTCTTTTTTATTCAGTGAAATGGTCACCCTATCGTCATATGAGTTGATTTGGAGGAGTAAAGATTCCTAGCGGGTCAGGAGAATCGTGGGTAGCCCTCCAAAATTGGACATTTTGTATATGTCATAAAAAAAATTAACAAAAATAGACAAAAATTCATGAAATGACAAAATTTATGATATGACAGAAAAGAAATTATATATTTAGATAGTCCTTGTAAATGTCTACAAAAAGTAAACTTATACGTGTAGATAAACTCTTTTAATGATCAATTTTATTGATCATTAACGGTTCACAAGTTATTTCATAAAAAAAAGCATTTTGGAACCAATGTGTATCTTTCGAATTATATTATATTTATATATTTTCTAAATAACACAGCTCAAGCATGATGTTAAATTCAAGGATTCGTAAGTTATATTTGATGTTGCTATCATTTAATAATCATGTCGATTACATCAGTTCTTGAGCTTATACAATGATTGGTTTTGTAAGTAGACATTTGAGAGAATTTAATGACCCTCTACGCTCAAATTATTGTATGTTTCCTTTGTCTATAGCATTTTAGATTATTGTTTAATAATTTGGTTTTTATTTTATAAAAAAAGTAGCTGCTTGTTTAGAGCGCAATATTTTTTTTATTTTTAAATTGTTAGTTATTTGATCTTTAAACAATATATGAAGGGAGAGCTTAGAGTTGTATCATGTTGGTTTATAATCTTTTGTCTGTCAAGTAACCTTTTCTGAATTAAACGATAATGTCAATTTGTATAATCAACCAGAAGACCTAAGAAGAAACCGTATATTTGATAAAGCTTTTCATAGAACTAACTATGCTCTAAATGAACCAATTACAAAATATTTCAAATAATGTATGAAGTAGTATATTAATGATCATTATATTTCTGTACATTACCCAGCAGTTTATTTGGTAGCAATTAACCCCCATTTAGACGGTAAGGTTCATTGGTATATAGCTACCACTAGCACTCTCATCAATCACCAATGAGCATGATGGTAACTGATACTTAACTGACCTTATCGCAAGCAGGAAGAAGTCGATAAGAAGATAAGAAACATTTCTTACTGACTCATTGTATCCAATAAAATGATTGTGTATGCACAAAAGTACCACTTCGCAGCCATAGAGGTGATTTTGTATGTAAATAAATGCCACCTCGTAGTTGTGGAGGTGGCTAGTGACGTGGTTAATAAAGTAACTAGTGGTATCCTAATGTAGTCAGTCAAATAACTAGTTCGGGACTGCCTTCAGAAATTGCTGGGTAGTTTCTAACATTAGTGTAACCGTGAAATTCTTTTGTATCAGTTTGTATATGTATGTTTCTATAGTATTAAATACTTAGCAGCAGTGCAGCGATTTTTAAATTCATTTCACTTTTGTACACATGATATTTGTTCTTGCACTTAAGCATTTATACATGGTTTTTCTTTTTTATATAAGAGTTCTTGAGTAACAAACTTCACATTTCATTTTTGTTTTTATACCCTACGCCACCATATGATGTTTGTATAAAGAGTGTAATTCACAGAAAAAATCTTCGGAATCCCTATTTAAAGTATACCATTCGACTCAGGATCAATTTGTGAGTGGATTTAACGATGTCCGTCCACCTGGCTGGCTGTCCGCCGATATAAACGATGTACAGTACGCAATTTTGAAGACATCTTGATGAAATTTGGCACAACTAATTACTTTGATACAGAGACGAAGCCTGTTGAAATTGGATAATATCGATCTATTATTTCACCTAGCTCCCACACAAATGTCCTCCCAGAATAGGCAATAGAAGTGTAAATTTGTGCACCAAATTTTATGAAGATCAGTCTATAATTGACCATATCTCTCATATAAACTCCTATACCGAAAATAAATTCCATATTAACCTTAATATTATGATTATATTTTGCACAAAAAATGTTTTACCCAGCAAAAACTTTGCTTTCCTGGTAAGCTAGCAGGTTTAATTGGAAACAAAAATAAACTACTTATATTTTGCCTGAATAACGAGTTACTTTTGTTCGAGTTATCCACAAATTCATGTAGTTATTTTTAGACTCTAGAGGTGCTCAAAATATATACCTAAACGAAAATAAAAAGAAAAAACGAAAAAAATTTGCCGTCAGTGAGATTTGAACTTGGACACAAATTAACCATTCATTTTTAATGACTAACTTCTTACTCAGTACAGCATCTCGCACTTCATTTTTTAAGTGACAAAAACTTTTTTAGTATAAAATATCTTTTTGGACATTTTCTAAAAAAAACCTAACAGCATCAGAATGGAGTTAAACTAACAACTTTCTGGTTATTAATCCAGCGCTCTAGCCAACTGAACCACGTGATTGCAATATTACTGTGCTATTATACTACTGAGTACTTAGTAGGCAAATAACAATGACGCCTCTTCACCAAGAAAAAAAAAATAAGTATTTGACATTACTGAGAACCAAAAAGTTTTTACTGGATATATAAACAGAAAGTAAACTGTACTAGTATCAGGTCCCATATAAGTCCCATTTTACGTATTTGAATACGAATATGAATAGGTATTGCCATAAGATGTAGATGAAAAAATAAATTTTTTTCTTAAGGAAAAATTTTAATATTTTTTCTCTTAACAAGAAAACTAAAATCTGTTTGGGTAAAATTTAGTAAAATCATGATTTTCAATAGCTGCTTAAGAACCGAAGATGAGTTTTTAAAACTGTTATATAAGTATATTTTCTGTATACAGATTTTATTTCTGAAGTTTTTTTTTTCAACTGCACACTCTAATGTATAAAATATAAGTTATGAAAACTTTTAATTCCCTCACCTAATAGAAAACAAATAGAAAATTAAAATGCGTCATAAAACACTACAATTTTATACATATATCTAAAGTAATGACAAGGGCAACCAAAAATATACTCTAAACAAGTAAGAAAGAATAGTTGGTCAAGCCTGATCATATGGTACCCCACACCATCAAAATTCGTGGTGGGGTCTTATATTAGACATGTGAACAATTGTGGACAGATATTTTTACTAAGTGTAAAATAAAATATACGAATACAGAATATTATGTAAATACTAACATTTATATCAATTTATGCACTTTAGGGTGATTCCCGAAAGTGAGCTTTTATGGGAGCTATGGTAAATTATGAATTATTCTCATAAAATTTGTCACTATGATTTCTACTTATATAAAACTTATTTGTGTCGAATATAAACTTGATACTAACATGTGTATGTGATTTATGCACGATAAAGTGATTTTCGGAAGAGGGTTTTATATGGGAGCTAAGGTTAATTATGGTCGTATCATGAAATTTGGAGAAAAGATCGAAACTTATACGAAACTTCCTTTCGCCGAATTTCATTAAAATATTGCTACATTTAAGGCATTTATGATTGTTAAACCTCTATTTCGAGAAGTCATTTGTATGGGGGCTAGGTGAAATAATGAATCGATCGTAACCAATTTCAATAGGCTTCGTCTTTATGTCAAGCCCTACGTGCCAAATTTCATTCAATTATCTTCAAAATTACTTTGTGCACAAGATTTACATGGACATCCAGCTGTCCAACCAGCCAGACGGGCGGACGGACGGACATCGTTAGATTGTCTTGAAATGCTCTTGAAATATTATTTTTTCTGGCTTAAATTATCTACTTACTATTCACGCTAAAAATAAATTGTTTTTTATTAGCAATTACTAAAACGTGTATTATTTTGCACCTAAAAATGTTCCTAAATTAATTCATTGTATCAGGAAATTATAAAATTTCTGTGAATTTATAAAATGAAAATTACACAGGTCATCACTAAAAAGTATCCTGAAAAATATGTTATACATATTCCAGGTATAGTTATTCCAATCACCACAAACATTTCGACATCGTGAATAGTTCTGTTTAATTCTTACTCCTTAGATTAAACACAGTGTGAAAGTTAAATGAAACATTGCCATCACGTGACGACCAAAGGAAATATGTACCTCTAAGAAATTTTTAGGTTATATAATTTTTTGGGTAATAGCCACAATAAATTAGTCATCTGTGTTTTATAGAGAAGGAATAGTGCAACAAAAGTGTAAAATCTGCACACGTTTCTAATTTACCTTACATAGCCCCTACAAGCTTTTAAAATTATCAAAATCTCCGAAAATATGGGAGCAATAAGCGATGAACAAGTGGAGCTTTTTCATATAAAATGATGTTATTTAGAGATTATATTAAGAATCCTACAATGCTTATAAGCAGGAATAGTCCTGCTTCTTAGTATGAGAACAAAATGAAAAATAATACTTTATTTAATCCTAATTTATGAAAGTATACATTTAAGAATGAAGTTGAAATAAAAATATTATATTTCTTAAGAATGTTTCATTTCTCTTTTTACTCTACATCCAGTACAAGGTGTAAGAATAGGAATTACTCGGATTTATCCACGATATCATTTTTTTATTCTTATGTTGACTTTGTTGTTTAAATTTGGATTTTTATTATTTTTAAACCTTTGATGTCTACGCATTTTCTGTCAGTGTAATTTAAAAAAATTTACTATTTTTAAGGGGAAATACAAATTTCCCCTCTACATCCCCTTAGTTAATTGAAATTCTTGACTTTTTACAATTTTAATGACTTCTAGAGGCTATGTGTGACTTGATTTTTACAAAATTTTTGTAGCATAATTTCTTGTTAATAATGAGTGAATAGTTTTCCTTATCGCTTCTGAAAACTGTGAAGCGATATAAAAGTTTCATTTAACTTTTTACACTATATCAGATATTAGGAATCAGGATTTCGCTGAATTCTATGTAAATTTTACTTTAGAAATATGAATGTGAGAAAATGTGACAGTAAAACAAAAAATTTTAGAAAAGGAATATTATGAAAAAAATTCCATTGGGTACAAAATATGAAAAAGTTGTCTCTAAAGTGTAAAATACGAAAAATTATACTCGGTAATATATAAAATATGCAAAAGTATGCAGTTAAGTAAAAAATATGCGAAAGAATGTCATTTGAATTGCTAAAATGTGCTCTAAAAAATAAATATGCTGCTAAGTCTAAAATATGCAAAAATATGCTGCAACAAATCGATGCCAAAATCCTTTAAATTCTCTGAAGCGGATAAATAACTAAAAGTTTGATTGATATGAATTCCAGAAAAACATATAGTTTGCATATTTTTGGTTGCCCTGGTAATGACAGATAAAATGCTTGCATCTACAAGTACGTGATGTGAAAAAGGTTTCTATTTCAGTTTTTATACAAATAGTTGCTATTGCTGTTGTTGTCACTGTTGTTTAATTTTTTGTCATACAAATACATTCAAAAAACTGTTGCTCTCTAAACAAAATGGAAAAAATATACAACGTATAAATGAATATTAAAAAAAAAAAAAAAAAAAAAAAAAAAATAGAAAAAAGAAATAACTAATCTTCTATCTACTAAAAAAAATAAAACTAAAATAGAGGAAAAATAATAGTGATATAAAAATATTCTGTATATATCTTTTTTTTAAATCACTGCGGTTGGTTTGCCTGACCATGGTTTGTAGAAAATTGTAATAAATCTGTATTTTTCTTCTTTTTTCATTATCAACAAGATTTCAAATTACGTGCAATCTCTTTTATTACGTAAAAAGGGTAGAAAATATAAATGCGAAACTTAAATATAAAAATTTTAACCTTAAAAAGCTTTTGGCCATTTAAGAAACGACTATCTAAAAGAAAGAACAACCAGTTTGAAATTGTTGTAGTCCTTCTTGGGCATTGCTGTACGAGTTTTAGGCTATCAACTGCTACAACAGTTCATATAAAGTAAAAATTTTGCTTTATTAAGAGTAATCTAAGGAAGCACGACAGGAATTGCAAAAACAACAGTTCAACTGGTTGTTAAATGTAACTTTGGTAATATCTTTAAAGCGTTTTTAAATAATATTAGTTTAAATGAATCTAACGGTACACTTTGACTTTCAGTAGTTAATAGAAAATGCAATAATGTAATATTATTTTAAAGATATAATTTAACCTAAGTTTTCTATCGAGGGCTCGTACTCGAAAAGGGCTATCTGAAAAATCCCAGTTATTTGGAAGAACATAAAAAATATTTTTCTTAACTCACTTTTCCAAATTAAAGCTGTAAAAGATACAATTTTTGGTAAGAATTAGGCAATATATTAAATTTATGAAAGATAAAAAAGCGAAGTTTGGTGGTCCGTTGGACCGTCCTCAAATGTTGTGTGGATCGAAAAAAAGAGGAAACTTGTTCACAATTCAAATTATAAATAAAAAAATGCATACGAAAAAAATTGCAGATAATTTTTTGCAAGAGTTTTAAACTTATTAAAAGTGTACTAAATTAATTACTAACCACTCAATTTTGAATAAAACATTCAAAAACGCTGTTTTCTTAATAAAAATTATATGCCTTGTAGATAGTCCAAAAGTAAAAATGCCAAAAAAATTGTTATAATTCTTTTTTCTTTTCAAAATTGATACCACAGATAATGTATACAAAAAGGGGTGTTTGATTTAAAAAAAAAAAAAAATTTTTGGAAATCTGCAGATTGCCCTTTTTGGATATAAGCCCTCGATATTTAAATGCCAACTTTATTTATTTAAGTCTAAAGAACAATATTCTTTACAGACTAAGGTTTTATGTATAAAAAAGAAATTATAAAAAGTTATTTATTATACCCTACACCGCCATAGGTGGTTGAGGTATTGTACGCTTGTGCCGATGTTTGTAACGTATAGAAAAAGTTATCCAATACTCACCTTAAAGTAAATTAATCGACTTAGAATCACTTTTAAAATCGATCTAACAATGTCCGTTCATCCGTCCGTCTAGCTGGCTGTCCATGTAGACCTTGAGCTTAAAGTGCGGGTCACAATTTTGAAAATAATTCATTGAAGTTTGGCACGTAGGTCTTTTATAATACAAGGACGAAGCCAATTGAAACTGGTTATGATCGGTCTACCCCTGAACTATTCCCCAGACAAATGTCCCCCCGGAATAGAGTTCAAACACTCAAAAATGCATTAAAAATAAGAAAATTTTAATGAAATTCGGTGCAAAGAAGTCCTGTACAAGTGTCAATCTTTGTACCAAATTTTATGAAAATCGGTCCAAACTTCCAATATAAACCCCTCTTCCGAAAATCACTTTTACTTATATAAATCACATACACATGATAGTATTAGTTTTATATTCGACACAAATAAGTTTTATATAAGTAGAAATCATAGTGACAAATTTTATGAGAATCGTTCCATAATTTACCATAGCACCTATATAAACCCACTTCTAAATTGCATAAAATCATCTAGACGTTAGTATCAATGTATTATTCTACTCGTATATTTGTATATTTTATTTTACATAAAGAAAATTGGCCGCAGGTGTAATGTAAGTCCCCTTCTTTAATTTTTGTGCTCATCTACAATGCTGTAGGGTATAGACGGTTAAAACCGACTATATCTTTCTTTCTCGTTTTTATAATTATAATTGTTACATATCCTGACGTATTAAGTCTTTATAATCAATTTTTGATGCACTAAATTCTTAAACATGATTATTATTTAAAGAACTAAAGTAATCTAATAATCTGATTAATGGACTATTTAACACATAATTTCTATGATGTAAGATGACATAGAATAAATTCCTATGACGAAGTGTTATTCTACATGGCACATGAAATGGCATTTTGTTATAGAAATAACATTGATTGAATCTTGCATCTTTATTCCAATCCAATCATCCTCGAAAGCAAAACAATGGTATTTATATGACGGTACGGATAAATATAGTCTAAGTGAGGCAGAAAATAAGGAATAAAACGTCTTTCAACCCTCTCAATGCGAGCAACGTAGACATTGCAGTGCAGACTTCAAATAATAGCATCTTGCTCTAATTTAGACCTAACAAATGATGCAAACAAAAACTTTAGCGTATAAGGATTCGAAAAGTCGATTGAAAAATGAAAGCATTTATTAAAATTAAATTTTGAGTCGATCTAACGATGTCCGTCCGCCCGTCTGGCTGGCTGCACGGCTGGCTGTATAGCTGGCTGGCTGTCAATTTTGAAGATAATTCAATGAAATTTGGCACGTACAGGAGTTTAATGACACAAGGATGAAGCCTTTTGAAATTGGTTATGATCGGTCCATTATTTCACCTAGCCCCCATACAAATGTCCTCCCGGAATAGGGGTTTAACGATCATAAACGCCTTAAATATAGCAATATTTTAATGAAGTTTGGTATTTGGAACTTCTGTATAAGTTTTAATCTTTGTGCTAAATTTCATGAAGATCGGTCCATAATTGACTATAGCTCAAATATAAAACTCCGTTCTGAAAATTACCTTAATGTGCATATATCATATACACATGTTAGTATCATGTTTAAGTAAAAATCATAGTAACAAATTTTATGAGGATCGCACCATAATTTACCATAAATCCCATATAAGCCCACTTTCGGGAATCACCCTAAAGTGCATAAATTCATATAAATATTAGTATTTACGTAATATTTTGTATACGTATTCTTATTTTACGCTTTGTAAAAATATCGGACTACAATTTTCCACAAGTCTAATATAAGACCCCTCCACGAATTTTGATGGACATGCACAATAGTGTGGGGTATTATATGGTCGGGCTTGACCGACTATATCATTCTTACTTGTCTATTACTATTAATATAATAAAAATTTTAGGTTAATTAGAGAAATACTAATGCTTTATTTTTTAGTTTTTTCGATCATATTTATTTTAAGTACATAACTAATTTATGAACAAAAACAAAAATATGAAAAAGTTTACACATATACAGAAAAAAGTTCTTTTTCAAACACTATTTTTATTCTTTCGTAATTACGATTTTTTAATTAATTTACCAGTAGCTAAATTTTAAGATAAACATAGAGAAAAGTTTTTAAATAGTTGTTCGATATAAGCAGACTGGAAGCAATATAAATGAATCTCCGAAGCACTAAGATTGTCTTTTGCACTTATTCAATAAATTACGGTATTACATTCTTGGAAACTGTATGCAACTAAATAACCAATCAATTGCTTCGATTAGTTGTAATGGCATCCAAGTAAGCAACATTTGTTTCTGGGATGTGGTTGATAGTTGAAAACGGGACATTTTTGTCAAAATAGATTTTACTAAGGCACATCGCATGGACAGCACGAAACTGATCATAGTTAGTAAAAATCGTTATAAAGAAAATTTTTAAAATTTTATTAGGAAGCCCTCAATTTTTCTACGCTATTACCATCAAGCATTGAAAATACCACAAATTTTATTTGAATAACTCAGTTGGTTTCGATATTACGCGTAATTTTTAAGAGAATTATACATAAACTTCTAGTTTGTAAATATTTCAATATATTCTAATTAAAAAAGCTATAACTTTCCCGCCCCCGACACGAAATAATTAACGCGAACTAATTCTACATAGATTCAAGTCACTTTATATTTGTACAAATGAATTTTAATGTGCCACCAAGAAAAAAAAGAAAAATTGTGGCATAAATTAAAAAAATTCTCGATAATAATAGTTTGTACATAAATATAAAAACTTACTTTCATTGATTTTAGTTCATAATATTTAAGAATATTGTCTTAAAATGAATACTCTTTTACATTTCTTGAAATGAATCAAAAGTCAAGAAGATTTAAAGTAAATTGTTTAAATTTTCATTTATATTTTCATTTTGCAAATGCATGTTTGAAATTTTCTTTGAAGAATTTTTTATGATTTTTAGCCGCATATTGGGAACAAAAGAATATAACAGAAACATTTTTTATTAAAATGATACATATGCTGTAGAATGGCAGCAAATTTATATACATTTCTAAACCTTAATTTTGAATAGCTTTTTATTGGAAAATTGCCATTTAAAGGGTTTGTTAATATTTTCATGTATAAGTATTTTTATTTAGCATTTGAATCAAATCTAATAAAACTAAATTAAAATTCTAGCAGCATTTTTTTTAAAGTTCGTAAAATTTTCAATAAGTATAATTTAATAATATCTATGAACAAAATTTTATTTTTTATGAAAAAAGTTTGGGAACAAAAGTCAGGTTCGATTCATAATATTTATGAAAAAAATTTTCAAGTATATGAATTTTTTTCTCAGTGTAGGTAATGTATTTTTATTTTTATTTTTAATTAGATAATAAAATAAATATTTGAAATTATTACAACAAAGAAAGTAATTGCTTAATATATTATTTTTAATAAGAAAATTTGTGATTGTCAATAATTGGTTTTCAAATATTGTGGACACTACTGTATATCCCAAATTTCAAGTTTTCTTACAAGAATTTAAGGAAAACTAAAGTTGAAAATAATTTTTTATAATTTTGTTACGCTTTTATTGCGATTAATCTATTAAGGTAGGATTTGATTTAGATTATTACTATAAGAAGCATTAAAAATAAATTATAAAAAATATTTATTATAAAATTACAAACAATATCTCCAACTTATAATCCCTCCGTGTATTTTGTATGGCAACAATAAAATACAAGAGGTAAAAGTGAAATAAAGAAAAATAGGAGTACGTTAAACTTATTTAAGTTTTTAGTGTAGTTTTTTTTTCGAAATTTACTTTTCAGTTGTTTTGTTACAACTTTTTTTGTTGCCTACTTATGAGTAGCGAAATAATAAGTATTATTATTTTCAAACTTAGAAAAAGCAGCGCTCATAATGTATATTTCTTCTCATTTTGCAAGCGCAACGAAAAATTAAAAACTTTTAAAATATACCAAAAGAAGAAAACTTTATATTCATGTTGATTAAAAGTTTTTGCATCAAAATACAGAAACTAAAAATCGAAAAAAAAATAGGACAGATAATGTTCAACAAAATCACAAAATGTTTCATAGTTTTGTGTTTTTAGAAAAGAAAGACAAGAAAAAAAAAAAGAAAAAACAAGAAACAAAAAAGAAAAAAAAAAGAAAGAAAAAGAGAGAGAGAGATTGAAAAGAGATTTCCCAAAAATCCGCTTCACATTTTGGCTGCAACTATAGAGAAATTAAATTTTATAAGTAGAAATTTAATTACTTAAAATAAAAATGTTTTTGTATTTTTTGCATTCCATCAATATCAGGGATGAAAAATTTGAACTATGGTAGTATTTTGAAACTATTTAATATTAAAAATTACCGAAGTACTCCCTCGAATCGTTTGATACTGTTAAACAATTAGCTTGATATTCCATAATTTGAAAAAATTAAAAAAATTTTTAAAAATTAAAAAAAAAAAGTTTAAAGTATTTCGAAGGCCTATTTTCAAAACCCTCTATCTCGAGATTTCATGAAACTGCATTTTTTATGGCATTATATTTCCTATAACAACGCTCATCTAAGATATAAATTTCAAACGAAAATTCATAATTTTTTGAATTTTATCAACGTTTTTGTATCTTTCTGTTTTACAACATAAATTTTTTATTTTTATATTTTATTGAAAAATCCTCTTTCTCACTGCACAAAAAAAATATTAAGCGAAAAATTTATTAAGCGATTTATCAAATATAAAAGCTATTCCAAATAATTTTTTAATTATATCAATTATTCAATTGATTAAAAAATTTCAATTCAATTATTAATCAGAGTTTTAAAATGATTTCAAATAATTTTATAAATAAATAACTTAAAATTTTCATATCAATTTTGGAACTTGGAAAGAAAATTATTGTTACGTAATCCCGAGACTTTCACTGTAATAGTTCCATAGATATTCGGTAATTAAGATTTATCTTATATGGCGGCTAACACTTGCCCTAGAGCTGCCCGCCCCGTTATTACATCAGTTATGATTCCCGATAAGGAAATTATTCCCACACAATTTTAAAACTTTTGCTCTAATAGTGGGTATCATTCCCTCTGATCCGATCCCAAAATAAAGTAGCCTATTTAAATCATGGTGATTTTAAATTCACAGAGACAAAAATTCATATATTTCAAAAATTTTCATAAATATCATAAATCGAACTTGACTTTTTCTCCCAAATTTTTTTCTCAAAAAATCAAATTTTGTTCATAGATATTATTAAATTGTACTTAATGGAAATTCTACGCTAAATTTTACGAAATTTTGCTAAAATTTTAACTTAGTTTTATTAGATTTGATTCAAAAAATAAAAATAGTTGTACATGAAAATATTAACAATAAATCTCTTTACATGACAACTTTCAAATAAAAAGCTGTTCAAATTAATGTTTAGAAATTTGCATAAATTTGCTACCGTTCTATAGCATATGCATCATTTTAATAAAAAACGCTTCTGTTATATTCTTCTTAACAATATGTATCTAAAAATCATTAAAAACTAAAAATTCTCCAAAGAAAATTTCAAATATGCATTTACAAATTTAAAATATAAATGAAAATGTAAACAATTTGTTTAAGTCTTCTTCACAGAAAAAGGTTTATACATAATTATAAAAATTTACTTTCATTGATTTTAGTTCATAATATTTAAACATAATTTCTTAAGCATTAAAAATTTTTTTATATTTTTCAAATGAATCAAAAGTCGAAAAGACTGAAAAAATTAAAAAAATGTTTGAAATTTTCTTTGAAAAATGTTAGGTTTTTAATGATTTTTTGTACAATCATTACTAAAAACTTAAAGTTTCTATGCTCTGTAATTCAAATTGAAGCGAAAATGTTTTGAATTTCTGATGTCAGATAATGAATTATATCATAAAAAAACTAAGAATTGATCTTGGACGATTTTTTCCGTAAGTTTATTTCAGTAATAACGCCACGTTTTGTTAAGATCTTCATATTTTATTGTACTATAATATTTAACCTGAAAAGAATCATTTAGTGAATTGATATGGTATTTAGTACTTCGCTTTAGATATACAAATTACATTCATTGAGTTTTTCACTAAATAAAAAATAAATAACAGTCAAAAATTATAATTTTAGTACTCTGAGAGTCAAAAAAGTACTAAATTAAATTTACATCATTTTCCATCTTCCTCACTTTTAAAATTGACACTTGGAGTCTATAAATTTTGTAGGCTATGTAACTAAACTGCTTATTGTTTTTGATAATTTAGGTTTAAGATTGTAAAAAGTTTGGTTTTATATTATAATATCTTAGACCAGATATATAGAAGTGGTCAAAACGTTTACAATCACAATCTGAAATTCTGAAACCATACACTGAGACCACACCATTATATTTCCAACTACGTGATTCATTGTTGCAGTTGTACACTTCCACAGAAAAAATATGTTCTATAAAACGATTTATAAATAAATTAAAAAACTATTTCAATTACATTTTTAATTGTATTAATTATTCAGTTAATCAAAATTAAAATTTTCTTATATTCTTTATTAAAAGTAAAACAATTTATCGGATTTTAACTATCTTATTCTATTAATTAATACATTAATTAAATATAAATAAAAATAAGTGATAATAATTAAATAACTGAATATGTATTATTAGTAATTGAAATTGGATTTTAAATTTTTCTATGTAAAATTAAAATTTACGTTGTTAGAATACTTTGATTTGATTTGATTTTAGTAATTTATTTCATTATAAAAACATTTAAACATTTAAAATTCTGTTTAATAACTTCATTGAAACCCCCAAAGTGTTTTTTCAGTTAGTTCGAATTTCGGTTTTATTGCCTCTTGAAGTTCCAACTTTTCGGTGCCCTTTTTTCAATATGATTGGAAATAAAAATCATTTAAATTATTTAAATATGATGTTAATATATATTGTTGTTGTTTTCTAGACTATTGGTATTATTATATTAAATTTTTGGTAGACGCCACTCCCTTTTACGCCCATTTTAGTCATAATATTTTTTACTTTATTTGGCTAAACTTTATGTCTAAGCTACTGAAAATGAAACTTGGCACATATGCATATCCTTGAAGGAAATACTGAGTGGATGCACGATCACTTTTTTAAAAAAATATTGCTTTGCTTCTTAGTAAGCAAATTACAAATTTCTTAAAAATTTTGATGACAGTGATAAATAATATCACTGTATTATAAAAGTAGGCGAAAAAGGGGCGTGACATCCATAAAGATAAAATCCCTTGTGTATTTCAGACTTTATGTGAATTCACTTAGTAACATAAAGAAAGTAGCAAAGTAGATATTTACTGAAAGTGGGCTTAAAACCGGGCGTGGTATCCAACTTATATTTTAGTTTTCTCAATATATATATATATATATATATATATATATATATATATATATAAGTTAGATACCATATATATATATATATTTTTTTTTTAAAAAACCTTAGATTTTCTTTTATATTTGTAATACGGGGTCTTCCTATTATCACTATTGACTATTTGACAAATGAAAGAAAATATTTGATAGAAATTTCTTTTTGTTAAAGCCCGTTATTTAATCTTTAATACTTTTAATTGTTTTCTATTTTTTATTTATTCACTTATAGTAATTTTTCACAACAATTAATAGGGCGAGCATTTGCATTATATTATCATTATTAAAGGAGAATGTAATCACCATTATTTCTATTCATTTGCTAGTGTAAATTGCTTTATGGAGAAGGAGCGAAAAAAGTTGATGGCAATCATTCCACTAAATATATATTTTTTGTTGCTATAATTTAACGGAGTGTTTTTTTACACTGGACCCCCTGGAATGTTGCTACGGACTCTCATTTGGGAAACTTTGGCGTAGGGTATGGTAGGGTTATCAGGATTGAACAACTATATTAACTTCCTTATTTGTTTAAATGACTGTTACTCTTTTGAATTCAAATAAATAATCATTTGATTAAAAATCGATTTTAATTCAAATTGAAAGGCTTTTGGAAATTTTCTTCTGTTTATTTGTTTTATTGATTTTGAATAAAATATTATGTGTTTTGCGTGTTTGTGTGTTTTTAATTTACTTATGTCCTTTATTTGTTATTATTTGATTTGCTATCCTTTGGTTGTCCTTTTATTTTGGGTTTTTTGCAAATATATAGAATGTAAGTAAACGATTTGTAAAATATACCAATAATAGGGTATTGTTCGATTTTTCATTGTTCGAATAAAACTAATAATTCGAATAAGGCATTTTGGTTCATTCGAATTATTCCATCGTGCATTAAATATTATTCGAATTTTTCAAATAATCCAAAATATAAAATAAAAATGTTAAATTTTGTAAAGTTTTAAAAATTTTATTGTGCAAGGAAAATAAAAATAACTGAAATAATTCTTTATAAATATACTTTGTGTGTAACAAATACAAAAATAAAACAAAAAAATAAAAAAATTAAGTTAAATTAACAATTCTTTCAATAAAATAAATAGAGCTCGGCTTGTGTTAATACAAAAGATATATAGCGCTATATTCGGTTGTGGTGAATCTTTTATACCCTTCACCACTTTACCAACAAATGAAAAAATTTTTTTTTCATATTTATACTAAAAAAATTATAATACATACATACATTTGTTTCACAAGCAACGGTTAAGCAAACGCGCTTGCTTAAAAAAAAAAAACAAAACACAACAACTTATAAGCATATATATATTTTTGTATGTACGTATATATACAGACAAACGGACTGAATATACAAAAAACAAGCTACAGCGCTATATTTGGTCGAATCTTTTATATCTTTCATCGCCTTTCCAACAAATAATAAAATTTATGCCCTAAAGTGTGCTTTCATATTTTTACATTTATACTTATAAAAATAATCTACATTTTTTTCCATTCACAAAAATGTAAACACAAAATTAAACCATCACAGCAAGCGCAGCTTCTTAAAAAAAACAACCACTAAATTTATATATATATATGTTTGTATGTAGATACATGCTTATACAAAAAAAAAACAACAATGAGTCATTGCAATGCTTCTATTTCCAACTAAAAAACATCCAAATCTACATAAAAAATGATTGTATGCATGTGTATACAATCAACCACTAATGCTTACTTATACAAAAAACAACAACACTGAAGGTCATTGCAATGCTTTTCATATATGTTTGTGTGTGTATATTTTTAATAATTTTTTCGGATTTTTGTCGTTTATATAGTTCAAAAATACGTTTTGACCGATATCATAGTAACTAATGTACCAATTTTGTTCATTTCTTCATCAAAAACATTTCAAAGAAGAATTCCGAATTTTCTGTGCAAAGCTTATATATGGTCTTGGAAAATTCGAAAACAAATACGTTTTTAGAGGAATTTTCGGTTTTTTGGCAATATCTCGGCCATTAATGAATCACTTTTGTTAATTTTTACTAGTGCCATTCTAAGTAATATTCCCTTTAATTTGATGTATGAAACATATATATCGGGTAACTGAGACTTTCTGAAAGCTGATTTCAGCAGACAGATGGACAAACGAAAATCGTTATATCGACTAATAAGGGTCTGGGAAATATATACTTTTGAAGTCTTAGATGAATATTATAGAGATTACAAACAGAATGACAAACTTATATATACCCATTACACATTTGGTGAAGGGTATAATAACTACTTGCTTGTACAAAAAACAACAATGACACTACAAGTCATTGCAATGCTTAATGTGTGTGTATATTATTAACAGATTTTTTCAGCTTCGGTTTGTTTCAAAAAACCGAAATTTTATAGAAATATTTATAATCGATATGTATAAAAACGAAATCCGAAAAGTCAAAAATCGTTTTACTGATATCTCCGATATTATTGCACCTATTTAGTTCAATTCTTCAGATTAAAAATTCAGAAAAAAAATTCTAAATCTACTTTGCAAAAACGAAGTCTCTAGCTTATATGGAGGTTTCAGAAAATCGAAAACCGATTTATAAAAATCCGGTTTTTTGACATATCTCCCCCATTTCCGATCGTCTGATATATATTTCAACCGACGAACGGACGGACAAACATTGTCCTATTGACATTATTTCTTACAAGGATCAAAAAAATATAAACTTTTTCCTCTCCGAAGAAAATTGTATATTATATATATATATATATATATATATATATATATATATATATATATTGAAAATTGTGAATGGTAGAAAGATATATATATATATATATATATATATATTTATTTATTTAAGGAAATGACTTTTATTATTTTAAAAGAACAATAGCATTGCTTGATTTAAGCCGGTTTCAATTTTTATAAAATTTGATTTTGAAAAAACTCTTTCGTAAGCGACTTGATTAAAGGTGCTTTGAAGAGCATTTCAAACTTATCCGTTTTCCGACCATATATAAAAAATCGTCCATAATGGTATCATAGTTTTTTCTTGAAATTTTTGAATTTTGTACTCATTTAATTGTTCATCACCATAGGTTTATGCGATTCATTTCACACAGTTTCTCTGCCGAATAATCTTCCAAATATCTAATTTCCAAACTCTTTAGTTTCGGTTTCGGTGCTATACCCTAAATAGCTGGAGATGATTAGGTATGTTTGAGAATAATATGGGAGTATAATATGGGAGTATTTAAAACTTTTAAAACGTCTTTCATGAACACTATGTTTTAAGTGTGTGACTAATTCTTTAGAAAAATAATTGTTTGCCTTATATAATTTTTTTATTAAAAATATTATAATACCTTCAAACTCAATTAATGTTATCGAATCTTTACTCAATTCTTTAGTGGCCATATCAAGTTTCTTCAAGTTGTGTAATTCCATCTTAAATTTAAAAATTTCGACCTCTCCGTAGTTTTCTCTGTAGCAAGTAAACTGTTAAAGCTTCCTACCAAAAAAATATAAAAAAATTGAAGATGGACTTTTTTAGATACACGACACTAAAGAAAATTCTTACAAAAAAATATGTTAATAAAAATATTTTTAAAATTTTTATATGGCATCTTAAAATATAAGCTTTGGCAAATCCATTCCAAAATAATATTTTGATATCTTTTATATTACAAAAGTTATGGCCATTTAAATAAATGTGTTAATCACTTTCAAAGCCATAGAGTTGCCACAGTTCTCAAAATAAAAATGAGAAAAATTCATATTACATGCCTGTGTATCCTCCAAGGATCAACATTTTTTAAATTTAAAATTAAAAAAAGTCGCTTAAAAGTTGTATATCACTATCCGAGAATATGAGCAATTTGTAATCAGATAATTCATGTTTGAAGCATTTACAAATTTTCAGAAATTATTTTCTTTGCCGCTAGACACTTCATCAGCATTCATTATGTCTTATCCATTTTGGTTTCGTTGAAACCTAAACATGGCTCCCGCCTTTCACTGGGTGCAATTTTGAGGGACACAATTAGCAGCGCCAGGCCTTTAGGGCAAGTAGAAGAAAGATTGAACATAGCGTCGTAAACGCTGTCATAGATGTGGTTCCAGTATCCGGTTCGAAGGACCATAAACAACTTTGCAATCATAAATTGCCTTGTTGTCTCCGTTTGACAATACCAAAGCTGAGTTTGTAGACCATAATTAGACACCAGCAGAATGGAATAAGTATTTTCTGTGCCGCTACACACTTCATCAGCATTTGGGGTGTCTTATCCATTTTGGTTTCGTTGAAACCTAAACAATATTAGATAAATATTTCCATCGATATTTAGCATCATATGTTAGTCTTTCTTGATGAAAAACATAAGACTGCAATGCTTTTTTGTTTATTAATAGAATTATTGAAAATTTTGCAATATTTATATACGCGTTCAATAACATCACTTATAAAACAATATCAGTTTCTATGTTGATTCAAATATCAATGAGTCTTTCTTTTGACTAAATAACAAATATTAGTAACAATTCCTTTATTTTTAATTGTTCAATTCCAAAATTAAAATGTTTAAGTGAATTGTTTTTAGAATTTTAACTTGCTGTTATAACCAGAGCGTAACCAGTACAAGGCGTCATTATAAGATTAGCTGATTTTTTTTGCTTCATTTATTAGTATAAGACCGAAATGTCAAATTTGTTTACGTTTGAATTTATTGGTTTGTTTTAATAAGAAAAAATTGCTGTATAGAAATACTTATTTTATTTCAATTTATAAAAGCATTAAAAAAAATTTCTTACAATTTATTCTTAATATTATTCAATTTCAATAATCATTGTTTACAATTTGAACGTGCTTTTTTTTTTCTTTTATTTGACATCTCAAGCTTATGAAAGACGAAAACAAAATAGCTGCTATTATTGCATTATTTGTATTTATTGCCTTTATGCATACACTTGTTATATTATTACGCAAGAGCTGTAACGTTTAGATATTTAAGAAAAAGGAGTTATGTGACCACTCATCTACTGTTGTTAAAGGGCAATCTTTATTTTCAATAATTTGGCGGATTTCCGAAATAACATTACATTTCTTTTCAGAATAAATGAATATATTATAATTCCATATTTCAGTTACGTAAATAACAAACAAATATTTAAGTTAAAAAATTAAACATAAAATGAAATAGTATGACCCGTATTCAAAATGAAAAATGTATGCCAGCTAAGGAGTGGCTAACTTTTTCTTATGGAAATTTACATGCAAAAAAGTTAGCCACTCGTTAACAAGTATACAATTTTTATTTTGAATACGGCTGTATATACTTATATAAATAGTTAAAAATAATTTAAAAGAAGTGTAATATTAAAAAAAGAAAAAAAAATATTCGAATTATTCGTTATTCGAAAAGTCGCACATTTAAATTCTTCGAACTATTATTAGTATTATATTGTTCGAATTATTCGAAGGAATATTACTTGAATGGTTACCCTAACAAATACTATATATTCTATGTAGTATTTAGATCTATTAAACTAGTTTTTGCTTTTAGTATAAATATAAAACAATAATGCAAACAGAATCTGAGAAAAAAAAACGTGTCAACAAACTATTAAGATATTTAACACAAATACATATTTACATACATTCATACACACACATGTATATAAATATTTAACTAATCTGTTAAGTTTAGCAAAAATTCTTTACATTGACATGTTATAATGTTTAATGAGTCGAAGTAAAGACGTGAAGAGCAATGATGTGCAGGGAGCCATCATTTCATTCTATTAAAGGGTCAACATTATTTTTGCCTTGCTTTTCGAAGTATATAGAGTATATACGAGTACCATGGCGAAATGAAACAGGTGGCAGCAGTTCTACAAAAACAATAATACTGCGAATTTAAAAAAAAAATTATACTGGAGTTTGACACTTCATTGTTTATATGGAATTTGGCAGTTCTAAGTACTGAAAAAATAATCAGCTTATTAAGTGAGATCACCTGTTTGAATTCACCTTGGTATATACCTTAAATGTGTAATCATGTAAACAATTGCTGCTATTTGTTGTCTGTAAACCCATCACCTCTTGGGCTCAGCTAGCGATTCCGTCATTATTTTACCAACCCCTAGAACATTTGACCCATTGTGCCAAGTAAACAAATGCCACTGCTTGTTTAGTATTTTATAGATACTTCTGTATTTTATCATTATCAAACACACATCATTTTGCTTAGAAATCATACATACTTTTTCAAACAAGGACATTACATTTTCATACCTTCTTTGAAAAGAAAAAATGAAATAGAAACATGCTGAAAAACTTTTAAACCCTTCTATGAATTTGAGGTATTTATATTAAAAGTGCACTTGTTAAGCAATAAATTTTGTTTATTCGGTAAACATTTTCTTAAAAGTGATTTCAATTTTTAACTTAGTTGATTGGTTAATGTGGTAATTTGAAGATTTATTATTATTATTATTATTATTATTATTATTATCTTATAAATTTATTCATACAATATTGGGTCTCAGTGCCTCTTGGGCTTTATCGATACATTTTAACAAATTATTTCATAGTTTTATTGAGATATTTCCAACCGTTCACAAGTTACAAAATTATTTATAAAAAGAAGCATTTTGGAACCACTGTGCAAATTGAAAAGTTTGAATATGTTTTCTGTAAAATCGACTTTTTAAGTTATGGCGTTCTTAAAGTAAATAAGTGATAAATGCATATGTAATATCCACTCGTATTCTTAATGCACTTCTTGCCATTAGAATTCAGACACAGTCTGCAAAAGGAAGAAACTACCTAATTTATAATAAATTTAATTTAAAATGACCGCTAACATTTCATGATATTTTTATAAATTTTTTCGAATGTTGATTTTACAATAAAGCAATGTTTTTTTTTTTTAACACAGACATATGCGAAAGGGATTTCAAAGTTATATAAAAGTTCAATATTTTTTTTTTTTTTTTTTTTTTGGTTTAAATTTTACAAATTTTATGTACATTAACTAATTGAACAAACATAATATTCTGGGACACTTTAGGAATCTTCCAGACCTATATTAGGTATTAAACAAATACGGTTGTCTATTATTAGTATTGGGATTGCTGCCCAAGCATACTGGAGATTCTCTCTGGGCCTCTTACGACCTTTATCCGATTACTCTTCTGATTTTTTATTTTTCATAGGTGTTATAATCATGGAACTGTGTGGTCTTTTCGGTGACGGTTACTACTTGCCGATGTAACTAATTTTTCATAAAGTTTTAGGTTTAGTTTGGGTCTTTATCATGTTTAAATATCCAATAGGTCAGTATTTTATCTCTGGCATGTGAAAACATTACTTTCTGTAGAACTTTTTGGTCCTAGCCTCTGTTCCTAAAAGCATCCCAAGCAATTATACATAGCCTCCAAGTTTTATAGTACCCTGACAGTAAAAACAATGCAAATATAAATAAACACTGACACTTCCCACTTCAGCCAAATTTCTCATATTATCTATGATTTGTCTGAGAGAAAAACTCTTTTACATTGAATCCGAGTACAATGGAGGTGCTCTCGCCCAAATTAAGTCATGCTTTGTTAGTTTTCTTGGAAATAAATGGCTTTTTGCAAATCTTCGGAATTCTTCTATGGTCTTAACTGTTCTTCTTTTGAAGTAGTCTTATTATGATCGCTTTGAGTTCCTCTAACATTTTATGTATCATTATTGATATTTGAACATTATCGTCGGCTTCCATAGTCGATTCATTTCACCATTTCTAACTTATTTGTAACGTATCTTACCGTCGATTTTGTCATATTAATATTTTTTAAAAGTCTTAATTGGTCATAATACTTCAGAAGTCTCTAATGTGGTGATTTTATATATAATATATATATATATATATATATATATATATATATATATATATATATCCAATCGATCTTGTGTGAGGATTATGCAGAATTCCAAATTGCTTCTCTGCTTAATGAAAAGGAAGACATATATATATATATATATATATACAAGATTTCCAGTGCTAATAAAGCCGGGGGAGAGGAATTATTTAGAAATAATATAGGATATTTTGCTTTAAATAGCATATTTAAATAGCGAACATAATAATATACATTATTATTGTTAGGGGATATACAATTCCAGTTTAGAAATTACTGATATAGTGGCTCGTTGGCCTGATTCTGCGTACGATTCCAATATTTTTTATAACAGCAGAATAAAATCCAGGTTTGAAAATCAAGAGATTGGTGATTATATGTTACTTGATGATAGTGGATATGGATGCAAATCGCCGCTAAGTGAACCAAAAACTGAAGTGAAATTTTATATAATGAGTCTCAAATAAGAACCAGAAACGTAATTGAACGAACATTCGGAGTATGGAAGCGAGGTCTTCTATTCTTATCTTTGGGAGTGAGATTACAAATGGACACTATTATTAATATTATAATTACTTGTGCGGTATTAAATAATATGTGTCGTTTATGAAATGACAATTTACAAGAATGTTTAGAAAATGAAACCTTACAGGAGGAAATAGAATCATCTTTCAAAAATTAACCTACTGTAAATGCCAGTTGCTGCACATGAAATGCTTTAATCAAAAACTACTTTTCAAAACTTTAAATTGTAAAACTGTGATATGCATTTATGTATGATTTTTTTTTTTGGTAATGCAAAGGAAATATGTATGTTTAATTGTTTTTTTTTTAAAGAATTATTTAACAAAAAATATTTAACAAAAATTCCATGTAAAGAAAAATTCTGATAATTTGTATTCGAATTTTCATATTCATCACACATATTCAACAACAAATATGTACACATATGAAAATAGTATTCTTAAATTTATTTGTACAATTAATTAAATTGATGTTATGTTTTAGGAGATCAATTTTCAACTCTAACTTTTTCTTTGTTAGTATTTAAGGCTATTATGCTTATGGAGGACGGTGGAAACCAGTTAAAAAGTCTTTGTTACAAACTGGAAGTTAGTTTACTTTTCAGTTAACTCTATAACAAAAGGTTTGGTGAAATTGAACGTTAGTAGAGGAGACTTATAACTCTTAGTCATAATATGATAAAATGATATTATATTATGATACAGTCAAATTATAACATAGAAACGTCAGATTATAATATGATAAAATGAAAACATGATATGATTAAAGTGAATTATAATATGATAAAATTGATTAATATTACTAAAAAAGAAATAAAAAATATTAAATAATGTGATAAAACTGGATTATAAAACGTTTGTTTTCGTACCTTTTGGCTAAACTGCAGTAAAATGAGAGAAAACTAATTTTTCTCCCATAAAATACAACAACATATAAAAGTACAGGAACGCAAAAATTCAAACTATTTACACAGAAATAAAACATCAAACTGTTTTAAAAATTCATATGTGAATATAATTTTATTTTTCAGCATATTTGAATGTTTTTAATTTTTTAAATGAAAGTAACAAAAACAAATAATAATACCCTACACCACCATATGCGTTTTTGCTGATGTTTGTAACGCACAGAAAAAATCATCCAATACCCACCTTAATGTATACCAATAGAATAAGAATCACTTTTTGAGTCGATCTAACGATGTCCGTTCGTCCGTCCGTCTGGCTGACTGGACGGCTGGCTTTCCATGTAAACCTTGTGCACAAAGTACAGTTTTGAAGATAATTTAATGAAATTTGGCACGTAGGAATTTGATGATACAAGGACAAAGTTTATTGAAATTGGTTATGATCGGTCCATTATTTCACCTAGCTCCCATACAAATGTCCTTCCGGAATAGGGGTTTAACGATCATAAATGCTTTAAATATAGTAATATTCTAATGAAATTCGGTACAAGGAAGTTTTGTACAAGTATGAATCTTTGTGCCAAATTTCATGAAGATCGGTCCATAATTGACCAAAGCTCTCATATAAAACCCTCTTCCGAAAATCACTTTAACGTGCATAAATTTCATGTTAGTATCAGGTTTATATTCGACACAAATAAGTTTTATATAAGTAGAAATTATAAAGAAAAATTGTATTAGGATCGCTCCATAGTTTACCATAGCTTCCATATAAGCCCACTTCCGGGAATCACCCTAAAGTAATATTCCGTATTCGTATATTTTATTTTACACTTAGTAAAAGTATCGATACGCAATTGACCTCATGTCTAATATAAGACCCATTCACGAATTTTGATGGGCGTACACAATGTTGTGGGGTATCATATGGTCGAGCTTGACCGACTATATCTTTTTTCTCATTTTTTGTTCATTTTCGTTCAAAATTTTTATTGTGTATTTTTATTTTTTAACTATATGACAAATTTACATAATTTACCCGAAGAAATATTCTAGTCTGTTTCGTGCAAGAACAAAAAATAGCTCTCATTTACTCAATTTTCGAGTGCCGGAACGCTTTTCGGCAATATTGGGATCCAACGTGCTCCCTATTTGGAAAATCGAATCATTAAATAATTAAATCGGACAAAAATAAGATAAAATGGAATCATAATAATTATTGTTTATACTCATTCTACTCTTTAACTGGAATCATATATTCCAATCATAATATGTTGCTATATATTTTTTTTGTGAGTACGCATATCTGTTTACAGAACACCAGGGGGAATTAGCTTCCCCCGGTATAATGCTATATAAGTCAAGATACTGCAAAATTCTGTAACTTGATAAGAATATTTTTTTAGATATGCGACAATTAATATTTGCTTTGTATATATATGATTTGTATATGAATGCCGGGGCTTGCAGAATGATGTGAAAATTTAAAGAAGAAGCTTAGCTATCGATAAAGTTAAAACAACCTTACAGATATATATATAATTCTCGTGTAACGGTGTTTGTAATTGAACTCCTCCGCAACGGCTTCACCAATTTTGATGAAATTTGTATGTGTATTTTTTAGGTATGAGAGTAGGTTGTAAATTATATTTCATATCGCTAGAGGGCGTAAAATAGAACTATAGCCTATCATTTTAATTATGTAAGGCGTGAAAGAGGGCGAGGTGTTAAAAGCTCCCCTTCCTTATATCTTCTTAACTAATCAACCGGTTTTCATTAAATTTAGCATAGAGAGAATGTAACATCTGAAAGGAACTTAAAGATATATATTTTTTGTAGATTCCAACATTTAGGCGTAAACGTTGGATTTATTATGAGCGTTTATCAACTCAAAATACTGAAGACATGATGGACCTTTATTATCTTTTAGATATGTATACAGATACAACAGATTATTTTATAGCAAATAAGTAGCATAAATTTAAAATATTAGAAGAATTGTCTACATAAATTTAATGTAAATAAGTAATAAAAAATGGTATTAGAAATAGAATATTTATTAAGGTAGATGATAAATACTAAAAATAGTAATACTGATTAACTTTAAATAAACATTTTTTGTTTGTTTTGCTATTTTAAATTCATTAATAGAAATATATGAATGCTTAGAAAAGGATAAAGATTTACTTAAATTTGGGAAATGTGACAACCCTATTAAAAATAAAAAATATTTATTAATTATTTTTATAAAAATATTTTGTGTATAGATATTAGTAAAAGTATACAGAAATATTCATAATTTTCTAAGTAATTATTCACACAAAGCTAAAGGCAAAAGTTGCAAGTTTGTAAAAATATAGTCATATATATAATAAATTGGAAATATAAAAGTTTAAATGGGCATATTTCTGAAATGAGACACGATATTGACTTGAATGTTTTTGCAAAAGATCGGAAATTATATATGCTAAGGTTAAGCTTAATTTGGAATACATATTTTTAAAATTTCTTCCGCTATTTAGAAATAAACCAAACAAAAGGCCCAATTTGGGGTTTTTGGAGAAAATACAAATTTTTAATTGTAATAGCATATTTGTTTCTAAAGATATCATAATGAAATTTGCAGGAAATGTGGATCTTATTAATATAAATAAAAGCGCGGTAACCAAATTTCAATAAGGGTAGGGTTTTCCTGAATTCCCAAAAAAACTATTGAAAATTCCCAAAAATGGAATTTTTTTCATTTTTGGCTATAGAATCCACATTTTCCCGAAGTCCCACAAATTTTGATTTAAAACTTTTAACAACATATTGAAGATTCTTAGAATATATTCCGCTTGTCGATTCGTGCTTTGGGATTTGAGAAAATATGGTCTAAAATCAAAACTTTCATATAAAATGGGTCGAATTTGGGAGGGTGTGTACCATGACCAATAGAGTTATTGGGCTTGTTTTTATCTTAAAATCATCTCTGTGAAGTTACCTTTCAGAAAAGTGTAAAACTGTTATACGTTGCTAAAGAAAATTTTATTTTAGATAAAAAAGAGTGTAGATACTTTTTCGGCTAAAAAAAACACAAAAAGTCGTCCTTTTTGCAATTTTCAAATTCAAAATGGTTTATTTTTGGACCCGGTAAAGATATCGACTGCAATTTTTTATTCAATATATAATTTTTTTCTTTAACTAGATAAGAAAAAAATTAATAAAATCGGTGGGAAACACCAGGATATATATGAAAAAATCTGGACCAAGAACATGCAAAATTATGGTGCATAAAAATTCAAACGCAAATAACTTGAAAACTATAAGAGATAAATAGGACATATAAGCATGTTTTTTATAGGTCTTATCAGGGCCTAGAACAATATATAAAAATATTTGAAATCGGACGAGAAACAAAAATTTGGCAAAATGTCAGAGGTACCTAACTTTGAGCCCCCTTAGCTCTGCCCCTGAGGGGTTTGTTGTGCCTTGCTTCTAAAATTAAGATTGTACACTTCTCTGCTACGCCTATGCCAAATTTCATGAAAATCCAACCAGCCGATCAGAAGTTATAGATTTATTTTTAAAAAATTTCGATTCTGCCCCACTGTGCATTCGTTATTCCGGGTCAGCTAGTTTTTATATATTAATTTTTATAAGTATTTATAGAAGACAGAATGGTCTATTCAGATATATGGGTCTCTTGTATGGTAGACCGACATTTTCTAAACCATAACGACTTTTTAAAGATATTCTCATTATATATTATATATATATTTCAACATTAGTAAATAATTTACAAACTATATAGTAAAATTTAGTTATAAGCATTTAGCAGCTATTGTGAAAGCTATGCAAATTATATACAAGTCATAAGACTGTTAGAAAAAATTCGATTGTTGAATCTATAGATTTTTACCGCTGAATTTGTATTGCCAGAAAAATAATGTCTAGTAATAAGAAAAATTGCCTCTTATATATGCTAAAGTATTTAATTTTTTTTGTTATGTTGTATTCCACATATAAATATGAATATTTGATTTTTATTTATACTTATGCAAAATCATCATTTCAATTTATGTAAAATTATAGACGTTTATGAAAAGATTTTACAAACATATGAATTTTTTATAATGAAGCACAACAGTACTGATAGACAAAACAGATAAATACCTTCTGTATATGCAAATTGTCAGGCTGCTTTTTGTGTAATGTAAATGAAAAACTATTTATTTAAATTCAATAATAAAATAAGTGTAAGGGACTTGTTGTTTTCAAATAGTTACGAGGGCACGTTTGTATTTCAATTATTTTTAAAGGACAGAAATTGAATCAGTTCAAACATGGAATTGTTACTATTTATAAATTATCAGGCATGTCACAGAAATTTTTTGGAAGTGAAAATTTTGCTATAGTCGAATTCGTAAAGTTTTCATATTGATCCGAAAAATGGTAAAATGCAATCTTTTTTAGAAATCTACATTGAAACCAATTTAGAAAAATATGTTTTAAATTAAATTTAAACATTTTTAAAACTTACTGTTAATTAAAAAAAATAATAAATAATAAATGAAATAAAAGTAAAAAGAAAAAAAAAGTAAAAGTGTTTATTTACATTAATTTTTAAAGGTTTCTTACATTTAAATTCGATGAAGATATTAATTCCACTTTACTATTTTTATGCGAATTGAAAACGAATTCTCTTTTCGTGTTTCGTTTTCTATATAAGCTAAGTACGATTTTAATTTCATTTTCGTACGAATTTGTGTTCGGTGACATAGCTGTATATATATATATATATATATATTTGACTGCTATTTCCCTCGACATTAAGAAATTGACAAAAAGATTCTCAGCTGTATGTAAAATCTGGACCTTATGTTAACGTTGAAACTCTTAAATCCACATAGAATTAAGAGAGCCATATTCGTACAAAATACCTATCGTAAGATGTTGGCTTCAAAGCGGAGCCAGAGTCTGAAATTTTCGAAATGGATGTATACTGTATTTTATATTCTACTGACATTTTTTTAATCAATTTTTAAAATTCTATCACAAATTGTTCTAACAGAAATATTCTTAAAGTATTTAAGCTTTCCCCCCCAAATATATCCTTGAAAATGTAAACTTTGTTTAACATAAACAAAGCTAAAATAAATTTATCATAAATTTAATACTCCCTTGTGAACCTCGTATATTATTTTTTGTGGTCCTTTTCCCAAATATTTGTTTGATTTTAGTTTTTTTGTTTTTCTATTTGGATTATTTGGAAATCATCATTATTGTTCATGTCATTGTGTTGTGTTTTTCCTATACATTTTCTTTACTGTTTACTTAATATAAAGTTTAGTTTTTGTTGAAATCATTTGGGTTTTTGCTTTTTTTATACCATAAACTACAATTTTCTCTTAAATCCCTCCTAAAAAGTATTTAACCTTAAGGAAGGGTTTATATGTATTTGCATTCATTTGTGTATTAGAAGCGTATGTGTATTTTTATTATATTTAAATGTATATGTATAAGAGAGCATATTTTGTAAATACTAAAATATTTGTATATTGTGTACAAGTAATATTTATTTGATTTAAATTCTAAGAAACCTTTAAATATTTTATTTATTAAGTAAAGATTTTTTTTTTACGATTTATTAGATTTATTTGGAAATACAATTCAAGATATTTCATTAGTATGTTGCTTTAGGAATTTTAAATTTAAGCCTTTAGTCTACATATGTATGTAGGTTCGTACTTAATTTATTATAATCCCTATGTCCTTAAATATATATATATATATATATATACATAGATATATAAGTTTGCTTGTTTACACATAGTACCAGTGCTGGAGGTGGTTATAGGCTATGTTAGATCTTGATTGGATGCCACGCCCACATTTTACGCCTACTTTTAAAAAATATATATTTTATCAATTTTGAACATTATCAATGAAGCTATTTACATGAAATTATACACTCAGATAATGCTCGCATTGAAGAATTTTATAGGATATGTTTGATCATAATCGGATGCCACGCCCATATTTTACCACCACTTTTTTTAAAACTGTTAAACGGCTAAACCGAATTGCTTAAAATTTTTACAGCATCATTCTCTGTATTCCCAAATACAAATACTGTATTTTATTTTTTGATCGGACTAGGGGGAGTGGTATCCCCATACAAAGCATTCATTATAGTATATCTAAGGAGCTATTATTATATGGGCCTTTAAACTTTCTGTAAACATTTGGCTTATCATATCTCATTGAGAAAATGAAAATAAGAAGGATAGGTTCAGGTGGATAGGTAGCCCCTACAAAAAAAAAAAAAAAAAAAATTCGCATATCTAATGGGTTATTACAGTAAAATCCTTAAAAAGTTGAAAGAGTAATTTTCTTATCAAATTTTGAATAGGGATGATAGGTCCAGAGGGAGTAGTAGCCCCCTTATAAAGTAAATATTAGTTATCTTATCAAATGGGTTAGCGAAGCGCACCGGTAAAAGGGAGTATAATACAAAAATGTACTTCATTTTATTGTAAAATTATTCAAAATTTTTATCCTAATATACAAATATGTATGTATTTATAAACATATGTGTATATGTCAAGTAAAGTGCCCTGATTTTTATTAACCTTAAAAAACGACACAAGCGTACTCCTCTAAAAATAAATACCCAAAATATTTCGATTTAATTATTTCGCTTTTGTAAGGTAGACGGACCAGTTTTAGAATACATACCTTTAAAAATTTTAATTTCGATTAATAACGTTTATAATTATCTATTTCTTATAATAAAAGTTTTGATAAAGCTATTGAAAAAAAAACAACTGGTTTTATTGACGTATTTTAAAAATGCTCCAGCTTTCAAAAATAAAATCGTTAGTATTTATATAATATTTTGAAAACCTTATAAAAGCATGCCAATCTTAATTTATAGGGGGTATATATGTAATTTCTTTTCCTGTGACGTTACACATATGTATATTCAAAATTTGTTCGATTAGTTTTAATTAAATATTATATATTTGCTTTTTCAATTATGTTGTTATGAAAAAGTATTGTAAATTATTATTTAGTTATTTATTTTTTTGCAATTGCGAAAGTAGTATTGCTCTGATATGTAAAATATTTAAAAAACCATTTTACATTAAAACTACCATATACCAACTGGGTCATCTATAAAAATTTCCACGAGGTTTAATCTTAACTATACACAGACTACAAATATCATCTTCAACCTGTCAACAACTACAAACGTATACATCTGCTAGTGAATCAAAAAAAAAAAAAAAAAAAAAAAATTTTCGGGAATTATGTAGTGACTGAATAAATTATGAAATTTAAGACATTAAAGGTCATCAAAACTAAAAACAAGATATACACTATATAATAACATATCAAACAATATTTCACATTTCTAACAACTAACTACATCTATAATATTGCATAAAATAAAATTAAAAAAATTCTCTAAAATTCTATATGAAAAATATGTAAAACAAATCTATATATATAAAAATAGTATAAAAAAAGTATAGTAATTCATAAAATGAGAACGGCTGGACCGATTTCTGTAAAATTTTCTGTCAGTTGTTAGTATTTTCGAGGAGAAGGTTTTTACGGAAAATTTTGGAAAATCCCTCCGGAAAAGTCGGAAAATTGGAAAAATCGAAAATTGATTTTTTTGTACGAAATTTTGTGCGCAATTATTCTAATGCCTTTCCAAATGAAAAAATAGAAAGTTCTCAGCCAAAATCCGATAGATGACGTTATATGTTGTCTTAGACTTTGCGCAATCTGACAGGTGTCATTTTGACATTGTAATTTTCTACAGTAAATGTGCTATTTTTCTTGCTGCAATTTATACGAGATTTGTGTATTGTTAAATTGATTCCGGATTGTCGTAAATCACGCATTATATCCATATACGATAAAAGCATTACAATCAATTGAAATTCAGTGCAAAATTTATCAAAAAAATTTAAAATAGATTTTTTGTATGGAATTTTGTGTGGAATTATTTCTTAATGGCTTTTCAAATGAAAAAATAGGAAATCCTTAGCGTAAAGGAATAATTTTTATATATATTATATTACTCTAAAGTTTGTGTCAAGGCTTAAAATTGGGGCGATGCAAAGTTCGCGGGGTCCGCTGTTTTATTATAAGTATTAATTAACAATGATAAAAACTTAAAACCATTGCCGAGTATTTAGCTAAAATGAAAATCTAAATTTACGCGGATCAATAAGTTCGTAACTTTTTGAACTTCCCTCGTAGCTATATGAAATGCAACACTATTCCCATCAAGTACCACCTGTTAATAGACTACTGTCAAATTTTGAGCAAGTGTCGTCATTTACTTTGCATAAAAAATAGGATTTTTCGAAGTCCTTAAAATAGGCATTTGTTTGGTCAATAATTTCATCGCTGGAGCTGAATCTCTTTCCTCCGAGCCATTTCTTTAGGTTTGGATAAAGGAAGTAGTCACTAGGAACTAAATCCGGAGAATATGGCGGATGAGGTACCAATTCGTAGCCCAATTCATGGAGTTTTGCCATTGAGACTGCACACGTGTGCACCGTGCAATATCTTGATGAAAAAGAACTTTTTTCTTGGCCATATGGGGTCGTTTTCTTCTTAAATCCTCATTAAATCGGTCCAATAAGTTGGCATAATATTCACCGTTTATTGTTTTTCCTTTCTGAAGGTAATCGATGTGGATTATCCCGCGTGCATCCCAAAAAACTGTTGCCATCACCTTATTGGCCGACAAACTTACCTTGGCCTTCTTCGGAGCAGGTTCACCAGGAGAAACCCATTATTTAGACTGCTGCTTGGCCTCCGGAGTACAGTAATGGATCCATGTTTCATCCACAGTTACAAAACGCTGCAAAAACTCATTCGGATTGCGGTTAAACAACTCCAAACAATCCTTTGAATTTGTCAAACGTTTACGTTTATGGTCAATTGAGAGCAAATGCGGCACCCATCTTGCAGACAACTTTCTTAAACCCAGCTGATCATTTAAATCGAAACCACATCTCCATATGAAATGACTATGGTATCAACAATCCAACGCACTTTTAATCTTCGGTCGGCCAACACCATATCGTGGATTTTTTCGACATTTTCGGGTGTACTGACCTCAATTGGCCTTCCAGGACGCGTCATTTGTACTTGTGCGACCACAACGAAAGTCAGTAAACCACTTTTTTACCATTGAAATCGATGGTGCAGAGTCCCCATAGTATTTATCGAACTTTTCCTTGGTTTGAGTGACGGTTTTTTTTCCCCAAAAAATAATGTTTAGTGAGCACTCGAAATTCACTTTTTTCCATTTTTAGAAAAATACACGAGGTTGTATGTTTTGAACAGCTGTTAAACGCAAAGTAAATGACGACACTTGCTCAAAATTTGACAATAGTCTATTAACAGGTGGTACTTGATGGGAATAGTGTTGCATTTCATATAACTAAGAGGGATGTTCGAGAAGTAAAGGACTTATTGATCCGCTTATTTATCTAAATCATACACTTACTAAAATTAACTTAAAACTAAAATTATTCAATAAAAACAACTTATATCTATACAAATATCGTTCGGTATATATTAATCTTACAACAATTTAAATTACTATGCAAACATTATAAAAAATGAAATAATCATTAGCTTAATACCATAGATTTATTGGTTATTAACATTAAATTTAATCTAAACTATGATAAATTGTTAAAATCTTATAAAATTTTCAATTATTTAAATTGTGACACTTAATTCTATAACCTAATGACTAATCCAGCTATTTTATATTTATAAGTATTTAATCCTAAACTAAACTATAATTATCATTAAAATTATATAAATACACAATTTTTATTAAGAATCTAAACCCCTAATAACGTCTATGAATGTATAAATAGATACATATCTCATTATTAATAATTTCACAGAAAAAATTAAATTTCGTATTCTATTACTAAATTCATAAAACCAATTAAATTATCGAAACTCTAGGGCGTAATCGGTTTCTACTTAGTATACCAGTCTTACCGTCCGGTTGATTTGTACAATGGAATGAATAACCTGAAATATAAAAAATATATCTATTGGTGAAATGAGTCTTTGAAACTAGCGTCACATCGATAATCTGTTTTTGCATGGAGTACGATATCTCAGATTTCTGCTGCTTTAAATCATTTGCATTCCAGACACATATTCTCACACAACTAATTTTCTGGTTAAGTTGAAGACAGAAAAATCCCCAAGATTTTTTTAATAACCTTTTCAAATAATTGTTTTTTTACGATAGATAACACATCAATTTTTAAAATAAAAAAGACTAAAAAAAATCTGGCTTAAACCAAAAAAGTTACAATTATTCAAATTTAAACTTCACCAAAAAAAGTGCTTTTATAGCCTTTAACCACAGTGCTGTTAAAGGTACCGTAACTTAATGACGGTTAACTTTTTTTAATATTTTCTTTATTTTTCAGTTACTTGGAAATTTTTTAATTGGAATAACAAAATTGTTTTTTTTTATTCTGGGGTTCCAAGTTGATGAATCCCAGGGGTATACAGCTATATAAAGTTCTAGTTGATCGCAAAAATGACTTAGATTTTGTATCCCCTGGACAACCAACTTACTGGCTGATCCTAGAAAGATTCCTGATCTCAATGATTTTGTACAGAAATTTCAGATGATTTATCTTCTAATCATTCTCCTATAATAGTAACTTATTATGGAAGAACTACTATATCAAAATTTCTATGAATACTTTGTATACTACGAATTTGGTTTTAAGAACCCAAAAGTCGTATTTTTCAATAAGCCTTTAAAAAAAACGCAAATTGGCGTATTTTAGTTTCAGTAATATGTCGATGAGCTGCACGCTTTTAAAGTCCTATTAACTAATAAAAAGTGTCTTACTAATTTTCGTGTGTACCAAAAATTAAAACCAGATTTTCATTACATTTCAAAATTCTAAAATAAAGCACCAGCTCTTTTAAAGAATGTAGCCATCGAAATGTCAATTCGTTTCCCCAAGCCCATCGAATAAAGGATTTATTAGCAATTTTCTAGATTTTTCCTATGACGTTTTCATTTCGCTAGGACTTACCGTTTTTGACAAAAATTTTCATTTATTGAGGCAAAGCTTTTGCATTAAAATTCAGATATATCTAGCCTAAGTTTAAAAGTTTTGTGAACCTAAATTCTTTATAAAAGTTTTGTCTGCTACAATTCTGGATTTTTTAAATCTACTACATAAAATTCGACCGCTTATTTGTTTATTACGAACACAAATTTTTAATTTTATATATGAAGTACGAGTATATATTATAATTGTCCATTTGTGCTGAAGTTAAAATATCTTAAAATGTAACAAATATGGTAATGTTTAACTTGATACTGAATAAGAACATACTTTTTAGTGTGTTTTGGAATTTCTCCTGCGCGTCTCGGTTGCAAATATTTGTCAATGCTGCATTAATTGCTTCAGCTGTGGAACATTATAAGAGTCATATTTTTAAGAAATGCAATACCTATATTTCACTGATATCGAATAACTTCTTCTTAAGAAAAGAAAATACGGAAGATAATGGCAACAAACTAGATCACCTGCGGCAAAGCTGAGGCTGTACATAACAAGTAAGAATCTAAAAACAGCCCTTAAAGTAGAAGAGGATCGCCAAAATAAAAATTACATTAAAAGTTTAACAAATAACAACCACACGAATTTTTCGCTTTAAGAGGAGCGGAATATATTAAGCAATAGAGGTACAAAATCATTTAAGAAATGGTGAAGGTACCTGGGCCTGTGCAGAATATGAAGCAAATTTATTTGCATGTTATTTACGCTTAGTCTTTTAAGAAAATCCCCAAACAAGTGATTTTGTATTGAGAGAGATACCTGACACTTCATTAAATAATGATGACATAAGTATTGTTAGCCCAGAAAACATTAATACAATCATCAAAAAAAAAAAAAAAAAAAAAAAAGAATAAATGTAAGAAAATCGCCTGTATATGATTTAATACGAGTAACACCATTAATGATTAATAACCTACTGGAAAACTTCTCGAAGCTATTCGAGAAAGTATTCCAAAAGAATATTATGCAATTCTTAAATGATAGAAATATCGTCCCAGTTCATAAGTTTGGTTTTCGTGAAAAATTCAAAAGAAAATCTTTTGAATTAAAGAAATGTTGTTGAGCTACTTTTTTAGATGTTGTACAAGTTTCCGATAAAGTATGGCACAAAAGTCTAATACATAAAATTAAATGTTTACTACCACCATGTACTCACAAATTGCTGGAGTCCCATCTACCTGTCCATCTTTTTAGAGTAAATTATAATGACTTTCTTACAGAAGAATTCGATATAAGAGGGTGTTCCACATGGTAGTGTTCTTGGACCTACACTCTATTTAATTTACACTTCTGACTAGCCTAATTGCGATGTACTGATTATATCTACATTCGCAGATGATACAGCAATACTCAGCTCTCATGAAAACATACACATAGCATCTATTCAACTAGATATTTACCTCCGACGTATGTAGATATGGTTAGAAAACTGGCGAATACGGGAAAATGAATTAAAAAGCAACCATGTTACATTCAGCCTAAGTAAAATCAAATGTTAAAATTCGTAAATACTTTATTGAAAAATTTTTAATTTTTTTCTTATTAAAATATTTTTACTATTTATAAATTTAAATATTTGAAAATTCTCAGGAAATTCAATAATGTGGTTTATTAAAACCGATAAAAATAATATTTAATTTTTTGTAGATTTTCAAACAATTTTTATTTTTATTTAATATTTTTTTTTTTTACATTTTCCTATAATGTATATAATAATTCGGATCGAATGTTATATTTTAACATATAAATATACATATGTATGAAAATTTGGTGCAGTGAAGCGAAAATTTTTTATAATACTAACTAATTAATAAAGAATTTTTTAGATGAAATATAGTTTAACGGTAATACACAGTGTATAGTAGATGATGTATAATTATGCTGGCGAAAAATAATGGTGTCATAACTAATAGTTTATGTGTTTATGTACAGTAGTATATAAAATATACATATATGAATAAAAAGATATATATGAAATATATGAAATAAAAGAAAACACGACACTATTTCCAAATTTCATTAGCGGCCAAAACCATCTAAAACAGAAACCCAATCGTTATCAATTGAAACAGATTCTAAATGAGTTCAACTTACATACCTTTTAAAGTTTAGGCAGATTTTTTAACAGAGTGAAATATTTAAGTTTCAATGAAACCTAAATAGAGAGGATATGACAAATGTGCAAACAAACTCCACTATGATACCACTAAAATCATACAAGGGCAATTTGCGTTTAAGTGTTTAGGACCACTTCCGCAAAATATTTCTAAATTATTTGAAATAAAAAAAAAAAATTAAAACAAATTAGATTATATCACGAGAGGGAGCTACATGTTCTGGCACACAATTGAAAGGACATTGTTTAACCGCTAAGGGTATTATACAGCAATATACAATAGACCCCATAATTTATGCGATATATTACTACATATATGCATATTTCATATGCTTTTGATTCATCTAGAAGATACACAAAAATAAATCACTATAATGAAAGATATACGAAAATTACGGTAACTTATCTCTGGAATCCTGCAAATGATGGATTTTATATTTTTTTTTGTGTCAATATTTTTTTAATTTTATTTATATTTATATATTTTCATTTGTCAAAAAACAAGAAATTGTTATTGTTTTTTGTATTAGTTTAGAATGAAGTTACAAACAATAAAATAATATATTAAAATCAAAAAAATTTTTTTATAAAATTTTATTCAAAGTTAAATAATTAGTCATAATTTTTTCTGTGTTTATTAACCCATAATTACAAATAGAAAACTACACAATGCAAGTTAAATTTTAACTTCAAGAACATAAAAAACATATTCAGCTAATTCCCATCAACGAATTCCTGTTGGTGGCCTTCAGGTGAGGGGTTTAATGCGGTAAGTCAATTTCAAAAAGAGTTTTTATGTGATACTTATATGACAGTTTTTGTTTTTTTTTCTAAAATATAATAGAATAACCATTTTAAATGAGTTGAATAAAGAATATGTTATTATCATAATAGAAAGTCGAGCAAAAATTGTGTGTTTTATTTGAATGGATTTGGCAGTTTACTCTAAAATTGATATTTTAATTAGGGATTTGCGTAAACATTTGCCTAGAAAACTATGTCGGGTTAGGGTTGTGAGGCAGCATCTCTAACAGTAAAATTTAAGGATACGAAATTATAAGGTTTATTAACTAACACCATCACATATTTTATCACACTTCAATATGGCTAGATTTGGGGAAAAACATTTTTGGATTAAGTTCTGGTCAGAATGGTCCTTACACCGCTGATATCATATAAAATAGGAAGTCTATAACAGACTTTGTAATGCTTCCGAAATTATTAAGGGAAGAACCGATTCATTCCACACCGACTGCTGCTAGTAATGTAATGGCTCCAGCAGTTCTCTCCCAACTAAATTTTTCAATTCTCCAAAGCTTCCTGAATTGTTCTTACAATTCATTTGGGTTTTTTTTTAGCGGTTGTTTATGTTTGAAACATAGTCGTTTGTTTGTTCATTACAGTTTCTGGCAACGCTGCATGTAGTGTTTTCGCTGCAAAAACTCTCAAGTCAATAATTTTTTTTTATAATAGTGAATGTTATTGAAGTTAAACAATATTTAATATTCATTTCCACAAATGAAAAATACAAGCAAAAAATCAAAAATAAATATTGCTTGTTAAAAGTAAAATTATTTTTTGAAATTTCACTAAATACTTAACGCTTATATATATTTCGTATTTTGTCAGCATATCTAAAGATTTGATAGAGAATACTTTAGACGGTAATACAATGATTTTATATCTAGTTTTATATCTAGTTTAGGTTTCGTTTTTCCTTCCATATTTTTTTCTTGATAATGTAGAAAAAATACCTTATTGATATGTATGAAAATGAATTTTTTTAAACAATTTATATACCACTTTTGTATCGAATTTTTGACAAATCTTAATATTCAGTATTACCATCTAAAAATGCCTTTAGTAAGTAGTGAGTGTACAATAATGTAAAATTTTCATTGAGGCGTTAAAAACAGTAATATTTTTGCTGTATGATTTTAAAACCACATATTAAATTAATATAAAACTTCCAGCTTTCTGAAAATTAAAAAAAAAATATTTCCAGAAATTCCCGACGATATTTTGCCGGGAAACCCCGGGATTTCCCGGACCTCAAACTCTAGTTGAGACTCAATTTCTAGCATGCTTGTCAAATGCGTAATTAGCAATATGCGTGCAGTAACAACCTGTGGTTAGCATGTAAGCCTATAAAACATGAGATAAGTTAAATGGACGTGGGTTCGATTCGGGGTGCCGCCATAAAAATTGAAGTAAAATATATGTAAAAAATCCAAATAATAAATGAAATTTACGAAAATTGTTATAAAAACAACTGTGAAAATTTATGTTATTGTGACCAATATTGAACGGGTGCATTAAAACTGGTTCTGTGACCGGTCCGACAGTACTTAAATGACGTTAATTAGCCACCTCCAATGACAAATACATTTAAAAGTGAGAAGTTCCTCTCATAAAAAGTTCTCGAACTAGAACCGGTCACAAATCTAAAGAATCTGTCACGTGAACAATTTTAGAACGGTTATTTTTTTTCTAGGGTAAATACTTATAAAAGAAAGTTAAATAAATAGTTATTCGAATCCTTAACTAACTTGGACTCATTAACATGTCTTTGTTTGACGCTTTTAAATAGAGTATAGGATAACACTGTTTCCAAGATGCCAAACTTGTTCAAACCATTTAAGGGGTTCAGATTAAAAATAAAATTGGCAGGACTGAAGCAGCAACCGGGAAGTATAAGGGAATTGTGATATGAAAATAGCGACAATATTAAAAAACAATTTTCAAATTGTTTCTTAAAAAAGCAAAACTTAAAAAATTTTAATTTTAACAATATGTATTACTATTTTTTTATCTTTATTACATCCTTCACCACATGTGTAAGGGGTATATATGAGAGTTGGAGAGCTTCTAAGAAATAATATCGATAAGATGATGTCCATATATATATATATATATATATATATATGGACATCGACTTATCGATATTACTTCTCACATATACCCCTTATATATATATATATATATATATATATAATTCAAATCAGTTCATAAATGTCGGAGATATGTCTAAAAAAACGTTTTTTTTTTGAATCGGTTTTGATTTTTTAAAGCCTCTATATTAGAAAGGGACTTACTTTCTTTCGTTTCTAAATTTTTGTGCTGAAGAAATAAACTAAATCGGTCCATTGATAACCGAGATGTCGGCCAAAAGACATTGTTGACTTTTTGATGGCTTTTGAAGAATAAATATTATATATATTTTTATAAAACTTCGGTTTTGCGAATCCACCAAATTGATTCATTAACGCCCGAGTCATAAACCAGAAACTGAAAAAATATATTAAAAATATAATCACACAAACATTTATGCTCAAGTATTGCAGTGATTATTAGTGTTGTTGTTTATTGTATAAGCAAACAGTTTAGTTTACAACAGCAGTATTAGAACGATTATCAGGCTGTTGCTTTTTGTGTATGCAGTCAATTAGTTCATATTTATATATTTATGCAATTTTTCTATTCATTATGCCAAGTCTAGCAGAAAAAATGCTAAAATGCCAACACTGCTCTTGCCCCAAATACGAGTACATAGTTGAAACACTACTAACTTTCATATTGAATAATACAATTTTAATGATTTATCTTTAATTATTTCTTAAACAATTTAGTCCGCATTTGTGTTGTGGTTTGTAGTCCTAAGTAAAATAATTATTGTAATTTTATGAGGTTTGAATAGCAGATATAATCAGGATGTTATTAAATTTATGACATTTATGATATTAATTAGCTGCAAATTACGTTGCCTGTAATTTACAAGTATATACATACAAACATACATACAAATACATATGTTCATTAATGTGCCTCACGAAAAAAAAATTGCAAATGCACCCCTCTGGAAATGAAGATTAATATATATGTTCTTCTATGATTACCAAAATATTACAATAACCAGGAAAAAAAAGAGCATACTACTCATTAGTAAATTCACTAATGCTAATGAACTCGAACTAGTTCCAATTTTGGTGAAAAATCAATGAATTTAATATGCGGTTGTCATAGAAGGGAAGTGATCCAAATTACTGAACAGCATGCTATGAGATATTGTATTTTTGGTGTTAAATTTTATTAGTGAAATGACATAATTTAATATTTTTGATTTTTAATAAGTCCATTGGCACTGCTTCATTAAAAAGTTTAGAAAAATAAATTTGTTCAATATTTATGAAAATTAGATTCAAACCACTTTATTATATTTACTTTTATTTAATACATTTATAACTTGCTTAAAAGAACTGATTTAGAATAATTAATTCAGGACATCAGCTTCTTGCTGTTCAATGGAAGTGTTGTGAATTTTGAACAACTTCCAATATATTTTTCTGGGTATGAATGATTTTTTAAAGAAATGCAACTGCATTTTTCGTTAAATATGCTATTTAAAATTTTAAATTTTTTAACATATTTGGAAAGTATGGAATTTTTACATTAAAATAAAAATTTCATTTTTTTTGGATGCGCAAAACTACTATGTGTAATATAGTTAAAAAAAAAAAAAAAACATATTCCAAATTTTTAATACAAAATAATTTTTTTATTTTTTTGAAAAAAAAAAAATCAATTTATAAAAGTTAACAAAACATTGAAAGTACACAACTTTAAATGTTCATATCCCTTGAAGTTATTAACGGATTTGTGTAATTTAAAAAGCAAATAAAAGGCTATTGTCTTCTCTTTGAGTAATTTAGTCACTAACTCCAAAATATCCTTCTCGTTCAAAGATATTTATAATACAAAAATAGAAATGCAATTTATGGATGCATCTTTGACAATCATAAATTCATTAATAATTTTTTTTATTTTTATTTTATTTTTTTATTTTTAATAAATTTAATCAAATATTTTTTTTAAATAAAATATATAAACCTGCACAAAAAAAAAAAAAAAATAATAATAATAAAAATGGATTTCAATTACGAAATTGCTTATATTAATTAAAATATTATTTGACTTTGTTCCAATCATATTTAACTCAAAATAATTAATTTTGTCTACAAATTTCAATTAGTTTTTTAATTAAATAAATTATACTCATAATAGATTTTTTTTAATTAATTAAAGTTATAATTGATGGAATTGGAAAAATTATTATTATTGAAAAATTACATACATATGTATACTAATAATAATAATATTTGGAAAATATAGAATTAAATTAAATAAATCACACCTATTTCACTAGAAGGAAACATCAAACCGGTAATTTTAGAGGGACCTTCCAACATAGGGAAAGATATAGTCTAGAAACAAGACATCATTCAAAACTAAATACATGAAAAATCTTTGAAAAATCGTAAAAAATTGCATAGTAACTTTTTATATTGAAATAGTTTTCCAATTGATCTGGCGGGAACATGTGTAATAACAAGGACATTTTAGTAACACTAATACCAAACATAGAAAATCGTACTTACGAAAGGATTTGCAGAACTATTGTATTTAGTATCTCCTCTGAGATCTAAAAAGTTCACAATAGGGTCCAACTATCTAAAAATTTCGGATATATGATGCAAAAATACGTTTAATTTTTATACATACATTGTTTTTTTTTTTTTCAAAATGCTTTTCTTTCTTTTTTGATTTTTATTTGGTGAAGTTCTTTCTTTATGGTCCAAATGTCACCCCGTTTTATATTTTCTGTTTTATTAACAACAAATAACAAAATTATGCAAAAGAAATTTTCTTTGAAATTTTGTTTTTTGCGGAATCAAAAGTTATATGCATTTGAATAATGAAAAAAAGTAGATTTTTCAACGTTTTTTGTAGCAAAAAAATAGGTAAATACTTTTTAACTTATAAGAAAAATTTCTTAAATAGCATATAAAAAAATTTATACTATTCTGAAAGATAACTTTATGGAAAATTGTGTGAAGGAAAAAAGTTGTCCAAACTTTATTTCTGCGAGAACCAGTGTCTTCCAAATTCGAACTTTTTTCACCATAATTTTTCTTTTCGCCTTAAGTTCGCAAAACTAGGTAAAGCTGAAATTAAAAAAAAGGTTATAGCTTTTGTATAGTCTGATGAGTTTTTAAGTTTAGAGTAGTAGACATTTTCGCTCCCCGATATTTCGGTTCAATTATTTCGCGAAATATCAAAAGGTCAGCTTATTGCCAAATTTTTAGTTCTTTGACAAATCTAGGAAAGTGAGTTATATATATATATATATATATATATATATATATATATATATATATATAAAATATAAATAAATTTATTTATTTTTATAATTGAACGTATATAATCTTTAATTTTAGGGAGGTATATTGGCAAAATTTTTTGTCTCCTTACAAATCAAGGCACTTTAATGTGTATGTACCATGATGTTGGAAATAAATTTTATGCACTATAGCACCATAATACATTACATTTGTTACTGAAGCTTATTAACTGATTTAACGATCCTAGTATATAACACACAAATTCACAGCTTTATATATTTGAATTAAGAATAAAATATGGTTACTGTCTCATAGGAAAAATTTACAATTTTCGCATAAATATAAAATCCCCAGGAACTGATGATTTTATTAGCAATTTATAGTCACAGTTGGTAACAAATTTAGAAGGGAGTTGATTTGAGTGACGCTTTAGTGGGTATTTGAAGGTTCGAATTAGCACGCATTATACGCGACATTCAATACTGACTAAAGGGTTACTCAAAAGGAACTATCGCTTAGTGGCACAGTACTTCTCGGTGTTATTAAGTGGATCAAAATTCGATAGTAAAAGCGACGCATATGAATTTCCCGGTGTGTCGATATAGTTGCGCTTTCGATAGAAAATGTTTGCAGGGTATAACATTGTAAATCATTACAAATTACTTGTGGTTTTTTCTCGCGTAATTTAGAATCGCTAAAAGTTCATAATGCAATCAAATGTTACTAAGTGGATCAAAATTCGATAGTAAAAGCGACGCATATGAACTTCCCGGTGTGTCGATATAGTTGCGCTTTCGATAGAAAATGTTTGCAGGGTATAACATTGTAAATCATTACAAATTACTTGTGGTTTTTTCTCGCGTAATTTAGAATCGCTAAAAGTTCATAATGCAATCAAATGATTTAAATTAATATTCTTACATGAAATGTATGTAGAGAAATTTTCACAGGAATTGAAAAAACACTGCTCGTGTGTGTTTTTTTGTTAAGATGTCATCACAAGCACTTAAATATTCCCATGCAAACCCTACCAGCAATTAGGTGATAGTTTTATCCACTATCAGAAAAATGACGCTTTCTAGTATTCTCAAGATGTTATTTTCATGTTAATAAATAATTCTACAAAAACAAATAACATTAACTTCGATTTTTGATCTACCTATTCTACATTTCTTACTAACTAAAATGTCGAAAAAGTCACTTAAAAGTTTAGATTTTGGATAAATATAAAGTCACTAAAAACTGTCTCTCATTAGTGTTATTTTCCTGATAGTAAAAAATTTTACAAAAACAAATAACATTAATTTTGATTTTCGACCTTCTGAAAGTAAAAAACCATTAGAATGTTTTTAAATTAAAAATAAAAAATGTGAAGAAGACAATGGTACTTAGTTGATGTGTTACTTTCAAAGGCAAGCAATCGAATCTGCCGTAAAAATTCTGCTTGCCCACCACGTTTTGACACAATTCTTTTTTCGATTTCTTTTTTTGGAAAAAAATTTTTAACTTTTAATCACCTGGCTGGATTTACATAAGTTTTCACATAGAAGTAGCAGAGGAGCGTATAATTTTTAATTTGGATGGAGGCTCCATATGCCCCCATAAGAGCATATAGGGCATATAGGTCTCAAAATAGGTTACCTCTGACATAGAAAATATTTCATCGCTTGTCAATATTTTGTTTCCCATCCGATTTAAAATATTTTACATCTTATTAAACTTTAAAGTAGTGTAAATTCTGTTCTGTAAAAGATATTAATTTAAATTTTTATATACTTAATGAAGAATTATGTTAGCTAAGTAACGTAATTTATTTGAGACAAAAACATGGCTTTTGGAGAAAATATAAATATTATATCTGTAATAAAATCTTTGTTAGTTAGGATATCTTAACGAAATTTTCGTTGATTATTTAAAATGAGAAATTCTAAAAAACTTTAAGATTTTTGTTGAAGAAATTACACATTTCACAAAACAAAGCAAAAATGAAAAACTGAAAATCCCGAAAATAAAATTTTTCACATTTTCGGCTATATATTTAAATTAGAGATTGTGATTCAAAACCCTTAAAAACATATTATGGATTCCTATATTGCAAGAAGGCCTATCACGTATGCTATGTCATTTCTCGAGTGATTTTTCGTTGTAGCAAAGTGTATTATTTCCTAAATATGAAAATATAGGTTTGTTATGGTATAGTTTGTTGTGGTAAATTTCCTATACCACTCCTAATCCCGTGGATTCTAGCATGATTTCAATACTTATATTTTTATCAGCAATTTGGTGTAATTTTATATTTAAAAATTCTTCTCTTAAATTGAATATTTAAAGCCAGATTTTCTTAAGCACAACTAAAACCGATTTTGAGTAACCCTAAGTGACTCTAATTCGTCAAACTGCAATACAGTTTTGCCCGAGCAATGACTCTTCTTCGATGGGAAAATAACTTCTTTTTCTTTTACTATTTTAAAATAAATATGGATACTATTTAGTCAAAGTTTGGATAGTAATATTGATAGTACTAGGTTAGAATTTCGACAGAAATAGTGACTTTTACTGTTCGTCAAAATGACTCCAATTTGACACATAAAAAAAGCACTTAAGAGTGTCATTAAAAAAGTATTAAAACTGCTGCACATTTCTTCCCGCATGGTGACTATTCTTGGATAAGAAAATGATATCATATTCGACTGTTAATAACAACTTGAGGTTACTCTTTAATGCAAATTTGGATAGAAAATGTTGGCAGGGACACTATTAAGTGCTTTTTTTTATGTGTCAAATTGGAGTCATTTTGAGGAACAGTAAAAGTCACTATTTCTGTCGAAATTCTAACCTAATACTATCAATATTACTATCCAAACTTTGACTAAATAGTATCCACATTTATTTTAAAATAGTAAAAAAAAGAAGTTATTTTACTATCGAAGAAGAGTCATCGTTCGGGAAAAAATTATCGCAGTTTTGATACTTCTTTAATGACACTATTACGTGCTTCTTTTGTGTGACAAATTGAAGTCATTTAGGGTTATTCAAAATCGAGTTTATTAGTGCTTCCGAAATGTGAATTTAAATATTCAATTTAAGAGATGAATTTTTAAATACAAAAATTATACCAAATTGCTAATAAAAAAAAAAAAAAAAATAATAATAATATTAGGCGCGAATCCACGGGGGTAGGGGTGGTATAGGATAATAAAACTGTTCCGCAAACTCATGATATAAATATGAGTTATTTGTGAGGTCGTCTTGACGGGGCGATTAAAAATCGGATCATAATTACCAAAAAAGTTAAAAAAAATGGTCAAAATTCCGGGGTTTTTAGTCGAAACTAGATGGATTCTATGAAAACTCGTTTTGATTAAGTTATTTAATATAAAGGCAAGCAAATATTACGATATTTTCATGAACTAAAGAGAAAACATTATCCTATTGTATTTGTAATACACAATGGATTTATAATTTTGTGTCATTTTTTTTTTTTACTTAGTCATATAAATAAATATTTATTCAAATAACATAACTTTCTTCTGCTATATAAATACTAATACATTACATTTACTTTAACTGAAAAGATTTTTTTAATTATAAATAATTTTTGTATGTTTTATTTAATGTTGTTTAAAGAGTTTAAGGGTTGAAAAATACTTTTGCGACTTGGTGTATATAATATATCTACGATATTTTAAATCAGTTCCCTTCTTATAAGGATACAGAATATAATTTTTGGGATCACCGGCGTCATGATCTTCAAGAACTTTTCAAGGTGAACGGTATAAAAACGAATTTTGTATTCATTAAACAATGAAAATTGCAAAACAAAAGACTAAAAGCGGTTTTTTAATATTCCAATTCACTTGCTATGGTAAGTGAATTGGAATATGAATAATAGAAAATGAGAAATATGAATTTTTTACTAAAAATATTTGATAATTTACAATGTATAATGCTTGAAAATTTTAACTACTTTAATTTTGCACTTTCTTGGTCCAGTTTCTATCATATAGGTATATCCCAGTATTTCCGACTGATTTTATTAGTTTTCTTTCTTCAACTAATTAAAGAATTAAAAAAAAAATTAAGTCGATATCTTTACCAAGTCCAAAAATTAACGATTTTGAGAATTGCTAAAATTACGAAATTTTGTATTTTTTATACCAAAAATGTTTACACTCTTTTTTCTCTAAAATGTAATTTTCTTTAACAACAAAAACATGCTTACATGTGTTATTTTTTAAATTTTAACTATTTTAATTTTGCACGTTCTTGGTCCAGTTTCTATCATATAGGTATATCCCAGTATTTCCGACTGATTTTATTAGTTTTCTTTCTTCAACTAATTAAAGAATTAAAAAGAATTACCAAGTCCAAAAATTAACGATTTTGAGAATTGCTAAAATTACGAAATTTTGTATTTTTTATACCGAAAAAGTTTACACTCTTTTTTCTCTAAAATGTAATTTTCTTTAACAACAAATTTTATACTTCAGAAATTGACCTATTAATATGAAACTTTTGACTTTAGTATATATTTTCTAAATCTCAAAGTGTTAACCTGTAAACAAAATGCAGTGTAGGAATCCATAATATGTTTTTAGAGGTTTGGAATCATAATCCCCATAAAAGTGTGAATTTATAGGCGAAAATGTGAAAAATCTCATTTTTGGGATTTTCGGTTTTTTTTTTTTGAGAATTGTGGGATTCCTTCTACAAAAATCTTAAAGTTTTTTGCACTTTCTCATTTGAAACAATCAACGATAATTTCGTTAAGATACCTTAAATAACAAAGATTTTAATACAGATAAAATATTTATAGTACCTGCATTTTTCTCAAATAAATTACGTTACTTATTTAACATAATTTTTCATTATGTAGATAAAAATTTTAGTCAATATCTTTTACAGATCAAAAATTACACTACTTTAGAGTTTAATAAGATATAAAATATTTGAAATCGGATAGGAACAAAAAAATTGGCAAGCGATGAAATATTTTCTATGTCAGAGGTAACCTATTTTCAGCCCTAATAGCTCTGCTCCTGAAGGGCATATGGGGCCCCCCATCCAAATTAAAAATTCTACGCTCCTCTACTACTTCTATGTGAAAACTTGTGTAACTTCAGCCAGCCGATTAGAAGTTAAAGATTTTTTTCCAAAGAAAAAAATCGAAAAAATAGAATCGATTATGTCACAACGTGGTAGAGGAGCAGAATTTTTTAAGGCAGATATGAAATGGTAATTTATGAGAAACAAGAAATTAAAATAGCTTACCTTTGTAAAAGAATTAAATATATTTTGATAAATTTGAACAGGATATGTTTCGATTTCAAAGAGCCTAACAACTTTAAAAATTTAGTTGAAAGGTTTGATGCACACACATATATGAGTTCACTTTCACTAAAAAAATATATATATTTTTATAAGTGAAACGCAAATCTATTTCGACATTTTATATTCTTGAAAACAAGAAATAAATCCAAATTTATTTGTTGTTTCCAAAGTAAAAATGAATTTCGCTTCGTTTTACGGAATAAGCCACTACCGACATTTATTTTTTAAATCATTTAATTTAAAATTTCTTTCAATTATTTTTTCAATTTCTTTTTCCACAATATTTTCAACTATTTTATTCAATTTTGTTTTCGTTTTAAACAACATTCACTATATATATATATATATATATATATATATATATATATATATATATATATATATATATATATATATATATACATATTTATATACATATATAGATATACATATATATATATGTATATGCCTTTTTTATTTTTACCTCACTTTATCCCTCTTTTTTTTGGTTTATTTTAATTTCACTAAGCGTTCTTTAAATTTTTAAAAAATCGATTCCTTGCCTTTGAAAGTAACACGTGAACTAAGAACCATCGTCCTCTTCACATTTTTTGTTTTTAATTTAAAAACAATGTAAGTTTTTGTAATGTAACGGTTTTTTACTTTCAGATGGTCAAAAATCGAAGTTAATGTTATTTGTTTTTGTAAAATTGTTTACTAACAGTAAAACAACATCTTGAGAATACTAGAAAGAGTCATTTTTCTGATAGTGGATAAAACTATCACCTAATTGCTGGCAGGGAATAAACAAATATCCGTGTGTTTATGTGGTATTCGTTAGTGTTTATTTTTTGCATATGTGTTAGTGTTAAAGTAAATATGTTAAAAAGAAATTGAGAACAAAGTTAAATAAACAATTTGAAAAGACGGCATTACTCTTATTGAGGTTTTACTACATAATGATTAATGCATTTGTTTAAGTTTAACAAAAACATCATCAAAGCTATGTAAGATCTGGTATAAAAACAACAATAACTAAAAATATTATAACAAAAAATCGAACTCTTAAGAGTTATTAGAAGAGGTAAAAAAATATATATAAAAAACTTAATCATTGTAAACAAGAACGTGCCTTTTTGTAAAAAAAAAAAATAAACCTAAGCAGTGCTGAAGAAGAAGTGGAGTGAAATTCAAAATACATTCTCATAATGTTGAAACAGTAAAACAGCAGCATTGAAATACAATACACTTCGACGTGCTTCATTAATTTTTGTTTTTGCAATTAAAGCAAAAAGTTTGTAAACCTTAAAAAATATATACGTATACATATATATTAATGGTGTGTGCTAAAGGGTGTAAAATACAAAAGTACATATTTATATTGAACAGAACCGTAGAGAGATAGAAATACGGTGAATGGAGTAAATAATCGTTAAAAAAAAAACATAAAAATATAGACATTTTGGGAATTTTTAAAGAATTTTGTAGTATTGATTTTTGAATTTAGAATAGCTGTGGTATTTTTTTTTTTTATTACTAAACGAATTTGCAATCCTAAATAGCCTTATTTTGTCTGTTTGGCAGTACCAAAGCAGAGTTTGTGGACTATAATTCGACACCAGCAGTACGTGGTGTCTTATCCATTTTAGTTTAGCTGAAACCTAAACAAGGTGCCCTACTTGCCTGGGTGCAATTTTGAGGTACTCAATTAGTAGCGCCAGACGTAAAAGAGAGATTTACCGTAGCGTCGTAAACGCTGTTATAGATGTGGTTACAGTAGTGTCGTAAGTCGATATGAGGCTCGAGGACCATCAAAAATTTTGCAATCGTAAATTGCCTTGTTGTCTCTGTTTGGCAGTACCAAAGTAGAATTTGTGGACTACATTAGACACGAGCAGAATGTGGTGTCTTATCCATTTTGGTTTAGTTCAAACCTAAACATTGCGCTCTATTTGCACTGGATGTAATTTAAAGAGACTCAATTAGTAGCGCCAAGCGTTTGGGGTAAGTAAAAGAGAGATTTAAGGTAGCGTTGTAAACGCTATTATATATATATATATATATATATATATATACACTGTTTACCACTTGAACAAGGAATCATTTTTTTAACTTTAATTAAGTATATCTCCTAAACTAAAGTGTAGAAAAAAATATTTTTTTGCGCAACCAAATTTCAAAAGTGTTGGCTTTAGTTTCCTGAAGAAATAAAATATACATATTTTGTTATACTAAAATTATGCATTTATTTAAAGGCACGTATTTCTGTGGTATTATTTCGTGTGTCACTTGAATAATAAATTCTTTTAATATTAATCAGGAAGGCTATGATTTGAATTTTTTTCAACATAGACGGCTAGAGGATTTTTAATTTGATAGTTTTTAAATAGTTTTTATTCAAAATGGGAGGTTTTAAGGCTCTTAGTAACTCTGAAAAAGAAAAAATTCTGATTTTTAAATCTCAGGGTCAGAATCCGGTCCAAATAGCCAAAAACCTTAATAGAGGAAAGACAGTTGTGTACAATTATTTAAATAACGTGGAAAGATATGGAAAAAAACATGAAAGGGCAGAGGAAAATGGCAACAACTCCAAAAGAAAGACGAAAAAGTGGAGTCAGTGCCAGCCTAAGAACAGTGCACCGTATTATGGTGCCATAGAATTGGTTTTTGTATCTAACAAAATGATTCCAACGACTTACAGAAACATTCTGGAGGAAGCATTTCCAAAATTTAATGATTTCTTTGGACCCATTCCTTGGACGTACGTACACGACAACTCTCTGATTCATACCGCCAGAGCAGTAAAACAGTGGATTAATCAATAAGGTGTTCAACTTTTGGATTGGCCCCCACATTCACCAGACCTGAATCTAATGGAAAATGTCTAGAGTTGGCTTGCAAGAAAAGTTTATGAAGGAGGAAAACAATTTGAGACTATAGAATCCTTAAAGGATGCAATAACGGAAGCATGGAGTTCAATTTCGCTAAATTACTTAGAGTCATTATACAAGTCGATGCCAAATCGTATTTTTGAGGTTATTTCTGAAAACGGTGGCAGCACTCATTACTAATTGAATTCTAGAAGATAATAACTTTCATTTTTATAACCTAAAATTTAAAAATAAATTACAGTTTGCTTTCTCTTAAAACATTCCTTATTCAAGTGACACACGAAATAGTACCACAGAAATACGTGCCTTTAAATAAATGCATAATTTTAGTATAACAAAATATGTATATTTTTTATTTCTTCAGGAAACTAAAGCCAACACTTTGAAATTTGGTTGCGCAAAAAATTATTTTTTTCTGAACTTTAGTTTAGGAGATATACTTAATTAAAGTTAAAAAAAATGTGATTCCTTATTCAATTGGCAGGCAGTGTATATATATATTTATATATAAAATATGTAACATAGTACGGAATATTTACTAATTAGCGGATGTAGATTATTTGGGCAAAGAGGTCCTATAATCCAAAAATTTTAACTTTTTTAAATTTTGAACCGCACTTATCCTAAATACAGTATAAATGTAAATCATATTATTATTAAAAAACTGAATTCTTTTCGTAGGATTTAGGTAGGATTTTAGGACAAACTAGAATTTTGCGACATTTTGATATAAAATGAGCTAAATCTTGGTAAAGATACCTTTCAGATGGTTTTTATATCCTTCACCATAACACTGTGGGAAATGTATACGAGCTGATCTGTAAACTTGCTGTAAAGCTAACATACCATGAACTATTAAAAATTTTACAAAATATTAACCAATATAACTCTCCTAAAATATTCGATAAATTTAGTATATTTTAAATAAAAAAAATTTGAACAAAAAGCTAGCATAGAGTGTTATTTTCGCATATTAAACTTTATGGAATATAGTTCTTATCATTTTAAATGGACGTTTTTTTTTAATGTTTGTCATAAATTTCGAAAACCGTGGTTAGAATTTGTATAAGATTACATTCGAACATTTTGGGTGAAAAATAATTTTGAATGGGATGCGTATTTGGTGCTTCCTTATCAATATAAAACGAAAAATTTATATTTTGTATAGTCGATTTTTAAAATTTTATTTACGGATATCTACGGATGTAGCCAAGGGGTAACTTAACATTGTCTCTGTACCGAACGTAATTATACGACAAAAATGGTTTAAAATAACATGGCAAACATATACAGTTGCGTTCATAAAAATAGGAGTGCCCTTATATGAAAAACTAAGTTTAAAAATTTTATTTTTATTTGATTTTTTTTTTTTTTTTTTGTAAATTAATGACTACGGTAAACATATTTTTACTATGGTGAGAAATATTTTTATTTATGCTGTGTGAAATGAAAGCTTTGTAAAATATTGACAAATTTAATTTTTATTATTAAAAAATCAAAGATAAAAATGTGTAAACACAAAAACAAATACAAGGTTTGTTTCCTTACTTTTTGCATAAATTGAGGTAAAATGAGGAAAAGCACATTTTTCTCCCACAAAAATACAACAACGCACAAAAATACGGGAGCACAAAAATCCAAATTGTTTATACAGAAATAAAACATCAAATTGTTTTAAAAATTCATATGTGAATGTAATTTTATTTTTTAATTTTTTAAATGAAAATTTCCTGCTTGTAAAACAAATAATTTATTATTTATTTTCGTTCAGATTTGTAATTGTATTTTTTTAATTATTTGACAATTTACACAACCTGCGCGAAGAAATATTCTGGACTGTTTCGTGTAAGAAGAAGAACATAATTCTTGCAAAATAGCCCACATTAGCACAATTTTCGAGTACGGTAACGCTTTTCTGTAACATTGGGATCCTCCGTGCTCCCAATTTAGAGTACGGGAACAAAACTACAAATACGTTAGGTTAGGTTAAAAAGGACGGCGTATTCATGCGTTCCTTTATAAAAACCTGAGAAAGTTAATAAAACGAAGAAAGAGAAGATCCCTAGTAGAATAAGGCACAAAGTAGAAAGAAAGTATAAAGAAAGGAAAAGAAATATAAGAAAAGAATCAACCCCGACTGCCTCTAAGCCACTTTATCTCCATTACGAACCCTACAAGGTCGTCGAGTTCACTACCCGCAACCTCCTCCAGTTCGTGTAGAATATGGCTTCCAAACCATTTCAGTCTACTACGTTGAAGCCCTACGCAATGACAGAGTATGTGTTCCACTGTCTCTAGTTCCTCCACATCATCGCACTTCCTACAAAAGTCTGACGTGCCGGTATCCCACTTACTGGTAATATTCCCTATAGCGAGGTGATCGGTAATCATACCAACAATGACCCTTAGAATCCCACGACTCATGCCCAAAAGATGCATCGAATCTGCTGGTTTAAGACTAGACCATAACGCTGCAGTCCATTCTACTACTCCAAGCATGATTCATTCTTCCTAGAGTCCATTCCCTTATGGCCATGAAATATGACCCAATTGGAATCCTAACCGATACCTCCACAAAAGACCTATCCAGCTCCGAGTTTTTACGAGCTAGCTCATCAGCTATTTCATTGCCGAGAATATCGCAGTGACCAGGAACCCAACAGAGTCTTATTCTGTAGGCACCCTTCTAAATTCCCTCCTACACTCAAGCACAAATCTGGGACTGACACAATAACTTGTCATTGCCATTAGTGCTGCCTGACTATCCACATAGACAGTCACCTCAGTGTCCCTCTCAACATTCTCCTCCAGTAATCCTAAGGCATTGTAAATACCTAGAATTTCTACTTGGAAAACGACGCAACTATCAGGCAATCTAAAAGATCGTCTGATATCTGTTCCTATGAAGTAAACACCCGCCCCTGTGCCTTCTTCCATCTTCGTGCTATCTGTGAAGATAACGCACACTCCGTGGAGCTTTTCCGCTCCAGTTCAGAGGTCCCTACTAGGGATTTCAATTACGGGAGTAGCCTCGAAGTCAATTATAGTACCGACATAATCCGTTTGTGCGGCTGAGGATAATGTTCGACTATCAAACTTGACTTCATTAAGTATGCTAACATGCTGTGAAGCTCCCTATTAAGCCCGATTCCTTCAGTCTAAATAAGCTCTACACACCCACTTTAGAAGGTTCCTATACGTCCCTTTTCTCAACGCCTCCCACCATACCGAACATCCATAAGTGAGTATGGGTCTCACAACCGATATGTATATCCAATATACAATTACCAGTTTCTTCTTCTTCCCTATAGAGTTCCTGCATGCATTAAGCCCCTTTCTGGCAATTTGCTGTCCAAGTAAATGCCCAGGTACTTGGCTTCCTTTGACAAACTGAGTTCCGTCCCATTCAAAACTGGTAGACTAAATGTCTCAACCTTATATCTCCTGGTAAACAGAACTGGTTCAGTCTTTTCAGGGTTGACTCCCAATCCATTACTATTTGCCCATTGGGAAAGTTCTCGCAGTCTAAATTGCATGACCCCGCTGATCGTGGGTAGAAATTTACCCGAGACCAACAATACCACATCGTCAGCGTAGGCTACGATTTTACTTCCCATGGCATCGAACTGTCTCAGTATGACGTTCATTGCCAAAAGCCACAATAATGGTGAAAGAATCCCACCTTGCGGTGTGCCCCTTGTCACAAGCTTCCTTATGCAAGTATCTCCTATACTCGAGTTGCTATTGAATTCTCTCGAAAACTGTTCGAGTCCTTTTTTCTGAGTTGCTATGGGATGAATAAAAACCGAAAGAACTGAAAAAAATCTAGTAATTTTCTGTTAATAAATTTGAATTATTGAAAAGATTTGAGTACTTTGCTCTTCACAGATTTGACAACAAGTTTCTCTATATATTTTTTATTTACCACGCTCCTGATATGCTTATAAAAACCTTTTGCCTCACCTTAAAAGGTGATTGAATAGAAATTAATCAAATAGTCATGCCAAAAAGAAAGACAAACAATGTTTCTTACTTTCTGCTACTAGAAACTCTATGAAATGAGCAACATTTTTTTCTTATTTCATATAGAAAAAAATTTCAATAAGTTTTGTTTTTCAATGCAAGTAAAGATTCAAGAATATTCTGACTGTTTTTATCTTCATCACTTTGGATTCGTCTTTGTTCGCTTTTTTTCTGTGTGCAATGCCATTGATGTATTGGCTACGATCGTTGGTATTTGTTTAGATAGACAGCAAAAAAAAAATTAATTCTTTCAAGTCATTCTTCTAGTTAAAGGTAACAATGAGTTGGGAAAAAATGTCTTACCTGTTTGAGACGAAGTGGATATACAGTTTTTTTTTCATTATAAAATTTTCTTTTTGCCTGTCCTCTTCATTCTCAGCTTTATAACTCTAAGCTAGTAAAACTTTTGCGGGAGTATCTGTGTGTATTTCAATATGGTGGTATTTTGTGGTCATTATGTTTAAAACAAACATGATTTATGATTTAACCAATGCCCCAAATTAGAGTATAAATTAAATTCTTCAATTGGTTTGAGTTGATAGGGATACTAAAGGGTACCAACTTTTTTAACCAAAAATTTTGCTTAATATCCATGTAGTGCACTTTGTCGTTGGCAGAAGAACTCTTTTCCAAGTAGGTAGTTTTTTGTTTAGGAGTTCAAATTTTTGAACTAATTTTCCAAAGTAGCCAAATTTTAAATTAAAACAGGAAAATATTTTTTGTAATAGTAATTTACTAATTCATAATCAAAAAGGAAACTATGGAAGTTTTTTTTTTGCAAAATTAGAAAAAAACTCACTTTGGTAAAAAGGCGTTTTCCATATTGTGTTAATCTTTCAAAACTTTTATATTCATATATATTTTTAATTTTTTTCTATATATATTTTTTTATTTGTATTAAATAGTATTTCAACTAATTTTGAATCATTTCACGAGATGATATAAAAGCAAAAATCACAAAAACTATCTTGAAAATTAAAGAAAATTCTTTAAAACAATTGTCAAAAATATAAAAAGTTGTTGAAAGTAAAATAATAATAATAATAATAATAATAATAATAATAATAATAACAATAATAAGAACATAAAAAGCCTATAAACAATTATAATTATTAAATAAACAATGTAAAAGTACATAAATATATAAACAAACTAAGATAAACTGTGAAAAAATCGGTCCTGAGGGGAGAAGCGGTATTAAATTAAGTTATGTTAAACGTGATCGCTTAACAATACAGTGATGTGCGAACAAATAGGTCAATAGAAAAATACAAAAAATAAATAAAAGAAAAATATGAAAAAAAAGTAACACAAATAAGAAGAAAAAAATATTTATTTAAATTATCCATAAAATCCAGTACAGCCTTTAAAAAAATTACCTATAATCTATACAATCCATCAAAATCACTATTACCTAATCACCTAACACCCAGTTCCATACATAGAGTCATAAAATATCCATAAGTTTTACTTTATTTTTTCTTATTTCCGGATTTGTGTTTTTTTTTTTTTTTTTTTTTTTTTTTTTTGATAGCAGTAGTTGTTCAGAAAACTAAAATGTATTAGTTCTAAATACCAGTACTAAACATTTCATTTGACTGTTATTAATATTTTAGATCATGTTAAATTTTTTCAATGTTAAGTAAGAATTCATATTTGATTAATTATTTTATATACTCATAAAAATACGCAATAAAGTAGATAATTGAAACGGAAATTCAAAAACATGTAAAACTTAAAAAAAAAATACAAAAAAACTACAAACTAATTAATCTTCATTGCTACTTAATAAATGGCTAATTAATAGCAATTATACATTGCTTCATTTACTACCTAACTGGTAGCTTTAAGCATATAAAACAATAATAATTGAAAAGGAGAATACAAAATAATTGTAAAAAGCTTCATCGTAAACCATTCGTATTTTTTTAATAACATATAATGAAAATAAGTTACAGATTCCATTTCCCGAAAAGTTGTAACTTAATTAGATTATGTTTACAAGAAACGCCACTGCTGAAGATGGGTGGTGATGACGGTCGCGCCTGACTAGAGAATGCATTCCATATTGCCGAGTGCCCGATAAAACATTTTACAATGAATTCTTCTACAATTATTCCATGAACTTAAGCCTAAATACAAAAATTATGAAAAACTATAAAAAAAAGTTCAACAAAAAAAAAAAAAAAAAAAAAGAAACTATAAACTCATTAAAATATTAACATTTAGATTATACATTAAATAAAATGCAATTAATTATCTTAATCGATGTATTTTTTTCTTGTATCTTATTGCATTTTTTTTAAGACCAGATATGAATCATCAAAAAGTATCTATAAAGAATCATCTTAATTTAAGAAACATCATTTATACTGGCTGACAACTACATTGAAGTATAAATTACATTAATATTGATTTCAAATAAAAGCATGTTTTTTATATTTGCTTAATACTGAAAATTTAGATGGTGGTACTAGTATTTTTAGAATTTATAATTATACCGGCCAAAAAAGATGTTGTTAATCTCAAAAATCATCCCCATATATTTCATATTATAGTTCGAATTTTAAAATAAGAAAAACTATTTTCGATGTTTAAAATTTTACGAAAATTCACTTAAAAAAAATAATAAAATCACACTATTTTTAAAGAATATTATCATGAGGGTTTAAATGACTATATTTTTCTTACCACTACCGATATTTATTTGGCTTTTTCAGCAAAATATTCCATAAATATGTCTATTATTAATCACTAAGTTTAGCGTTTAGTAAGCAATACAATTTTTTTGCTATTTACGAAATTGTGCAAAAATAATATTAAAAATCTTTTTGTTCAGTGAACTTTGATAAATATTGAAGATGCAGTAATAGTTTTAGCATGTGTGGGCTGTACTTTAGAAGTTCTATAAAATTGTGCTATTTTGGTTGCGATAAAACAATACCTCAATTTTTAAGAATTTCTTTAAAGTTTCAACTTTAAATTTCTACAATTTCTGCGCACATTGATAAAAATGATTAACATACTTTGCATGTATAAATATTCCTTAATAAAACCACGAATCGATGTTCTTGTCAGAAGAAAAAAATTTTGAAAATATTTTTACTAAAATTTTTCAAAATTTTTGAAATTCCTCATATACACGGAAAAAAAATAATAAAAATGAATTTTAATTACCAAATTGTTTACTTCAGTTAAAATTTCAATTGATTTTGCTCCAATCTTAAAAATTAATTAAGTGAAAACAATAGATTTTTTTTTTATAAATTTCAATTAGTTTTTGAAGCAATTTGGTTACTTTTATGATTAAAGTTTTTCTTAAAATCAATTAAACAATTTATTTAAAAACAATTCAAACATTAACTAGTGTAGTGTTGTAAGCAGGTAGTGATATTAGGTTGTAGAATGTTATAAAGTTATAATTGTCGTGTAGTATTTTAAGACAAAGTTTTCCCTATAGCCCAATTCTATATTTATACTGCTGTATGGGGATCAGCTTAAATGTAGGCGTTCAAAGGCCAAAAGATGAGACTTCAAATAAAACAAGGCTAGTATGCTAGTCTACGTTTAAATTTTTAATTCTGGTTTATTTTGGTTATTGTTGGTGCTTATATACTAATTTACAAAATTAATCCTAACTTTTCTAACTTATTCTATTTTATTAAAATATTACATTTGTCTCGTTCGGTATCATGGAGTTGGTAATGATATCAAGTAACTTTCGTTCCTTGACCAATCACAATATTTCCTATTTGAAGTACACTCAATTATAAGTGTGTCACTCAATTATGTTTATGATTAGTTTGCATTAAATATCGAACAATTTAAGTAGTAATTTGATATCTATTTAAATATTATTTGCTTTATGCATTGTTCATGCAGACTTGTGTCTTACACTATGTGTTTATATGTGGGGTATATTACACTAGATCTTTTTAGGTTTTCTAGTATTTTTAGTTTTTCTTTATTTAAAATTGAAATTGTATATTTTTTAAGGAATTTAGAAAATATTGGAATATTATACAGATTTGAGTATTTTTCCAGAGATTATTCATTAGGAATAATAATAGGATAAGATGGAACAGATAATAGCAGTATATACCTAAAGAGAACTGTTGTTCCAAAAAGTTTCCTCTAGTAGCAATAAAAAACTTTGATATTGTTGTGCCAACCAAAGGTATTACAAATTTTAGAGAATATCTTTCACTGCCTATGAAATGAGAATATTTATTAAAATTGATGAAATGGTCCACATAATATTAATTCTTACCTAAATGGAAATATTATTTCCAAAAGTTTCCTTTGGCTCCAGCAACAAAATTCTTGAAGAAAAAATTGTCAGCACATAAAATTAAAAAAAAAAAAAAAAATCAACGTAAATTCATGTAAAGCAAAATCGGAGACGTTTGGGTAACGGTTTCTTTCCTATCAAGTCCTATTCAAACTTTGTGAATTTTGAAAAAGTTTTTTAAATTTTTTTCTTTTTTTTTGTAAAATTCTCAAACATCAAAGCTGAGATCAACAAAAAAGTATATTGGCTATATACTCCCATATGTTATTTTACTTTATATTTTATTAAATTATTAAACATTTTATTTTGGCACAAAAAGTTTGGAGTTTTTTTAATTCTCTGATTTGAGAACAAGTTTAGCTATATTGTGCCAAAATTTCATTGAAATACCTTTACTTGCTTAAATTTTATTTAGGTCCAAATAACATAATTTCTCAAAAATATGCTTAAAATCCAAAGTTTTTCTGGTCATGATCTGGATCTGTGCTCCTCTATATCAACACAAAAATACCTCTTTTCACGTGAAATTTTATTTAGATATCTCCAAAGGTTTACCAGTTGCAGAATTATTAAAAAAATCGTTTTTGAACCACTGTGCAATAGCGAAGAGATTTGTCTGTTTATCAACCAACAGTAAGCATGGATAATATTACTGAAAAATATTTTTTTTAGATGTTATACTTCCAATTCAAATCTGGAGGTTAGTACCAGTGGTGCCAAGGGAGGAGAAAAACTTTAAAAAAATTTCAAAAAAAAAAAAAACTAAATGTCACAAATAAATAAGATCAATAAAAGTTTTTTCTGTTTCTGAAACTTCATTTTTCTTGTTCTCGTTAGTTTTTGATATTTTTTTTTAAAAATTCTAATACATTTATAAATAACATTCAGCAAAATGACTGAATGAAAAATTTTCATACAAATTTGGGTTATATTTTATATGAAAAATTACACAATATTTTAAATTGATTTTTCGTCATAAATAATTATATAATAATTCCTTTTTGAATGAGAATTTCCAAGTTTTTGGTGATTTTTTGCACTAATAATATTCTTTCTAATTTATTTCCATAAATAGTTTCTATGATGAATGAAGTATATTAAAGTCTATTTATTAACTCCACAAATTTAGTTAAAGCACTTTTTTTTATTTGTAGAATGAAGCGCCGCAGGCGAAATTTTTTATTGAATATAAATAATTTCCATTTTTTTTAGCGAAAAAAAAAATACTCAAAAATATTTAAATGAGTGATTCTGTAGAAATAAAATTAGTATTAGTAAATAAGAAACTAGTTTCTGCGTTGTTGAATTTCTAACATTTTATCCTTTTGAAGGCAATTTTAAGAATCAAAAAAGGCTGGAAAAAATCTAGAAGCTAAAACGAAAATTCTGAGACTAAAAGCTAAATAAAAAGGTTGAATTTAGCCTTATAATTACTAAATTGGCAACACTGCTCAGTACTTCAAATAGGGAACTTAAGGATATGAGATAAATTACATTGCTAGAGATACACTTTTTTGTATTCACAATTGGATTTTTCCTAAAAATGTTGAAGTCTTTACCGACAAATATTTTCAACGATTCCGTCAATACATGTACAGAAAGATGGTATTAAGGAAAATGCCATTCCAAAATGTCAGAGGACTACTGTTCGAGGTATCTTCTACTTAAAATATATTTTTCTTCATTAGATGCAATTTAAACCTAAAAAAGTTAACTGATACAAATTCGAAAATTTGGGTAAAAAGTTGGTTTTTATATTAAATAAATATTGTATTTGTCATATATTTTTTGTTTCTTTAGATATCCTATCGTTATTCTGTTTGTTAATTTCAACTTTTTAGAACATACGGGCTAAACTCAAAATTTCAAACGACCTAGGCTGGCTTATTGAGAATTTAGACTTGATTTCTTCTTAGGACTAATAATAATAATAAATAAAATATTTATAATTTCTTAAATATATTTTCATTTAGTAGTGAATGAGTTATGGTTCTTTTTTAAAGAGTTTTTGTTTTAATAGTGAAATCGGATTAGAAACAAGAAATTAGCAAACATTTTAAAAACGTTCAAGTCAAATGTTAGACCCCATATATCCGTGCGTTCCTAAAGGATCTGTGAAATACTGTTATGAGAATTTTTGTGTTAATAAGACCGGCTGCTTGGAAATTACAAATTTATTTCCTATGAATATATCGTCACCTAAAATGCAAAAGGCCTTATTAACACTAAGATTTTATAGGTGATATGAAAAACTTAATAAGTTGAAAACTATTGCGGTTCTTAAAAATGATATCGTTATATCTCATCACAAAAAAAATATTTGAAATAGAGAGTTATGCAAGTTTACTTAGTTTGATTTGGAATAATCTCTGCTTACGCCTCTTTACTATTTTACTACTAATTTCTTGTTGCTCCCTTTTTGGATTTTTTGAAAATAGAGGCCTAAAATTGTATGATATTGTGTATTTTAATGCAATGTACCATTATCAATTAAAAAACCTGTTTTGAATTTTTTGGTTGTTTGGCCCTTTGCATGTGACGATATATTTGCCAGTTGTTTCAACTTTTGTAGTCAATAGCAAACTTGTAAAACATGAACACCTACAATGGCATATAAAAAAAAAAAACAGGAAATAAAACAAATGTATCCATATTAAAAATAGGGGCATATCTTCGTATATTATTATCCTATATTATACTCGATTATGAATAAAATTAAATATTTTCTGCTATCCTGAAGTTTTGGTGAAAATCCATTATCAGATACTAAAAATTTGATAAAATGTGTCTTTTAAGTTAATTTTGTCAATGCAAATTATAAATTTTTTGATTGATTTCTTGCGAATGGGTGAAAGTAGTACAAAAAAAAAAAATAAATTCAGTCGTCTTAAAATTTACTTTTTACACTGAAAATTTACTTTCTGTAGTTTATTTTGCAATGCTTCGAATTTTCAATATACTATGATCAGTGGCTTAGTCAAAAATTTAGAAAATTTGGTACAAAGATTGAGGAAAAAAAGGGTCATATAAAGTAGGTCACATAAGACGTAGTTCTTTCTGAATTCTATTTATGCCAAATTTTATGTGCACCAATTCAGTAGGGGTTGAGACAAAAAAATTAGAAAAATTAAGTAAAATAATCTGTTACAAAAAGTATGCGTAAAAAGGTTACGTGATATTCAACACATAAATAGGTCTTATTAAGCATATGTTTCTCTGAATTATATGTGTGCCAAATTTTATGCAAATCCATAAAATGGGTCAAATAATGGGAATAGTGCCAAATAATTTGTTAAAAAAACTGGGTATTGGGCCATGGGATCCAATAAATGGGTCTTATAAATCTATGTCATTTCTCATTAATATTTCTGCTAAGTACAATGTAAATCGATACATGAATGGATAAAAAAATATCCAGGGCCTAAGATTGAAAAAAAATATATTTGTGACTGATATGACAAAAAAATAAATTTTGAGAACATACCTTTGCCCGTCTGAGAATGTATGATCCCCACAGTCCAATAAATACATTTCTCTTTCAACACATATACGGCATATAGTCTCGAAAATCTTGAAATTCAAAAAATCCGTTTAGGAATGGCGGAGTTATAAACGATTTTCTAGAATAGTTTCAAAAAGTTTCCCAATTTTCTTTACCCAAATTTAATAATATTTTCTATTTCACATACAATAATACATAAATATTTTTCTATTGTAAAGTTGTGAGATTGAATAGTCTAGAGGAAGTGTTCTAGACTACAGACCGTTAAGCCTGAATTTGTATCCCCGGGACATTTTTAAACTTCTATTTAAAAAAATATATATAAAAATTTCCATTAAAAAAAAAGAAAGAAAAAAATTATTCTACAATAATTTCTAAGCGCGTTTTTTTGTGTTTTTTATAAAAAGTATTATTTAGATTTGTGTTACGTTTTAAGCTTTTTTTTATAAGCAATAAAGATAGTAAATTTAAATATATCGATATGGTATACTTTTTGGGTTTGTGACTGAAAAACTTTAGTCTTGAGTTTGATCCTTGGCCAAAACTTCGAAAAATTGTTTTATAATTTATCTTCAAACAAAAATTAAAATTTAGAAATGACACAGATTAAGAAGAAACTGCCAAATATATTTTTAATTAATTAAAATTTTTTGTTTAAAATTTATTAAATAAAAGTTTAATTTCTATTTTCAAAAAATTTCTATTTTCAAAAAATTTCTATGCGTATAGATAGTCTAGTGGAAATGTTCTAGATTACAAATCTTCAAGCCATGGTTTGTATCCTCATAGAATCTATTTGAGTTTTATTTTAATATGTTTGACAAATAAAATTTAATAAGTTTGACAAGTAAATCTGAGTATGTAAAATGTTGTTTCTTAAAATATTATCACTTAACTGTGAATGTGTTTGAGGTTTTTAAATATAGTTAACAAGATGGCATATCATATTTGGTGCAATTGTGACTTAGAGTTAGAAATTCTAAAAAATTCAGAAAATTTTAAAATAGCTAATTCACGATTAAAACATTTAACTTTAAGGTATCTTTTTCGAAAAAAAAAAAAAAATATATATTGGTAGAAAACCGAAAAGGAGTTTACAATTTGGCTCTTTAGCATAAATGTTTTGAGCGATCGAAGACCCTTTATTTACAAATTTCATTCATGTAATTGATAACACCAATTTACTAATATTATGCATATTTCCAGACTAAACCAAAAATTTTGATAAGAGATAATTCTAATATATACTTATGAAACATTGATATTGTGAAGGGTATGAAAGAATCAGCTCATTCAAATATAACACTTGCATTTGTTTCATTCTTACGTTTGTAAAATATTTGTGCTTCGCCGAAGTGATTATATCTTCCTTAAATGTATGCACATTTTTGTAAAATTCCAAAGTATTAAATTTATTATTTACTACTTTTTTACCGGTGCGGTTCGCTACCCTATTTGATGCGATAACTAATATTTACTGTGTATAAGAGTTACTGTTCCCCCTTGACCTATCCCCCTTAATCAAAATTTTCACTGTAATAGTCCTTTAGATGATAAATTTTATAATTTATTTATATGGGGGCTACCTGTCCCAGTGGATCTATCCATCCTATTTTCATTTCATCAATGTGTTATTATAAAAGAAAGGTTCTCACGAAATTTGAAGGCTCTCACTGTAACAGTTTCTTAGATATACCATAATGAACATCTACTTAATATGGGGGCACTACTCTCCCTGCTCCGATCGAAAAATAAAAATCCCATATTTGAATTTGGGGATACATAGGATGATACTGTGAAAATTTTAAGCAAATCGGCTCTTCAGTTGACGTGGCATCCGATCAAGATCTAACATATTCTACAACATTCTACAGTGTAAGCACTATCTGTGTCTAGGTAACCGTTTTAATCCAGACCAGAATCCTACCCAGACCAAGATTTAAACTATTTTCATTCTGAATATGGATGATTTTGTTCAGAAATTTTATCTTGTAATGGATTAATTTTCAAACCAGAAAGTGTCATAATGGACATTGGATATTTCTGGGCAAAATTTCTATTTTTTATTATTAGGCAATTTTTCATTTCTTCTGGGTAATTTTCCTATATTTGATTTGGGCGATTTTGCTTTGTGTTATTTTCCAGGCAGCCAATTTGATGAAAAAGTTTTGGGAATAAATTTTTACGTTTAATTTATACAGTTTATGTTAAAAAACATTACAGAATTATAAAATCTTTTTCTATGTAATTTTGCCACATTTTAATGAATTTATTAAAATAATTTTTACTATCAAGCTGATACCACTGAACAATATCGTTCTTAATTCGCAGAAGTTAGAAAATTATCATACGAAATACTAATAGCAAGATAGTTTCGAAAATCACGTCTGCTACCGATCATACATAAATTTAAAATTTAAAATTTCCCCCTTATTCGCTATCCTTTTAAAGAGAAATTTACCACTTTAACAAAAAACTGAGATGCTTTCTGTATGAGAAAGACAGACGAAAATAATTGCCAGAACAAGAAAAGATAATATTATATATATGTAGGTAGTTAGGTAGGTATGTATATATGTATGTATGTATATAAATAAGGCTGGCATGAATTAAGTATAATTAATTAATTCATTCATTCTTCAGTTCATATTCTTTTATAATAGAAAATTGGCCTTGAAGTGTATTTTAAAATATATGTGTACAAAGTTTGTTAAAGTCCATGTAACACAAATATAAAATACATTTTAATTCCCTTCTTCAATAATTTTGCTACATTCTGTTTTGAGTTGCTCCGTATTAATTCAATTATTTTTGAACATTAATGGACTGTGTTAAATGTACATGTTACATTATTCAGCAGTTAACATTTAAGTGTAGCCATAGAGAGGGTTGAGAAAATTATTAATTTTTAAATATTACTTACATAAAATAAAATGTTGAAAATAAACGAAGTGAGAAAACGTTTGGTCTGTTTTTTTTTTTTTTTTTTTAGAAAAAAAAGTATATTTAAGCACATTTTTTAACTAATGTTTACTGGTTCTCAGAAATAGGATTGTATATATTGTAAGTGAAATTATATTTTTTACAACTATGGAAACAAAATATAACTGGTATTATTTTGGTATTTACGGCAGGTGTAAATTTAAAAAGAATTCTCACTCTAATTGTTGCTAAAAAATTTTTCCCCGCCCGTTTAATTCCATTAATATCCTTTTTATTGGAAAATACTGTTTGGTGTATAAATAATATTTTTAACAAACATAGGTTTCATTTACTCTGGTTTGCTCTATTTTAGGATTTATTTTTCTTTTTAATTTGGTTTTGATTCTTTTTTTTTTTTTTTTTAGTAGTGTTTGTTGGCACAAAAATATCAAAAAGTTTTTAATCATAATTTTAGTGCTAATGGCTCGCAAAACTCATTTAAACTTTTTCACAGTCAAGCAAACTCACACACAGACCGCATAGTGGGACCAAACGCAAAATTTTTGGTCATAAATCTGTAACTATTAAATATTGGTTGTATCGAATTCAAATGTATGGAAGGGTTGCAGGGAAGGACCCAAGATTTTAGGAAAATCATTTTGTAGTCACCTTGTGATAAAAAGAGATAAGCTACAAGGTATTAAAGTTGACTACCTCGAGTATGAAAAATTTTCAAAAAATCGTAACTTTTCTAAATCAAATCAGATTTTAAAAACTTTTTATATTTCTGTAAAGGGCCTGACAAGAAAAAAATAAATAAATAAATAAGATTACTCTCTTAATTTATCTCTTACAGTTAAAAGGATACTTACGCTTGAATTTTTGATTTTTTGTTGGACTTTAATTCGCTATTCTGGAATATGCCGTGACGTGTATGAGGGATCTTTTTTTAAATATTCTGTAAATTGTAATATATTTTGAAATAACATGCAGAAATTTTTTTATTACCTCAGTTCGTCTAGACGTGAAAAATGTTCAAAACCAGCACTCTTAAATTATTATGAAAAATTATTATTAAAAAAAAAAAAAAAAAATGATAATATTCTTTCATTTATTTTAAAAGTTTTTTTAATAATTTTTTTTTATATATTTTGAAAGACATGAATTCGCAAATGGTTAATGAAGAAATTTTAAACTGATTTATGTTTGCACCCTACATCCAGCATTAATCGTAAAAAGTGAATTTTAGAAAAAAATTTTTTATCGATTAATATAAAAGAAAAATATATATTAACGATATTTATTCATTAAATAGATTTATATCGAATTGATACTAAATTGCTTTTCGTCCGGCCAAAGCGAACACAATTTCAATTTTTTAAACGATTTTTTTTTTAAATTGCAAAAAAGCATATTAGCATAATATTTTCACTATTATTTCTCATATAGTGTAAAAATGTATATTAATCTTTCATTCCTCAAGTGAACAATAAAAAAATAAAAACCGAAAAAAAAGAAAAATTTTTAAAGGGAAACTCCACCCATTTTTCAAAAACTTATAAAATATTATAGGAATGTAAAAATAGACTTATTAATTAATTCAATGATATATAATGTGTCGTTTTGAAAATATGATATAATGGCCTCAAATTTGAGTTAGCTCTCACTAAATTCACTATTTGGTAATATTTTACTGCGTATTTCCATACGTGCGCATACGTAACATACAATTGCACTGGCGCGTGTTGTTTGTATAACGAGATAATATTCGTAATAATGGATTAAATTTATTAAATATTGTTTATTTTTGAAAAATTTCCTTAAATAGGTTTATAAAGCTTTTTAAATAATTTTTGCACAAATAAACGACTAGTATCTATTTTGTACAATGCATAAGAAATAATAAAGGAAATACTATGGTAATACGCCTTTTTATGCAATTTAAAAAAAGTTGTTCAATAAATTTTTTTTCATAAAACCTGCATTCCTGCATTTGCTTTTGGGAGTGCGGGAAGCAATTCAGTGTCAAATCAATCTAAATCTATTTCCAAAATAAATATCTTTAAAAAAAAATTAAAAAAATTGGAGAGATATTTTATATTAATCGATGAAACTTTTTTCTAAAATTTGCCTTTTTCGACCAATGCTAGGTGTAGGGTGCTAACCTAGTTCAGTTTAAAATTTCCCTATTAACCATTTATGAAGTATGCTAAGAAATATGCTAAGAAAAAGATTTTTTTAATAAATAAAAAACTTTGAGAAAAGTGAAAGGATAGTACTATATTTTTGAAAAAAAAAAATAATTTTTCATTAAAATTTCAGAATGCTAACTTTGAACATTTTTTACGTCTAGATCAATTGAGATAATGAACAAATTTTTCCAGAATATTATTTCGGAATATATTACAAATCGCAAGATATTTTTAAAATATACGTAAAAACTTATTACCGAAAAATAAAATAAAGTCGAGGCAAAAAAACAGAAATTCACAATTCAAGCATAAATATCTTTTTAACTGTAAGAGATAACTCAAGTAATAAGCTAATTTTTTCTTTGCCTTGTAAACCACTTTACAGAAGTATAAAAATCTTTGAAATCGGACTTGATTTGTAGAAGGTACAGTGTGTCAACTTTGACACCCTGTAGTTTATCTCGTGTTATCACAGGGTGACTAAGAGATGACTTTGCTGAAAGCTTAGGTCCTCCTCTACAACCAGCATTACCGTACCAATTGCTCCGTTTTCAACTACCTGAACACTATTTTGCCCTTTTTTCAATGGCGAATTTTTAAGACTATGTGCTAAGTGACGAGAAACTAAGTTCTTTGAAATATCTTTACCCATTATATATTAATTCCACCGACGTAATTAATTATTATGAGATTGTTTCAGAGTATAGTGATGTAAAAAGGACCACAAAGAATTTATAAATATACTTGAACTGTTAAAAACTAAAGCTAATGATAAAGTTTATAAACAACTATTTAAAACATCCCAGCAAAAACTTTTTGGTTTTCGGTAATGGCAACTACTTCTTAAATTAGTTTATCGGTAATGAGATGTCAATATTATTTGTCTACTCACAGTAATATTGCAATAACCTGGATGAGTTGGCTACAGCGCTGGATTAACAATCAGAATGTTGTTGGTTCAATCCCATTCTGCTGCTGTCAGTTTTTTATAACAAAATTTCTAAAAGGATATTTTGTACCGAAGAAAGTTTTTGTCAGTTAGAAAATTAAGTGTGAGACGGTGTACTAAGTAAGACGTTAGTCATTGAAAATAAATGGTTAATTTGTGTCCAAGTTCAAATCTCACTGACGGCAAATTTTTTTTTTTTATTTTTATTTTCATTTAGATACATATTTTTGAGTATCCCTTGAGTCTAAAAATAACTACATGAATTTGTGGACAACTCGAACAAAAATAACTAGTCATTCAGGCAAAAAATAAGTAGTTTATTTTTGTTTCCAACTATACCTGCTAGCTTACCAGGAAAGCTCGGATCAAATGCCGAATCTTTTCGAACCGAATTGCTAAAATTGAAAGATAGATTTGATGAATACTAATATTCTAATTTATATTTTTTCATTTTGGCCTTGGCGGAACGTCCTTCAATTATCACTAATGAAAAATAAATTACCCAACAGACTTAAGGTGAACACTTCTGAATTCATGCATTCAGTCCTAAATTTGTTAAACGGCGATTTGTAAGACTGGAATCCAAGTGAGGACCTCGTACAAAATTATAGAAGTTAAATAATAAAAAGAGGATCTTATGTTAACTATTTTTATAATAAATCTTAAGGAGTTTTTATGTATCAAAGCAGTTGACGCCTTTTTTTTTCAAAAAATCCTTTATTTTTTGAAATCCCCTATTTTTGGATACTTTTTAAAAATTCTCCGCGATAACGCTGTCTACAACTCTTCCATACATTTGAATTCAATCCGATAAGTAATTTAGAGGATACAGATTTATTACCAAAAATTTTGCGTTTGGTCCCACTTCAATTTCTTGCGATTTTTTTTTTTTTGGTTTTTGCTTTAAGAGAAAATATACAAAGGAAATAAATAACAAAGATTGTTTATAAATTAATGGTCTTAATGAGAAAGAATTTTTGTTGTGTTTTTCTTCTACTTATTAAATATTAAAGTCTAAATATCAGCTTAAAAAGTGGAAAAAAAGGAAAAGCACCCTAGAGAAAAATTTAATTCTAATGAACATAATTGCTAATAATTATAAAAGAGATACTTTTTTCGTGTTTTATGAAATTTGGGTATATGTTTTTAATTTAATGATGAAAAATATGGATGAAATTAATGTTAAAAAACGACTGTTTGTTGTGATTAATATTAATTAATAGGTTTAAATAAATTTAAATAAATATCTACTTACATTTTTCATAATTTGTCTTTCGATACTTAATAAAATGTCCTTAAAAAAATCCTAAACGAATTATTGAGTGTTGAAAGAAAATTTGTAATGAATAATTATTGTTTTGCAATCTTTTCTAAATAATATGTACTTCATAGACAATAGCTAACATTGGTCGGCAGAAAAAGTCTCCCTCAAACAAGAATAGGCTTAACGCGATGTGCTTAATATAAAACTGCTTTCAGTTTTTTTATTGGGTTCTTATTTTTTTATGGGTAAATTTCGCCCTTAATATGGCGATTACACGAATATATTTTACCCAGCATTGTCAACTATTTGTAACCAAAACGCATAGGAAAAAATCCAAAACGCTCTAAATCAATTTAGCGTTTTCGTAGTTAACTTCTTAAATTAAAATTTGATTTATATTAAGAGTAACAACTTCAACATATTTGTTATTTTTTTTTTTTTTAATATTTTAACTTCAGCAGAAATATTGTGAATTATATTTCGAATTAAATTAAAATTGGTGTTTTTATTACAGTTGTACAATTAATATTACGGATTCAGTAATAGCTTTTTTCCAAGAATTTAAAATCATAAAACTGTTATCTTCGGTTATATTTAGAACAAAACCAATGATTTAATTAGTCCAATTTTTTCTAAAAAAGGCAATTCCTAAAATAAATAGAAAAGTGTTTTGAAGAATCTGAAAAATTGCTAATAAATCCTTTATTCGATGGGATTGGGAAAACGGGTAGACACCTCAAATGAACACTTTAAACAAATTAATCCTAAATGGCATTTCGAAATGAAATCAAAAAATCGTTTTAGTTTTTGGTGAACACTCGAAAATTAATAAAAATTATAATAATAATAATAATAATAATAATAATAATAATATTAATAATAATAATTGTGTTCTATGTGGCAGAAATTTTTTCTGGCGAGAAAAATTCTTATTTCCAAGCACCCGAAAACTTTTTAATTTTATTTTTCAATCATTATAATTTTCTTAACTGTTCAAAATATTTTTTCATTTGTTCAAACAAATGAAATTTTCTAATATAAATATCTATCATGATGAAAAAAATAAAAAATAATAATAATAAATATCTTTTAAAATAAATAACAGTATGAAAAAATTGTTTAACTGTTTGTTTTTCTATTCATAGTTTTGTTATTTCGAAACATATTTTCTACAATTTTATTTATTTGAATTTTGTATGGATTGTGTGAATATATTTTGCTTATTTTCTATTTAATGAAGTTGTTGATGTTTAGAATTATTTCATCCGATGAGTAAAATTGAAAATAATTTTCAACTTTTGTAATAAAAAAGCACAAACGATTTTTTTTATTTTTTAATTCGATCAAAATGAAAAAAAAAAAATAAAACTATCGATGAAAATAAAAATAAAAAACATGATGAATTTTTATTATTTTTTGAACACCAAAAATGTTTTTTCTGTTAAAATTAAAATAAAAAGTTGTATTTTTATTTAGTTTGTTGTGTCCCAGCAAAAAATTTTCGGTTCTCGGTAAAGGCAATTAATTATTAAAGTACTTTCTTGGTAATGAGGCTTTATTTTTATTTGCCTACTCTATATTACATAGATAAGTACTCAATAGCACAGTAATATTGTAACCATGTGGATCAGTTGGCTAGAGAGCTGGATTAACAACCAGAAGGATGTTGGTTCAACCCCATTCTGATGCTGTTAGTTTTTTTTTTTTTTTTTTTTTTTAACAAAAGGTCTAAAAAGATATTTCATACTAAAGAAAGTTTTTGTCATTTAGAAAATTAAGTGCGAGATGGCGTACTGAGTAATTTAGCCATTAATTGTACACAGGTTCAAATCTCACTGACGGCAATTTTTTTTTGGGTTAATTTGTGCTCAAGTTCAATCTCACTAACGACAATTTTTTTTTTTCATTTAGATACATATTATTGAGTACGCCTAGAATCTAAAAATAACTATATGAATTTGTGGACAACTCGTTTAAAATTTAGTAAAAATAATAATTCTTACCGTTTTGCACAGGTCCTAAGATAATATTTTTTATTACTTAACAGGGAGGTGAAAGTGCAAAATGGCCCAATTTTGGCCTTTTGGAGAAAATACAAATTTTAATTGCAATAACATATTTGTTTATAAAGATATCTTAATGAAATTTGCAGGAAATGTGGATCTTATTAATATAAATAAAAGCGCGTTAACTAAATTTTTAATAAGGGGTAGGGTTTTCCTGAATTCCCAAAAAAACTAATGAAAATTCCCCAAAAAGGGATTTTTTACATTTTTGGCTATAGAATTAAAGATTCTTAAAATATATTCCACTTGTCGATTCGGGCTTTGGAATTTGAGAAAATATGAACATCACCAATTGAGTTATTGTGTGTGTGAAGTTACCTTTCAGAAAGGTGCAAAATTTTTATATGTTGATAAAGAAAATTTTATTTTAGATAAAAAAGAGTGTAGATACTTTTTCGGCTAAAAAAAAAAAACAAAAAGTCGTCTTTTCTGCAATTTTCAAATTCAAAATCGGACTCGGTAAAGATAAATTTTTTTTATTCAATAGATAATTTTGTTCTTTAACTAGATAAGAAAAAAACTAATAAAATCGGTCGGAAATACTAGGATATATATGAAAAAAACTGGACCAAAAATATTCAAAATTATAGTGTTTAAAAATTCAAATGCAAATAACTCGAAAACTATAAGAGATAAATAGGACGGACATGTAAGAATGTCTTTTATAGGCCTTATCAGGGCCTAAAACAATATATAAAAATATATAAAATAACAATATATAAAATTTGAAATGGGACGAGAAACAAGTGATTAAAATTTTTTATGTCAGAGGTACGTAACTATGAGCCCCCTTAGCTCCGCCCTGAGGGGTTGTTGTACCTCCCTTTCAAACTTATTTCATGAAAATCCAACCAGCCGATCAGAAGATATAGATTTATTTCCAAAAAATTTCGATTCTGCCCCACTGAAGAATAAACATTTTTTTAGGAAAAACGTTTTTTTTAATTTCGTGATGTCAGAAGATACATAAAAATAAGTTAAAAATTTTGACTGAAGATGGCGTAAATTCCCAATTTAGCTATTTGCAAAAATAAACAAAGGCCAATAGTAGTGGTATAACTAAAATTTAAGAAATTTGTAATTAAAAAAATTCAAACCAGAATTTTATAGAAAAATTATCGCTAAATTTAAGAATTTTCAGGTAATTTTAATAATTTTTTTTGTTGAAATATTTACTAAAAAGACGTTGAAGTGGTTTGGAAGCCATACACTACATGAACTAAATGAGGTTAATGGCAAAGGACTTGTCAACCTCATAGGGTTTGTAATGGGAATAAAATGGCTTAGGAACAATCATAACTGATTGATTGGGTATAGGTTCCACTTTTCTTTCTCTCTCTTTCTTTCATAAAGGGATCTCAATGGGTCGTTCGGCCTCTGGGTGTAGGCGTGAATACGCCACCCTTTCTAACCTAACCTAACCTAACCTACTAAAAAGACGTATTTTTAATGACTAATTAAAAAATATATATATGGAAAACATGTTATTCTTTCATGATACTCTTTTATAATGGAAAAAAAAAAAAAATAAGTTTTTGACCGCAAGTTTGAAAATTTACTTCATTGCTTGTATGCAGTGGTACCAGGAGGTGAAAAAAATTGAAATTGAACTTTAAAAAGGTCATAAGAGGCAAAATACCGTAAAAATAAAGCTAGAAAAAAGCTAATGTATATTTTTTATTTAAAAACTTATTTATTTTTTTCCCATTAGTTTTTTTTTCTTTATATGTTATAATAAATTTATAAATAAAACATAGAACGGCTGCAAAATGATCCAGAAAAAAATCTAATACAAAATTTCTATACAAATTTGGGTTTTAGATATTTCATATAAAAAATTAACCAGTGCTTCAAAGTGATCTTTCATCATTTTGGAATTATAATTTTTTTATTTTTTTGATTTATCATTTATACATTTTTGGGTGATTTTTCGCTTTTATAAGATTTTTTTTGATTATTTTCATAAATATTTTCTGTGGTCAATGAAGTGATTAAGTAAGTGCAAAAAATTAGTTAAGTTATATTTTATTTGGGAATTGAAGTGCCGCGGTCGAAAATTTTTTAGGTTGTAGTCAAGCCCCATCATATCATAAACACCTAACTAATTTCAATGGGCTTGTTTCTTGTATAAGAATAGTCTTATGTGATAAATTTCATTAAATTTGCTTTAAATTTGCATCAAAATAACTTTAAAGAAAAGTACATTGGTTTATACACTTAGTTTACATGACAAGTGGGCGTATCCTTAAACTGATTAAGCTAAAATTTTGCACAGATGAGGATAAATTAAATACATGCCAACTTATCAATTTTGGACCCAATTTGATTATAATGGCATACATAATATAACTTTAAAGTTCTGTGTATATGGGAGGAGAACATGTCCTTGAACCGATTTGGTTAAAATTCGGCACATATGTAGATATCCCAAATATATGACAATGTACCAATTTTGGTCGTCATTTGATTATAATTGTAGGAAAAATATCATTTTGAAAATTCAGTTCATATGGGAGGTGGGCTTGTCCTTAACCCGATTTGGTTGAAGATTGACATTTTTCTTAATTTTGCCACAAAAAAACTACTGTGCCAAGTTTTATGTTTCTACGATAACTCCTCTATTTTTGCCGATTCATTATATTTGGAACAAAGCACTGTGCCACAGCGTTTTTTATGATTTAAAAGCGATTTTAGGTTTTTAAGAATTTTTTATATAATAATAGAATTTTTAATAAAAATTGATTGAGATTTTCTTCATTTTTGCTGTAAGCCCTTTGGTTTACGATTAACAAGCGATTTTAAATTTTTAACAATTTTTTAAGAGTGATTACAGGTTTTCTTTATTTTTCCCTTAAACGCTCTAGTTAACCGTTTATATGAAATTTTTTTATCCAAAAGTGGTGTTATTTTATTGGTATCGATTTTTGTACAAAAGCAAACACTTACTTATTTAAAGGTGTTTGCTTTGTTTTACGAATATCTTTTACAACATGTCTTATCTATCCAACATTATTTAAAACTTTACCAAAAATCGATAACAATGAACATAAATTTAATTGGGTGTAAGTATCAAAAAAGTAAAATGAAATCAATAAAAAAGTTAAGCAAAGGAAATAAGATAATTAACAATATTTTCTTGTCATATTTAGAAGTTCAGTATTACATAAAACAATAGCAAACTTAAATTGAAAAACAATCAAGTAAATAATTAAATTAAGTCAATCAAATTTATAAATGAGAAAGTATTTGAGCATAAATCTACAAATTTAACAATAAATATTAAGAGAATCAAATAATAATTTAAGTTATATAATGATGCTTCCATGATTAACCAACTGACTTACATTTAATTAAAGGTAAAACTCTGTGGCAAACTTTATAAATAATATTTATAATTAGTTATAAATTGTTGTAATTTGATGCCTACTTTACAGTAAATGACCTCCTAATTGTTATATTCGGTATGTTTGTTTAGGATAAATCTGAAACTCTATTCAAACTATAAAATGAACATTATATTTTGTTTAGTATGAATACAAGGTAAAAAACTATAAATAGACATACAAGTATTAATTAAATTTAAATACTTTTAATTGCGTTTATTCTATTCATTACATTGAAAAATACAAAAAGAACCTTTTTATAGAGAACTAAAACAGAAAATCCATTTTCTGTTCCTGCCACACGGCTGGTTGGTTGGTTGAATGTTCATTTATTAAGCGAATGTAAAAAAAAATAAAACAAACGAAAAAAAAACACATTCAAAATACACTCAAAAAGGCAGGATAACCAATAATTATTTTTCTTTTATATTTACTAATAGGTACTAAAAATAAATAGATCGGTATATATTATAGGAACTTCAATTTGATTACAATATTCAGTAATTTCATTTAAAAACCAGCACGAAAAAGTACAAATTTAGACCTTACCTCTCCCAATTTAATGATATTATACTCATCAAAATTAAGACTGACATAAAATTTCACACAATTTTATCCAGTGGTTCGCGAAATATACCGATTTGAAAGTGCAAAATACCAGAAAGAAAAAAAAAATACAAAGTTATTCATACAACATTACAAATATCTCTCAAAAAAATTATGATACCAGATCCATTAAGGTCTCATGTTAAAAATATCAAAATTCCCTTCAATATGACGTACAACATGACATTTTTTTCTTAATAATAAAATGGTCCATTTCTCACGATATATAGTTTGCGAGTAAATATTTATAGAAATGGTATTTTCAAAATCTTTTTAAAAAATATATGTTAATTGGTAAAGTGTTTTCCATATCCTTGGTAAGTGGCATACTGGAATTTGCAATAGTTCATAAGTTATTATAAAAAAAATGTCATTTTAAATTCAAAATATTTTTTTAATTTGGTTTTTTTTTCATGACCAAACAGAAAAAACACCAGTTGCTTCCATACATTATCCACATTTTACGAAATTCGGTAAGAACATAAACATTAATACTGGTAAAGCAAAATACAGAATTTTATCATAATTTCCGCAATGGTTTACGATTTATGATACACATCGAAAATAAGATAAATTGTCTTTATAAAAATACAAATAATAAAATTACCTTTAAAATGATATCTAAAATATATTTTTGTGATAAATTTTAATTGTCGAAATTTTGTGAATTAAATTTCGCGGTCGCGTATTTCAAAAAATTAAATTTTAATTCGTGAAAAAATAAATGTAAGCGATGAAGCCTTTCTCTATATTTTCAGTGAATATCGTGCTGGGATTCTCAATAGCTTCTATGTTATTGAAAGTCACGCCGAATAAAGTGAACGAATTCACGCTTAAAACTTCTTTAAAAATAATTCTTTTTGTGTTTTACACTGCGTTGAATTTTTTGTAATAATTTAGAAGCCATTGACAGCCCCAGCACGATACTAGCACAGAATTCACAAAAAGGCTCCTTCGTCTTTTTTTTTCACGAATTTAAAGTGCATTTTTTTAAATACACAATCGAGAAATAACAACGATTTTACTATTTGATTATAAATGGAGCAATACAAATTGAAATAAATATTTTGTATTATATATGACACTTTTTGTAATAGTTCATAAACTATTGCAAGTCCCAGCATACCAGTTACTAAGGCTAAAGAATTTATTATTTTTTTAAATTCTTAAAAATATAATTTTTTTTAAATATTTACCTGCAAACTATATATTGTTAGATGTGAACCGTTTTAGTGCTGAAAAGAAAAACATGTTGTATGTCATATTAAAAGTAATTTTGATACCTTTAACATGAGGTCCTTACGTTAAAGATATTTATATATGATACAAGATTTGTTTTTTTTTTCTTTTTTTAATTTTGCCTAGACAACCTTGTTAATTTTTTAGGTATTTTACATTATATTTCGAACTACTTTATAAAATTATCTGAAATTTTTTGTCAATCTTAGTTTTGCTGAGTAAAATGATTGTACCAAATATCATAAAATTCGGAAAGGTAAGGTCCAAATTTGTAATTTTTTGTGCTAAATATCTTCAAAATGTCAAAAAAAAAAAAATGGTGTGAAAAATGCTCCAAAAACAAATATGCCACAATTAATCATTAAAAATATGCCGTTCGAGTGAAATATGCAAAAATATGCCCTTACAAATCGATGTTTTATTTGTTCTGAAACGGATAAATTTTTTATCGGTGGTTTCATTCAACTTACAGAAATTATGCTAGGAATTTAAGTGTTTTTATTTATTTTGTTTGAATTTTCTTTCCAAATATTGAAAGATTTAATTTAAACAAGTATTATATTCGCCTAGGTCGAATCTTTTAAACTCAAAATACTTATTTCTTAAATATCATATTTGAATTATCATTTGTCAAAATTTTTGCTTTAATCGGGAAATATTCTTAATATTTGTAAACATGACATCACAAATTTGTAATTTAAAATGTCCCCGAAAATTCCTTGGATATATGGTTTAGGAAGATAACTCAGACTATTTAGGTTGAAGAGCTGAATAAGGAAAAGATATGTAAAATTTTTAATTCCTTTTCAGTTTTCTATTAATAATTTTTATTTAGAAAAAATACCTTAGAATTAGATATTTTAAACTTGAGTTAGCTATTTTAAAATTTTCAGAATTTTTTAGATTTTTTAACTTTAGGGCACTAAGACACAATTCCACCAAATATGATAACAAACACAATTAAAGTTAAGTGATAATATTTGAAGAAAAAAACATCTCACATACTAAGCTTTACTTGTTAGGCTTATTATTTCACAGAAAATATGCCCATATTAAAACAAAATTCAAATGGATTCCACGAGAATACGAACCATGACTTAAAGATTTATAGTCTAGAAGACTTACACTAGACTATTTATACCCATAGAAATTTTGTTGAAAACTGTTTTTAAATTGAGAATTTCAAAAGTCCATGTGGCCTCCGGGGTAAAATGTTCGTATGGGTTCGAATCCTGGCGAATAAGAATGTAATTTTTATTTAATAAATTTCAAAGATATTTTTTTTAATTAAAAATATATTTGTTCCTTAATCTAACATTTCAAAATTTAAAATTTTGTTTGAAGATAATTTATAAAACATTTTTTAGAAGTCTTGGCCAAGGATCAAACTCAGGACCTAAAGTTTTCCAGTCACAAACTCAAATCACATCGATATGTTGAAATTTACTATATTTATTGCTCATATAAAAACTTAAAACGCAACTCAAATCCAAATAATACTTTTTGTAAAAAAAATATGTCTAGAAATTCTTGCCATATTCTTTTAATAATCAAAATTTTGTATTTTTTACGAAAATCAGAACTTTAAAGGATTCCCGGGGATGCGAACACAGGCTTTGTAGTCTAGTATACTTCCTCTAGACTATTCAGTCTCACAACTTTTCAATAGAAAAACATTTATATAGTAATTATAGTATGTGAAATAGAAAATATTATTAAATTTGTAAAAAAAAAAATAGAAAAATTTCTGGAAAATCGTTTGTACTTAATTTCAATACCAAGATTTTCGAGTATATGCCATATTTGTGTTGAAATAAAAATGTATTTATTGAACTATGGGCTTCAATAAATCCATTTAAACATACAGACGGACAGACATATATTCTCAAAAATTATTTTTAATCATAACAATCACTAATATTTTTCAATATGAGGCCCTGAATAATTATGTAAAGACTTTCGTATAAAATGACAAACTTATATATACCCTTCACTTTATGTGAAGGGTACAATAATATTTTAATCGTTTTTCTTATTTTTGTTTTTCAAGTGATAAATATCGTAGTAGTTTTTTGTAAAAAATAGAATTAAATCTATTTAAACATATGACGTACATACGGTTCAACGTTTACGACGGTTGTGCTGTGCCCTTTTCAAATTAAAATATAAGTTCTAATTTGACAACGTATGCACGTTGTACGCTTCTAGGTTCATACGACGCACAATTATGTAGAATCACCAAAAATGACGCTTAATGCAGGGAAGGTATATTGCGCCTTTTTATAATTTTGTTTCAATAATTAGTACATCATTAGTACATCGACAAAATACTTTTTGAATTTATAGAAACATTTTTTAGAGTCAGCTTCTGCCTGTCCGGTTATCCTTGCATCAAAAAACATATTTTCTGCTAATCTGTAGTCATAGTTTTAAAGGTAATTTTGTGAAATTAGTTAAAATTTAGTCACTATTTCACTCAACCCTTATATTAAAATTTTCAAATTTTCAAATGGTCACAAATATCTGAAATATTTTCGTATACAAATAAAATTAATCACAAATGAGTTATGTCCAAACGCATGATGAAAATAAATCCCATTTAAGTATTAATCTTACAGCAAAATTTCAGACGGATCGTTCCACAAATATCTATAGCTTCTATAAAAGACGTTTGCGCGTTATGAAGACTTATTATGGCAAAACTTGCTGTACTTTTACTTTTCTACTTGTTTTCATTATTTTCCGAAAATTCTTATATAATTGTCTCCTTAAATAATAAAAATAATTAAATAACTAAAATTTTTATTTCAAATTGTTATTACTTTAATTTTATTTTGATTTTATTAAGAAAACAAGCATATTTACCCTGAATTTTTTTTTAATATTTTTTTCTTCGAAATCGGAAAAATGTCGCTGGGATATAACAGACATTTAAAAAAAAAAAAGATGCAGTTGATATAAATTTATCATAAATATTATCTAATTTATAACTCTAGAAAACTAAATTTTGGTAAATCGGTTATTCGACACAAATTATTCGGTTTATTCGTTACTCGAAAGTATACATCTTTAAATTATTCAAACAGTTAATTAATTGGATAACCGAATGTCGTTTAAGCGATTTGATACCCTAGCAAAAATACAAAAGTAGTATATTAAAGTAGAAAATGTTTTAAAAATTTAGATTTTAAGTTTTTACCACTCTGATTAAAAATTTCAAAAATCTGTGACTTTCAGGGTGCACTTCATGGAGAGTGAAAAAATTAAAGAATTTTTAACAAATAATGATTTTCTATTTTATCTATTTTTACTTAGAATCAAATACTTTTTCAAAACATTGTTTTTCAATTTTTAATTAATCGTCGTTTTTCTCAATTTCACCTCTTTGTGCCACGCAAATGTGCTCCTAGCAAAAAAAAAAAAAAAAAAAAAAACAATATATATATTTACATTAAAATTTCAAAACCTCAAAACCTAATTAATCCATTATAATGAAATTTTGTACATTAAATAATACACCATTTTCCACAGATAATTATAAAATTATATAGTGGCCATTAGTGTTACCAGTTTAGTTTTTTAAGGTTAAATCTAGCCTTTTTATTTTGACTTGTGCCTCAAAATTTTCGTATAACTTCTAGGTTTTTTCTAGCCTTTTTTAACGCTAAATTTTTAGTATTTCCAATATGAAGAAAATAATTTCTTATTTGTTATAATCAATTTTGTTTGTACAGAATGATACATTTAAGCAATATTATGTATTATGTAAATCAAAACAGTCTAAACAAATTTTATTGACTTTTTAAATCGATTATTATAAAAATGGGCGAAAAATGGAAATGCTTAATCAAAAAGGAAAAATGAAGAAAAATTCAGGCAATAGTCAATATTCCGCGTCCATCTACAGTGGACGATATTAGAAGATTTTTGGGATGGTGACATACTATTCCAGATTTATTCCAAATTTATCAACTATTACTTTTCCGTTACGTCAACTACTTCAGAAAAATATAAAATATTACTGGTATTCTGAATGTGAAGCTGCGTTTTTAAAACTTAAAAATATAATAGCCAGCGACCAGGTATTAATGCCATTTGATCCCGAAATTCCAGTAATGGTAGCATGTGATGCAAGTCCCACTGGGGTTGCGGGGGTGCTATCTCACATGGTAGGCGGGGTTGAACGTCCCGTCACGTTTGCGTCCAGATCATTAACATCTGCTGAAAGAAATTATAGTCAGTTGGATCGGGAGGCAGTGGCAATCATATTCACAATAAATCACTTCTTTATGTACCTTTACGGTAGAGAATTCCAACTCATCACTGATAACCGTCCGTTAACACGTATTTTCCATCAGAATAATAAAATGCCAGCAATTACAACAGCTAGGTTGCTTCATTATGCCGAATTCCTATCGAGCTTCGATTACGAGATAAAATACAAAAACGGAACATACTAACGTTGGCTGACGCGCGCTACAAAAATATTGGAAAAACCATCTAGAGATAAAATGATAAATGAAGAAGTGAACGAATTATGCTCCGTATCTGTTTTCGAAATTTCAAATGAATACGTAAATGCTGAAATTTTAGCATCGGATACAACCAAAGATCCAGATCTTTCAAAAATTTTGTTAAACTTACAGAAATGTGGTGAAGGTGAAGAGGTTTATACCCTCAATAAAGGCATAATCTTCAGAGGTCAGCGAGTATTAGTCCCAAAAAGTCTTCAATCTCGAATTTTACAAGAACTTCATCACACTCATCCTGGCATTACAAGAATGAAGCAACTCGCCATAAGGTATTGCTACTGGGAAGGAATAGATCGTGATATAGAGAGGAATGTGAGGTCGTGCGAACCATGCGTTCAAGTCCAATCTAAACATGCAAAAACCCCACTTCACCAATGGCAGGAAGCAGCCGAAAACTGGAAACGTATACACATTGATTACGCGGGCCCTTTTCAAGACTGTTTTTTCTTAATTGTCGTGGATGCAAAATCCAAATGGGTAGAAATTCATATCATACGAGACGCTCCTACATCACAAACTTCAATAAATCTTCTGTCTGATATTTTTGCTACGCATGGATTTCCATCGATTATGGTGTCTGACAATGCGACCATATTTACTAGTGATCAATTTAAAACGTATTGCAACAAAAACGGAATTTTCAGAAACTAATAGCACCTGGTCATCCTAGTACTAATGGGCTAGCTGAACGCTACGTACAAACCCTTAAACGTAAACTGAAGTCAATGGCATCGGAACCAGGACCTTTATACAAAAAAGTTAATGAAATAATGCAAAGATACCGCGCAACCCCCCTTAATTCTGGAAAAAGTCCAGCGGAATTGTATTTCAACAGGCGTATTCGAATTCAACTAGATGCACTGAAACCACCTATCAAATTAAAATCTACAAAACCACTTCCAGGGGTACGGAAATTAAGCGTGGGGGAAAAGGTGCAGGTACTTCACAGCAAAAACAACAAAACAGTATGGAAGACTGGCTCTGTACTCCGTAAACTTGGCGAACTTCATTATATCATAAAACTCGACGATGGTTACGTTTTAAAGAGACATATCGACCAACTTAAGTCTACTCAGGTTCAACAGCGTAAAGTTGATTTTTCTCCAAATATTGAAAGCAGCACTTCTAGACAACAGCCCAGTGAGTACAATCAACAAGTTTTCGAACCAGTAATCATTTCTCAAAATCAAGAAGAGTCGGAAATTCAAGAAGCTGAATTGCCAAATGTTCAAGAACTTCCTGAAGAGCCTCAAGAACAAGTGATTCGAAGATCTGAACGTATCCGTAATAGGCCAAGATATTTAAATGATTATATGTCAGAGTAAGAATATTCAAATTAAATTAAAATCTTTCTCATGTACATTTACAAATATTTTCATATTTTTTTTATTTTTCTATTATATACTTATAAATTACATTTCATGAATTCGTATTTAAGCGTGGGAGATTGTTATGTCCCATTTTTTATTATAACAATTTGGCAGCACTATTAATTATTCTGTCTAATTGTCAAATTCCTTATACCATTCGTTCGTAAGTTACTATGAAATAAATAATACATTAAAATTGCAACGCGTGTTTAATTTCTTCAAATACATATACCGTTCTTTACATCTAACAATATAACACACTCTCATCACCTTTGATGTGAAGAATGCATTCAACTCTGCTAATTGGCTCCTTATAATCGAAATGCTACTTAGACTCGGCATCCCGAATTACCTGACAAGAATCGTAAGTAGTTACTTCTCGAACAGAAAATTGTGCTACTATACAGATGATGGAATCCAGACATACGATGTAACGGTAGGCGTTCCACAGGGCTAGGTACCTTGACCTTTGCTATGGAACATCATGAACAATGTTGTCCTCATGTTAAAAATACCAGGAGAGGCGAATATAATAAGTTTCGCGGATGATATTGCTGTGACTGTCATGGCTAGATATAGTGATAAAGTAGAAATGATTGCCAATGAAGTCACTCAAATAATTGCAAAATGGATGAAAGGTGCTGGACTTGAATTAGCAGAGTACAAAACAGAAGCCGTTGTGGTCACAAGCCGTTAGAAACTCGAAAACATAAGGATCAAGGTGCGGAAGTATGAAGTGATATCCAAACCCAACCTTAAGTAACTAGGAGTTATAATAGATTCAAGGTTAAACTTCAAAGCACATATGGAATATGTAGGTCTGAAAGCATTAAAGGTAAGAGTTGCAATAGAAGAAATGATGCCAAATGTAGGAGGCCCCCGGCAAGCTAAGAGAAAAATAGTTACCACGGTAGTAAGCTAGCTGATTCTTTATGCGGCTCCTATATGGCCAAGAGCTTTTAAAATAAAATCGGTAGCAGAAAAACTCCTATCAGTGTATAGACTATGTACGTTGCGTATAAGTAGTTCTTTTCGGATAACATCGAACAACATGCAGCGTTTATCATTGCAGGAATAATTCCAATAGACATTCTAGCCGACGAAGCCAAACGTATGTCTGATCGTAAGCAAAGAGAGGAAGATGTTACTAGTATTATACGTAAACTAGAGAGAGATACATCAATAGTACTATGGCAGTATCGATGGGAAAGAAGTTTAAAAAGAAGGTGTCTGGACTCACACCAGACATTCAAGTTTGGCTAAATAGAGAACACGGAGAAATAAATTACTATCTCATGCAATTTCTTGCTGGTGACGGAGGCTATAGAAGTTATCTACTGTCCCAACGTAGTTGAAGATCCCGAGCACGTCATTTTCTACTGCACACGTTTTAATGCAGTACGAGAACATACAGAAGAAAAAGTCGGTCAAAAGTTAAATGCTGAGAACATCGTAAATATAATATATAGGGAATCTATAGGTAGCGTGGTAGCTGGTATACACAAGGAACCAGCTACCAAACTCAATAGAGGCTAACTAAGCCTATCCGGCCTTGCGATGCAATATCGTAATAGACAGTTCCGCAGAGCATACAGATGACGAAGGATGTGGTTTTAGTCAGTAAGAATCCGACATAACCCGTTGATCATTAAGTGGTATCGGATATCTTGTGATAGATTTCCAACTGACTAATAGAAAAAAGGATAGATAGGTAGGTAGATAGATAGATAGTTAGACATATAGACAGATAAATATCTACGTAATTGTACAAATATATAGTTTAGGAATATATAGTGGATAATATTTGCAAAAAAATATGTACGTCATGTAAGAAGATGTTTTCATGTTCTATATTTATTTAACGTATTTACTTATTTCAGTATACTATGTTTCTTTATAATTACCTATAGTATATTTAATTTTTACAATTTTTTGGTATTGAATAGTATTCAAAACAAAATTTGACCCATGATGATTTTTCTATCGATAGTTTTTGGAAATTGCAATACCGAAGACGATATCATAATTTCATGGAAAAACGATATCATAAGGAAAGGTACACTTTAGTCCGTCAAAATAATCTATATCACCTATATGATATCGTTTCGATATTGTTATAATATCGTTTGGTTTACTGGCTACATAAATAACTTAAATTTAAAGTATTATTTCATATTTTAAAGTTTCTTAATGAATGACAAACTTGTATATGACCTTCATATTTGTGCAGTGTGTAAGAAGTGCAGATATATTAATATTTTTCTTTTGAGTTTTACATTTTTCTCTATTTGACATATTCGTTTGGTCCATTAATTTATTATCAAAGAAGAAAGGCCGCCAGAATTTTGTAAATATTATTTCATATGCGTATAGTCATGTAAACGTATGAGTAATATCCACTAATTATAGTAAGCATACGCCATATAATGAACTTTGCTAGTGCTTAAAAAAATTTTATTTTTTTAACTTTTAGCTTACTGAGATGATTTCAATAAAAATTGTGTCGGAATATATATTAATATTAAAACTAATTTTAACAGATCTATATATACTAAATTTTTGGTAGCTCTGTCAATAACACACAAATATATGTACTATACAAGGGAAATCCATTAACAACTGTGAATACAACGAAATACAAAAATAACAGCAGCGAGAAAATTTCAAGAGCAAGTGATTTAAGTACAAAGCCCATACGCTTTTATCTTCATACAAAATAGCTGATGATAACACAAAAAAAAAAAAAGAAACTCGTATACTTACATACATGGATGTTTTTGCAAGTATGTTAATAAGAGATCTAAATATATTTTATGTTGTTACTGTTATTATGCTGCTTGTACTGCATTTAGTTCTGTTTTAGTTGTTACTGTGTTTCTAATATGCATCACCGAATCTATTCGTGTGCATGTGGTATGCGGTGTTGCCAATTTACTACTTTTAGTGCTAAATCTAGTACTTCTTAAACTCATTTAACATGGAAAAAATGAATTTATCACCTAACACTTAACACTAGCATTTCTCGAATTATTTTTGGAATTTTTTTTTGGAATTTTTTTCATATTTTTTTAATTTGTAGTTTCGTACTTTAAAAAATACCAGTTTTTTTTCTAAAAATTAGAAGTGCAATCAAAAATTTGCTATTTTCAACGATGGTATCTAGTGCGATCTTTAAAAAGAGTAGCAAAACAAACTTTGTAAAAAGCAATGCTGCTACAAACAGTTAGCCTATTAAATAAAATTTTGTCATTTACGTAAATTATAGTTTTTGCGTTATAAGAAATAATTATGATGAAATAACTTATTAATTTTTAAATATAGTTTGCAATTTAGTTGTCAACTTACTGAAACGATAACTAAAATAAAATTTTTATTAATTTCGAATCTTCCTGAAAATTAAAAATATTTAAAAGAAATTAAACAACTTTTTATCCAACATAAAACATAACAATATGACATTATGACCATTAACTTATCAAATTTTAACTCAAAGTTAAAGCCTAATTGTACACAAAAGGGATTAGTTTGTGTGAAAAGAATGTTATTTTATATATGGTTATGCTTAAGTCTTGATTAAAATTATGATGTTTTATTTTATTTTTTGAAATATTTTTGTGAGTATTTTGTTACATTTTTAAATTACCTTTTGTAGATGAAAAACTTTTTCGAGATTTTTTTTTATAAATATTGGTTTTTGGGTAAAAGTCTGTTTATTTAGTTAAAATAATTTTTTAATATTATTCGAATATCATTTACTTAGTTAAAAATTCGAGTTATAATAAAAATTTTAATTTAATTTTCTTCATTTAAAGAGAAAATTTCCTAATTACCTAATTTTCCAATCCATAACTCTATAAGCAGGATTAAATAATAAATATTTCTTTCTTATTCAAATTTTAGTATAACTTGGAAAATACAATAAGAAATGATATAACTATAATGTAAGAGTTGATTCTAGTTGAATTGTTGGAACAAACATAGTTAGAGTTCGTTCCAACAGTTTTTTGTTCTGACAAAATTTGACCAGAAAAAAAACTTCAATAATCCGGATAATTCGAAAATCCGGTTTGTGGTCTTTAATAATTATCCAGATTCTCGAGTTTTTTACTGTATCTGGTTTTTAATAATAAATGAGATTTTAAAAATTAAATTTTTCGATAAAAGAAAGAAGAATTTCGTTCGCCAAAATGTTAACCTATATGTTATTTAGAATACATATAAAACATACTTAAATAGCTTATGATAAAATTAATATTTTGAAAAATCCATTTCTAATTTCTACAATTTTTGTTACTTTATATTATCTGGATTTTTGTAAGAAATGATGTCGATTGGACGATGTCTCTCTATCGTTTCGTTTTTATATAGATCGGTCATAAATATTTTTATAAAACTTCAGTTTTATAAAAATAGCCCAGTATGGGCTAAACAATTTAAAGAGTTTCTTAAAAATATACATACAAATATTTATGCTAAAGCATTGTAATGACTGTTGTTGTTGCTTTTTGTATAAACAAGCAGTTTAGTTGACAACAACACCATTGGAATGATTATCAGTGATGTTGTTTTTTGTGTATGCAGTCAGTTAGCTTGTGTTTATGTATGCTTATAAGTTGTTGTTCTTGTTGTTGCTTCTTTCTTTGCTTAAGCAAGCGATGCTTGTGAAACAAATATATGTATGTATGTATGAATGTATATATGTATGTATGTATGTATGCGTGTACGCGTGTATGTATTATTTTTTTAAGTATAAATGTGAAAATATTAAAGCATACCTTTATTTTTTTGTTGGTAACACAGCCGAATATAGCGGTATAACTTATTTCCTAATTTCTTTTAGCCTTAACCCTGAAAATAAATAATATATATCTTTTTTTACAAATTCAAATAGTGTTTGTTCTTAGAACTTTTTTCTAGCACTTTATACCATTTTTATATCATTTTTCTCTAAATTCTAGCACTTTTTCCTACTAAGGTTTTGGCAACACTGGCAGGGTGTCCCCTACAGTTCTAGGGGTCTGTTTCCTATGCTGATGCTTTTAATAGCCATTTGTGGTCAGAAGTGTTTACCAAGTAGTTTTGTATGATATTATCTTAATATATGTACGACGAAATGAATTTATCACTATGTAGATGCCGATTTGAATAGGACACATATACCAAATGTATAGAAATTTAAGTTAGCCAAATAATAAAACATTGGGACTATATGTATTAGCACTAGCAGTACTGTGTGGTAGCAAATGCATGGACAAATATACGGTTGAATAAAAATAATTTGTGTGCATGTTCACAACTACATTTTGCTAGAATGTTATTTTGATTTTTGTTTTAAACTCTTAACACGCATATAAACTTTTACAAAGATCTTTTCATTTTATTTTGATGACGTTTCTGTCGTTGTTTTCGCATTTTAACATTATGTTTTTCTGCACAAAAACTATATATATATAAAAAAATAATAACAACGACAATAACAGCAGCGCAACTAAATAATAAGCAAAGCGTAAAAAACAAAGTTCAAAATATTTGTGTGCATGCATGTGTAAGAATGTGTGAATATTGCAAACACAAACACACTTAATTTAGTAAAAAGTTGTGTAATGCCAAAACCAATTTGAAATTCTATATATAGCTGTCACATTAGCAGTTTGAAAAATTCTTTTGAAATGGAAAAAAAATTACTTAGTGACTTATTCATAATAATGTACCAATTTATAAAAGTTTTATAGAAAAAAATGTCCAAACAAATTTGTTTAATAATATTCTTATCAATTAAAAATTATTACTAATAAGGCTTTTAAATTTTTAATTTATAGTTCCAATTTTAGATCAGTGAATAATAGACAAAACTTTTAATAAAAATCTTTGGACTGTCCTCGTATTTAGGACCATATTTATTTGCATTTCCGACTAAAATTGGCATATCAACTTAAATTGTATGTACTAGGATATTCAAATTGTTCGGTTTTTCTATTGTTCGAATTAAACGAATAATTCGAATAGGACATTTTAGTTTGTTCGAATTATTCTATCACTTATGTAAAATTAATAGAATAATTAAAAGATATTTAAAAAGATATTTATTTAACTTCATTTATTGAATTGATTTAATTTAAAGTTTTGTCGATTCCAGCGGGAGATAATTAAAAGGTTTTCCATTACAAAGCGAATAGAATTCTTAATAATTTTTAAAAAGTTGTTTTTCGTTGTGTTGAGTAACATTATTAAACAATCGTGCGACACTCATAAAAATTTAAAAAAAATCTCTCCATACTTCCTTGAAGAAAGTATAATATACAATATTTTCTTTTCCTTGTGTATGTAAAATTTTGTGTGAATTTTCTTAGTAGCATCAAAAAGTAGCAAAAGCGATTTTACTGAAAGTGTACTTAAAACTGGGCATAACATCCAACGTTTTAGCCCACATTTTTCTCCAGAAAATATTTGATAAATGTGTTAAATTTGATTTTCACTTAAAAAAAAAAATAGCTAAAAAAATTAAGCGCAACATTTTTAATTATTTGAATATATCTTAAATAATATCTAATTGAAGTCTGGTTCTCTATAGAACAATAAATACCCATAAATACATTGAAATTTACTGATTTAAATGTTTTATTTTTTATTTACACACATAATGAAAAAATGTTCAAAAATATCCAAAGTTCATTTCGCGATTAAATCATTGAGGCAATATTTGATGATTTTTTCATTTAAACCGCTTTTGAAATATGATATAGAGTACGTATTAGCTTTTCAATTTGCCTGAATAGAATAAGTTAATATTTTAATAACAATTTATTTATTTATTTTTTTTTTTGTAATGAAAACCATAATGTAAATTAAAATTAAAAATAAGTTCTTTTGAGAAAGTTAACTGAAAAATGTTAGTTTCGCCTTATTTTATATTGTCAATATATATAACGTATAGTTCCAAATATTACACCACCAACATATTAACATATATTTTAACTACAATATAAAAAGGAAACTATAATTCTCATTTAGTTTATGTAAATTTAATAGTAAATAGTCAAGACTAAGGTGATACATTTGGGCAAGAACTGAAGTACCGATCTTGTTATACTTTGCTCTTAGGAGTTAAAGTATCTCCAGACACGACCGAAGTTCTTAAGCCAGAACAGTAGCCGAATCCGCAGTTAGCCGACCGAGAGCCGAAGAATTTATCTCGTCGGACTGTATTTAGTATATAGAGTTTTTAGTATATAGTTAGCCGATTGAGAGCCGGACCATCTCATCGTATTGTATTTTGTTGTCAGAAAAGTACAGTTAGCCGAACGAGAGCCAAAGCATTTATTTTGACGGATTGTATATAGTATTCAGCTTTTATTTCCCATTAAATCCTAGTTAGCTGACTGAGAGCCGAAGAATTTATCTCAGCTTATTGCATCTGCTGAGATAGCAAAAATATTTGTAAATCAAGTTAGTCATATAATCGTAGACACCCGGTCGAGGGCAGAAGAATTTGTCTCGTCGGATACTTGTTAGCTAACTGAGAACTAACTTTGCCAACACTGTTAATTTCTATCATAGTGCTCTTCGTGCCACAAAGATCCAAGAAACTGGACAGACTAAGTATACCCCAGCTGGAAACAAAAATTGTATTACAATTATTAATAAAAGTCTTTCTTTTATTTAAAAAAATTATTTTTGTTTAAAAGTTACAAACATTTTTTTAGGAGCATATTTTTCTAATTTTTAGAGCACATTTTTATTACTGCACATTTAATGCCCATAAAATACTTTTTTAGAACAAATTTGTGGTTTCTCTGATTATAAATTAAATAAATAATCATTGAGAATATTAAAAAAAAAACCATTCATAATATAAATATTATATGGCCCACTCCAGGAAAGATTTACAAAAACTGCTATTTTTTCACAGTCACTTCATGCACATGTAAGACATTTAGTGTTGTTTATTCAATATGTTATTTTTAATGAAGATTTTAATTGAAAAATCGACAAATTATTTAAGAGCCTGTTTACATTGGGAATGAAAAATGGTTTTGAAGTTGCTTCAAAATATGTTTTACGTTTACTCACTTAAACTTGTACTTTGAAACTTTTCAAAAAATGTTTGACAAAAAATAACAATTCAGAAAAAAATACAATGAAAAACTTTTCCTACCTCGCTTGCTTTTGTAAAACTGTTACACACGAACTTAATTATTAAGTTCGTGTGTAGGGAAAATCCCCAAATTAAATAGTCTCTAAATCTTCAGAAAAATAGCTAAAAAACTGTTTAGAAAAAAATCAAGAAATACTACAATTAACTTCCTTTGAGCTGTATCTCCAAAGCAAACAATACCCTTTTTAAAAAAGCATTGTTAGTGCATTTTTCAAGTTGTATCGAAGTCTTCTCACACAAAATTAAAAATAATATTTCAATGAAATATTTTCTCCAATTTGTTTGTGAAAATCAAGACATTTCTGCTCAGGTTTACCAAAATTTAACTGAAAGAAAATTGGCGATTGTAAGAGTGTGCTATCTAAATTGTTGCATAAACTAGACACTTTGGCGAACATCTTCATATTAACTCATGCCCAAATATAATTTTTTGTCTTTCAAACTTATAGTTATTTTGAAAAACAATCCTGAAAAATAATGACAAAGACCCATTTTATATAAAATTTTAAATAAAGGCCTTAGGATACATCTCCAAGGCTACAATTTATATTATACAATATTATTATATATTTATCTGATATTGCGAAAAAGCTTTTATAATTCTAGCTTCACTTTAACAAAAAAGTTAAAAATAATATTAAACTAACAATTTTAATGTCATGTCAGAGTGTCAACGATGCTACGTTTTACTTTTTAATATTTATTCTTGATTATTTGTTCTGTTACCATTTGTAAGATCCATTCACTTTTAACAATTTTTTAAATTATTGTTTTGGAATTTCTGAAAAAAATGGATTGTGCAATAGTAGAATGACACCGATTGTTATAAACAATCTTCAAAAGGTTTCTTTTTTATTTAAGAAGAAATGTTAAAATTTCTCTCTTGACAAAAGTCCTATAAATTTTTTTGGTTTTCCATATATATATATATATATATATATATATATATATATATATATATATTATAAATAATCTAATAAAATCACCCCAATTGAAAGTCGTTTTGATTATTCGAGTATTCGACAAAAAAATTCGATTTAAATTTTGAATTCTTCGAATAATTATTCGTAAAAACTTGTTCGAAAAATTCGAAAAATCATTATATGAATGAATATCCTAGTATATACTACTTTTTAAATATATACGTATATATGGTGGATGGCGGCTCACATGCGATTGGACTTATTTGTCTACGCTGTCCTATTTATTTTATTTTTTGCATAAACCTTAGTTTAAGGACAATTTCCATTTCTTATTTTAGTTTGTTCGTTTTTCATTGCAAATTGGATCTCATTTTATATTTACTTTTCTTGGCTACACATGTATAAATGTAAACCCATGCATTCATTCCGACTCGTATTTTATAGACACTTATTTTTTAAACCATGAATACAAACGTACGCAACATCATAATCACATATTCTTTTTGTTTATGTGTTTGTATTTATATAATTATATATAAAATACACTGATTATCATGTTTTTATTTTTACTCAGTACATTTTAGGCCCAATGACTGGGTTTTGAAGCAGAAAATCACTTTGCGTGAACTTAGAACTTTGAAATTATGTATGAGTATTTCAAACAGTTCCCAAAGTTTTGAACAAGCTTGGCGAATTTGTTGAAGGTTTTCTTATAGATGATGGCAGAGACTGGGAGATGTAACTAATAAAAGGGTCAATTTATAAGAAAAGATTTAATTATAATTACTCATATAGGAGTAATTATAATTGTAGGGATGAGAAAAAAAAAAAAAAAACAATAGCAAGATTAGTGTTAGAATCCATAGGGTAGCTGGCTGTTGCTGAATAGAAAACTCACCTTTCTTTTGGGTTTTTTTTTTAGGAAAGGTTTATTACACTTAACAATTTTAGAGTTGATTTCAGGTGGTAGGTATAAATAGCTCAGGGATAAGATAAGTATACAACCTTTCAGGTTAATGTAAGTATAAGTTTTAATTTAAGGTAATTATAAGTTTAGAAGTAAGAATTTTAAATGATGTGATCTTCGCGATGGATGTGCGTTTTTCTTCACCACAGCAATAGTAGTTAGTAAGTAATTTATTCTAATTTTAAATCATTAACATTTTCCTTTACACTGTACACCAAAAGTGCTACTAATTTATACAAATTACACTTAAAAAAAAGATAAATAAATAAATGTCTTATATTAACTGAGGTAGTCATTAATATAAAGATTATAAGGGATAATTAAAATTTAAGTGTCCAACTAGTTTAGACAGTTTAAAAACAATATTTTGCTCACCCACTGCCACGCCTATTTCCAGTGAAAGTGTATCAACTCATAAATAAAATATTACATTACGTTTATTAATTTTTACTAGATAATACGTGAGTTATTCCGCTACCCCTACCATATTGAAGTAAAAATGTTTATTGCAAAAAATGCTTTTTGGTATACAACACTTTTCAGAAAATCCAATTCGTTTATTAACAATCTAAAAAATTTTCGTATAAGCGTTTAACGATTGTAGCTAATCAAATGCTGAACCAGTTGTTATCTGTGAAGTAAATAATACCAAATCATTTTTTCAAATATTTTTTTTTTCCAATTTAAAAAAGTTATAGATCCTTCTTTTTCTAAAAAACTATGAAAATTCGTCAAAATTCGTTGAAAATAAAATATTCAACATAAAATAATGGTTAAATACAAAACACAACTCTTACATGTTTAAATAATTCAACTCTTCTCCCTCTTAAAATTCTTAAAGCAGTGAGAGCGAACAAAACTTTGAGTAACTGTAATAACAATGTTTTCAATTTGGCTATTTTTTTTACGATATTTTTTGTTTTAGGAACTTTTTCATTTTAAACAATTTTTTCATTTAGGCGATTTTTTAATGTTTTTTTTTTTGCAGTTTTTTTTGTTTGTAGATTTTTTCGTTTATGCGATTTTTTTATGTTTTATTTTTCATTTGGCTATTTTTTGTGTTCTACAATACTATAAATAAAAGCCATAAAATAACTTTTATATTATTTCTACATAAAAATGTGCATTTGCTAAAAATAAAAATGTATAAGTCAGACTGCTAAATTCGACTGTGCCGAATTTTATATGCTTTTCACCAACATCGCTGTTCCGACAATTTCAGATATGTTTTTTTTATCATGTTTTAAGGAGCGGCAAAACTTTTTTTTTAATTTCACCAAATTTTTTAAGTCCTACATTTTATGGAAGCATTACAAAAATTGATACAAGTGACTCTTAAAAAAAATCTGATACAACTGGACATATATATATATATATATATATATATATATATATATGGAGAGAAAACAAAGTATGTAAATGATTTGGTTTTGTAAATTTAATTTTCCAAAAACTAACTAGTTTTTTAGTATAAACGGCTTATAAAACTACTAGAAAAACTATTAGAAAATAATATCGTATTTTTTTTTTAATTTGACAAGTTTTATTATTAATTTAATATTTTTTAAACAAATTGGCAATCGTAAATTGCCTTGTTGTCTCTGTTTGGCAGTATCAAAGTAGAGTTTGTGGACTATAATTATACACTAGAAGCATGGAATACGTATTTTCTGTGCCGCTACACACTTCAAAAGCATTCGTGGTATCTTTTCTATTTTGGTTTCGTTGAAAGCGAAAAATTTTTTTATTATTTGTTAAATTTTTTTATCCTTATTTGACTCCAGTTTTTTAACTCATTAATTTCAATCTAATCACAATTTTAAAATGTAAATTTTCTATTATTACAACATATAAAATTTTCTAATTGTCAACAAATTGTATTTTATTGGAGTGAAAATTTTAATTTTTTTACAAGAAATATCATCGAACATCATAAAACATGTGGTGAGTTCAGTGTTGCCAGTTTAGTCTTTTTAAGGCTAAATCTAGTATTTTTACTTTCATATTAGCCTCAACATTTTCGTTTTAGCTTCTCGCTTTTTTGAATTTTTAAAATTGTTTTAAAAAGACTAAAATGTTAGTATTTCAACAATGAAGAAAATAAATTCTTATTAGCTATTACTAATTTTATTTTTTTACATAATCATCCATTTAAGCAAAGAACTTAACTAATTTTATAGACTTACTCACCGATTATTATAATTATTTTTTAATATACTTCATTAACAATAGGAACTATTTATAGGCGAAAGTGGGTTATTATGGCGTATTTTTAATCTTGTTTTATAAAAGGTTACTGGTAAACTTTTGTCATATTGCACTACTTTTCCAAATTATATTACATACATAAAGTCTCTTATTTTATTGCTTTCGAGCACAAGCAAATAAAATGTACTGAAAAAATTCTTTTAATTTCTGATGTTTCTGAGCTATATATCCAAATCAAAAGCATTTTGAAATCGATGAATACAAAATTAAATACTTTATTTTGTACATATTTTAACAGCAAAAAAGTTTTGTTCTATATGATTTTTTAGAGCTCTATTTGATGTATTGTCGAATTGGGGCAAATATTTTGGAGTAAAGTGCGATATATAATTTAACAACTGACCAATGATTTGAACATATAAAAAATTTTAATAAAATAGATAAAAAATTTGATGCTTTAGTAAAAGCATGAGAACATATGAAAATTAGAAATAACTCAATAAACTCCACAGCAATATGACCAAAAATTCCTAGTATTCCTAGTACATTAGCATATTAAGGGAAGAAAATCTGGATGTAAAAAATTGCGAAAATAGTGGATGCTGTACAAATAGACGCTAGATATGATAAAGTTCATGCAAAATGCTCTATACAATTAAAATATATTAAAACTGCGTATTTTTATAAATTTTGTTCTATTATTTTCTAATAGTTTTTCTACTAGTTTTTGATTTTTGGTAATAGGGTAGCTCCGTAAATACAAAAGTAATTTAGAAATATATAATAAACACTAAATGTCTTTAAATTTGCATTTTTAATACTTTCCACTTCATCCCAATATTTCCCATATTATCTAAAAAAATCTGATTTGAAAAAACGACGAAAAATAATACCAAAGGATAAATAGTTCTTACTATTTTTATACAAAACGTTAGACAATAATCCGCTCTATATAACAATTTCATTGGAGGGTTCAAAAGATTATTGGTTGATATTTTATTGAAGTTGAATTAAAGTATGCTTCAGTTTGTCCAAATCTCTCCTAATTTTAAAAAATTCTTAAAAAAGCGAAAAATAATCAAAAATGCTTAATCAAAAAGGAATTACAGTTTAAAAAATGACGAAGAATAACTTTAAAATACCTGGTAATTTTTCATATGAAATGTAACCCAAATTTGTAAGGAAATTGTTTTGGGTGATTTTTATTGAGTCATTTTGCTGGCAGCTGTTTTATTTATAAATAAATTTATTGAAATATCATTAAAAATATCAAAAACTAATGAGAATGAGAAAAAATAACTTTTTAAATTAAATAAAAATGTTTTAGTTTCTTTTTGTTCTTATTTTTTGTGTTTTAGCCTTTTTCGGCCTTTCTTAAAGTTCAATTTAGGCTCTTTTTTCTCACCTCCTAGTAACACTGGTGGTGGTTGTCGTAGCTACCTTAATTTTAAATTTTATGTTTCGGAATAAATGTAGATTTATATGCTCCATTATCCCTGGGCACAGCTGGAGTCAAGGGTAGTACCACTTCTAAATAATTCCAGATTTCTTGCTTCGTCCGTTACAATACATACATATATCCATACATACAAAAATATATAAATAAATACATATATATATATACATGCATACAGACATACATAAATACATACATATGTTATGATATCTTTTCCCTCTTTTTTTTTTAAATGTTGAAAATGTAACGAAATATTAAATAAACGTATAATTCGTAAGAATTAAATGAATAAACTAAAAGAAGAAATAAAAGACAACTCTTAACTTTTAAGCACTGACCTCATTTTTATTATTTAAACTTTCACATGTGCCCCCGTATTCGTTATATATGTATGTTTTCACAACGTACATATATGCGTATGTACAATTGTATGTACATGTAAAAATTGTAAGTAAAATGTATAATCCCGATTGATCACAAACAATATTTCCTTTGAATAAAAAACCTTCTATAACGACTATCGAAGGCGTTTTGAGAATGAACTCATCTGTGCAATTTGTGCCAGCAAATTATGATATGAGAAAATTTTCCTTAGAGATTCATTTTCAATATCGAAAAAGATCGATATCGATATTGTTAATGAATCGTTCGAATAGTTCGAAAACGATAGTAATCTACTTTGTTTCATTTTCTTTTTGTTCTCAATTTAAAATTAAAAGCTGATTTCATTTTAAAAGTTATGTTTTATTTTGAACTTAAGTTAATATTCCAAAATTCAAATAAACTTAAATTATATTTTAAAGTTAATTAATAATATAAATAATTAAAAACTTCAACTTTCTAAGGAAATTAGAATATATCGCTAAATTTTGATGGTGCCAAAAATGTTTCTTCTCAATAATAATTGTTTATGTTCAAATCAACATTTTTTTAGGTCAAGGTTTACTAAATTAATGTACAAGAAAATAAATTAATCATTTAGATAAATATGCTATTTAGCAAAAACTCTTTAGAAAATTAGTAAAGTTACTTCCCGTTTTTCTAAAACTAGAATATTATTTTTTACAAAAATAGTTCTTGAAATTAAACTAACAGCATAAACTTTATCGGCTGCAAATAATAATTTCCAGCCGGTCGATATGAATTATGACTCGAGGATGACATACACAAATAAGAAAATATGTTGCTTTTTGATTAAAGTAACATAATATCTCGAAACATTTACTTTAGAGATTTTATCTATTAAATTTAATATTGAGTAATGGATATTTTAAGAAATTATCGAGTAAGTTGCGATGCTACCAACATTCACATTTTATTTCATTTTCGATTATTTCTCGAACATATTTGTTTCGATTACTCGTTTTTGCGAACATTCAATAATTTCTTATCTCAGGTCAAGCAGGATGTTTTACTTTAAATAGATGATGATGCTGCTTTTACTATTGCCACACTGTTGTTGCTATTTGTGTTGTAACTATTGAAATGGTTGGTATGCATAAATTAAAATAAATTCACCGAAAGGCGCAGGAAACTATACAATATGAAAAAGAAGAACAAGATAGAAAAGCAAGGGAAATTTACATATGAATATTGTATGTACAAAATTTACTAAATGTAGGTGTATAAGCGTGAAAGCATGTGTATGTGTAATTTAATGTGTAAAAGTAGTAGTTAAAAGAGTATTAGCCAAGTATTCATATGCAAAAATCTTAAAGTTGTAAAACTTGAATTGCTAATGCTGCTTGTTGCCTGCTAGAAAGTTCAAATTTTTAGGGCGATATACAGAATGGGTGTCAACATTAAGTGTTCATTCAAAGAAAGTAGTTTCTGTCAACGATGATTTTTCGTTCTTTTTCATTTTCAGACTTTCATTTTAAAACTGAAAAACTTTTTTTGTGCAAGATAATATTTATTCACAGACAACTTGAAATTGGATTTCAAGAAATGCATTTAATACGTTTGAACTAATTTAAGTTTCAAATCTTAAGTTTTTTCTGTTGCTTTCATGAAATTTTTGCGGCCGAAATATGTATACAAAAAAGTTTATATATAACTAGTATTTAACCCGCTACTGCGTTGGAGGATTTGCAGGAATCTTACATAGAACAATGATTAACTAAGATTTCTTTTTAAAATGAAAATTTAGAATTTCATATAAAAAAGTAATTTTTTGATTGGAAATAAAAGTGATAACAGATTTTTATCCTTTTTGCTCTAGTACATCTAGTTTTCTTACAAAATAAGATTGTGGTTGGTTTTTCACATAAAAACTCGATCTTTATTAAGAAATGTAAGTGATCACAGATTCTATTCCTTTTCGCTCTAGCGCCTTTTTTTCTACACTAAATTAGATTTTAGATTTTCATACAAAAAACTCGATTTTTATTGATCACAGACTTTCATCATTTCTCCCTGTAAAACAAGATTTAAGATTTTCATAGAAAAATCGATTTTTACTTAAAAATATAAGTGATCGCAGGTTTTCATCGTTCTTGCTCCAGCACCTCAAGTTCGATTTTTGGTGAAAAATATAAGTTATTACAGATTTTGTCCTTTTTTTGCTCTAACGATTCTGTTCCCGATAAAATGAGTTTTTAGATATTCATATAGAAATTCGGTTTTTGATAGGAAATATAAGCGTTTACAGATTTTCATCCTTTTTGCTATGGCAAGAAATATACATAGGGTGATCGATTATTCGACTATTTGAAGACACCGATAGTTAGAATAGTTGGTATTTTGAAAAAAAAAAACTTTTTGATAGTTTATTACAAACAAATTGACACGTTTTCAAAGTTATAATATAATATAAATATAAATCGATTACACACCGGATCTTGATTTTGATAATTTGAAATTGTATAACTCTATTCTGTGATTTATTTAAGACTATAATCACAATTTAAATGTTGTGAATATTTTTACTTCAAAATATTATTTGTGAATACACGCAGAGAAAAAATATGGTTACTACTAAACATAATTGAACTATCATGTTATGGTTGGAATTTATGTTTATTTGTAAATTATATTATCTTCGGAGGAAACACCATAAAATGATTGAAGTTTATTAGTACTAATATTATAATACATTCGCGGAATAACCATAGTATAGTTGCAATACAATTTTAATATGGTTGATATATGGGCTTGATTTAATGTATATAAAAATAATATAATTGAGACACAATATAAAAAATATTGTTGTGCTTAACCAACCGTATTGTGTTTGTATATGGAAATGGTTTTATGTATATAGCAATAAAATGGTTGGCACACAATAAACAAAATTTTTACTGTATATGAACTCTGATACAATTATATAATTATAATATGGTTGAGACATATATAGTATAGACAATATAGTCGTATAACAACATCACAGATGACATTACTCAAAATTATTTGTTGACCATTTGTAGCATGCGTTTGGTCAAAGAAAATAATTTTTTATATAAATAAAGTTTGTCAGCACAAGTTTCAAAACAAGTAATACACACTTTTTATAACACCATGTAAATATGTTTCCAAAAACATTCTTTGTTATTTGCTAAGAACATAAATGTTATTCAACATAATATAATCTTATTTAAATTATTTAACAATTCGCGGAAACACTATCAGCCGTATTTAAAAAAAAACCTGTTAAAGTCATTATTAAGAAAATCGTATTCAAGAAACTCTTTACAGTCTACATTAACTAATAAACTCTTTTTTGTTTACGTAGGCATTCTTTCTCATTTTATTGTCAGTATTGTGAATAATTGTAATAAATTATTCGTTAACTGTTTTTTTTTCTATTATTATTTTTGATGTTCTAGTAGGTATTTGATGAACAATAGTAATTCTAAGCTTCCGAATAACGAAATTTCTGTGACGAAATCAACATCACTATTTCATATTTTGTGTTATTTACAATATTTCATTATTTAAGCTTCTTTAATAGATATAAATCTTTTTGGCATCGAAGGGACTAGATTTGTAACATCTTGGGAACTAGAACTCCAGATATTTTTGAGAGCGAATTTTAAGGATTCTTTGCCGGATATGTGGTAATCTCTTAATTTTGTTTTCATATGAGCCCACAAATAATCAATCGGATTTAAATCCGGGCTCTGGGGAGGATGAGACAAAACTTTTTTCGTGTTATGAAGCAACCATTCCCTTACGATAACGACCGAATGCTTTGGATCATTATCTAGCATTAAAACAAAATCATTCCCTAAACCCATTTTTTGGGCGTATTTTTCAGGTTATTTAAATAATCTATTTTATTCATGGTTCCCTCGATAAACACATGGTTAACTACTCCATAAGCACTCATACGCTCCCAAACCAAAACATTGACGCCACCGTGCTTGACAGTATGAGAAATATTTCGTGGATTAAGTGCTTCCCCTTCCTTTCTCCAGACAGATTTACGTCCATCACTTCAAAATATATTGAATTTTGATTTTGATTTTGATCTGTGAAGATCACATTTTCCCAGTATGTATTTTCTTTGTGTAAGTACTCATTTGCATACACTTAGTGCATGCAATATTTGCTTTGGAAAGGAGAGGCTTCTTTCGAACTGCGTATTTAACTTTTTTGGGCGACCGCATCCTCTAGGTATTTCCACAGATCCACTTTTCTGAAATGTCTTTACTACATAATAGACAGTGGTATGCGGTTTATTTACTATTTTACCGATTTTCCGCATTGAATTATTTTTTTCCACAATTTTATAATAATTTCTTTCAAATCTTTTGATATTTGTTTTTCCGCCATATTTTTTATTATATGTTGAACACAAAAACCAATTAAGCTGTCTCAATTTATAGACTTACTGACTACAATTGAAAATATGTACATAATTTTCTGTTCAATAAATTAATAACGGTACATTTTTTAAACATAAAACAACAAGTGTACAACTTTTATTTGGCAGAATAATGCTACCACCTAACTAATTTTCAGCAATAACTTCTTAACAATCAACGGAAAAAAGAGTTTTAAGCACACATTTAAAAATAGACAACATTTGTTCTCATTGCGTATATAACATGTTAAAAATAAGTAAGTTCAGTATTAATTATTTGATAATTTATTTAAATTTACTGAGTGTACAACTTGCTTTTTTGCTTTATATTTTAACCACGGCAACAGAAAACAAGTTTTATGTAATAAGCATAATAAACTGAATAAAATTACTTATCTTCAAGTATTAATTGTGTATATAATTGGCCATACAAAACAAAAATTTTGTTGTTGGGTCAAAATAATAACTAAAGTAATATTTTTATGTAATGAAAATTATTTTTCATACTTAAAATAACGTGATTCAAACTCAAATACGTTGCTTAACATGTGGCTCCGGTCGAGAACAAAACTATAATCGCTACAATCAAATTGTTTTTAAAATAAAATATATTCAACATTAATGATGATTGTGATGACAATATATTATTGGAGAGAAAATAATATTGTTGGAGCAACCATATTTTAAAATATTTTTTCTCTGAGTGTAAGCATGTAAGTTTTATAAAGTATAAAGAGAAACTATGGCTTAATATGGCAAAAGAGTGTCTCAATTTTTTTTAAATCGATTTTGCAGGCAGAGCCCTTTAAAATACAATTCCTTATAAAAATGAAATAATAAAGTAAGTTAAAATATTTAAATTGTTTGTAAAAGTATTACAGGTGTTACAAAAGAAAAAACAATTCTCTTAAGATAATTATTACTTAATAATTTATTTAAACTTATAGAGTTTATTTTCAATTTAATCTTAAGCTATCATTATAAAACATGAAAATAAATTAGATTTCATGAATATTAAAGTTAAAAAAATTATTACTAAATTTTCATTATTAGTATTTAGTACATGTCTTTTGGAATAAATTTATTTTTAAAACCGTTTTTTGTGTTTATGCGATCTTTGAAAAACGAACATTTTGAAAAAACCGATAGTACTTGAACCGAAAATATAGTTTTTACAGTGGTTGGAAAACCGCACTAACTTTAAATGTAAGTGTTCACAGATTTTCATCCCTTTTGCTCTAGCGACCCTGTTTCGTTAGAAAATTAGATTTTGGATTTTCACATAAAAAATCGTTTTTTGGGGAGAGAAAAAAAGTGATTACAAATTTTTAGCCTTTTTGCCCTTATAAAATGAGGTTTCGGATTTATATATATATATATATATATATATATATATATATAATAAATATAATAAAAAAATATGATTTTTGATGAGAAATATAAAAATATAAATGATTTTCATCCTTTTTGCGATAGCGCCTTTACTTCTAAAATGAGATTTATGATTTTCACATTACAAATCGACTTTTGGTGAGAAATATAAGTGATCACAGATTTTCATCCTCTTTGCTCTAGCACCTCTAGTTTCTTTGTAAAATAAAATTAGATTTTCATATTAAAAATCAATTTTTTTTTTTTGAAATATACGAGATAACAGATTTTCATATTTTTTCCCCTATCGCATCTATTTTTCATATAGAACGATATTTGAGCTTTTTTTTATCGCCACGTTTAAATAGAATAAAAGTTGCTACATTATGTGCCCGAAGTCTTTTTAATTTACGATTGTAATTTTAGCCTGTAACCTTATTGGAAAATTTACACTTGCGGCCACCATATTTCTCGACAATATGTGCAACAATAGATAAGTACAAATTTTCATAAATTAACTGCAAACTAAAGATGGTACATAAAAATGTACTTCAGCAAAAATTTTAAAAATATTATGCTCTATAAATGTTTTAATGGCATCAAAATATATACGATGCTTAACGGGCGAGATATATTCCAGAAAGTTATTTTTGTGAACTTTAATCGAGAATATGTAACTCACGTAGCTTACGTGTGATTATCGGTGAATTTAAACGTATAAAACGCCAACAAAGTAATATGCCAAAATTCGCTTCACTTCATCAAATTCCTAGGTTTAGTCGTTTTTTCGTATTTTTTTTAAATTACTTTTAAATTGAAATTTGGGACCAATATTATTATAGAATATGATGTTTTTGTTAGTATTTATTTATCGTATTTAAGTTTATATTGATATTTAATAATTATATTGTTAAACAAATTATCTAAAATAAAAAATATTTATTCAAAACTATCCTGAAAGTATCATATACTAGCTTTAGAAATTTCTAATTAAATTTTAGTTTAATTCAAAAAAACCTTCATTGTAATTATTTTGAGTTAATAATTTATATTCGTTTAATTTTTGTTACCAATTAATTGTTATCAATGAATATGGAAATTTTCAGTTGAATTTAATAATTGAAGAACTACATATTTTTTGTCAATTAAAATGAAACACTTTAAACAGAAATTATTGTTGACATGGAAATGTGAATATAAAAAAATATTCCGTTTATACATAAAATTCCTTAAATAAATAAATTTGTGCCAAATTTTTAAGAACCGAAAACACACAAACATGAAAGTCTATATTCGGCTTGGCTGAATTTTATATATTTACTAAAAATGCACAATAAGAATCATCTAAAATATATTTGTACTTCTTTTGAAGTAAATGAAAGAAAAAAAAAATTATCTTTGTTGCAATTACTATGGGGTCCAGTGTTGTCAGTTTAGCATTTTTAAGGCTAAATCTGGAATTTTTATTTTTCTTTTAGCCTTAAAATTTTCGTTTTAGCTTCTATCTTTTTTTAGACTTTGTTGACTTTTAAAATTGGTGTAAAAGGGCTAAAATATTAAAATTTCAACCACGAAAAATTTAATATCTTCTTTGATATTACTTATATTATTTTTAAAGAATCATCCACTTAAGTATTTCTGTGTGTTTATTCGCACAAAAAAAAAAAAAAAAAAAAAAAACGAGAATTTTTATATTTATATCAAATTCTCACCTACGGCGCTTCATTCACAAAATCGAAAATGACTTTACTCACCTTCAGTTTATTATATTATATTTCATAGAATGTATTTATGAATATAATAAAAAAATCTTATAAAATCGAAAAAGAATTATAGTTCAAAAATAGTTGTTTTACATATGAAATATAACCTAAAATTGTATTAGAATTTTTGGGCGATGTTTTATTGAATAATTTTTCTACGTTTAATTTAAAAATTAATTCCAAGATCTTAAAAACTAATAAGAAGGAAAAAATAAGGATTTTAAATTTAAAAAAAAACTTTTTTGTGGCCTTATTTTTTGGGATATTTAGCCTTTTCTAACCTTTTTTAGAGTTCAATTTGGCATCTTTTTTCAGTTCTTGATAACACTAATTGGACTTCCACTCCCCTGCCTCGATCAATAAATATAATAGCATACTGGAATCATTTCTCAGTGGCTTTTTATTACCTTTCGATATGTCTTCAATAACATTTGGGATTGTCATCAAATAAAGCTGCAGCTCCCCGAGAATCTATCAGATTTTCTTTCTAATTGTGTGAGTTGATGGGAAAAATTTTCCTACAAAATCTTAAAACCTTCAATGTCATAGTTATTTAAATATGAATATGGTATCTGCAAATCCCTCTATTCCTTCCCATCCTATTTTTGTCTTTTATAGGAGCTACTTTATATGGGAGCTACGACTCCCTCTAGTCCTTAATTAATATGAAACTTCCTTAAAACTTTTGCTATAACAGTTCTTTAGATATGTAATTTCAAATATTTGTTTTGTATGGGTGTTACAAATCCTCCTAGGCCTGCCCATCCCATGTTCATCTTAATTATGGAACTTATTAAGAAAATTGTTTCCACAAAGTCTTAAGTAATAGTTCTTTAGCGCGATAATGCGATAAATAATATGTGCTTCGTATAGGGGTAAACTATCTCCAGCGCCACACTATGGCTCAAAAATTAATATAAATGACCAAAAGTTAAATTTTTTGTTAACACCGATTTCCAAAAATTCTAATACCATTCAATAGCAAACATATTAAAACTAAGGTGGCCAAAAATTAGAGCAAAATATTGGCAATAGTAGGCGCGGCATGTTGTTAAATACATGTTTTTTATACAAAATTTGATATTTGTAAATTTGATCAGAAGTAAATTATCATTAACAGCAAACTATTATCGATAGTTGGCTGTATTTTTTTTTTTCTTTTTGTTTGTTTGTTATGGTGGTAGATTAATAGTCTTTAAGAGAAGATATAATGTGTCAATATACCGTTTATACCTGCTGTGTTATTAAATGTTTTCCCAGGTACTATATTTTATTAGAATTTGGATTTTAGTGGAATAGAACTTTTGAGGGTTAAAAGGGGTTAAACAAATTTTACTATTTGAAGAAAGTGTTCCCTTTAATTGGATGTGAGAATATTCAAGAAATTTTGCTATATCAATTTCGATCACAGAAACAACTCGCAAAAGTCGATATCATTCAAAAAGTTTTAACGCTAGTTTATTGAGAACAAAACGGATTCTTAAAAGTATTTCAACGCCAAGCGATGAAAAGCAGTTCTCAAATGAAGAGGCATTAGCATTACGTTTGGATTTTAAGTTAACGAAACACCAATAGTTCAGATTGCGTGAGATCATATAATCACATAACTACAGCTAAGAAATACTGTTTGCCACCAAGGGACACTATTACAATCACACCGATGTCGGCAGAGGTACAACTCCAACATCTACTTAATCACATAGCCGAACGTTTGTTACTATCATTTCAAGAAAATGCTTTGAAGAAATATGGATACTGCAAGTTAAATCTTTTTTGCAAATGGGGATGTGATGGTTCTTCTGGACAAAAACAATACAAGCAACATGAATATGAAAATACTTCAGACACAGATATATTCATGGTATCATTTGAACCATTGCGATTGATAAGGAATTTGGAAGACTCGAAGTCTTCGACCAGTAGGATGCAAACAAAGGATATATGAAAAATTCAAACACTATCTTTTGTGAAATACTGCAGACCAATTTAAAAAGGATTTAAAAAGGAAACTCATGATGCCATTAAAAAAGAATTCAGTGATATTAGAGCTCAAATTGCAACACTATAGCCATTCAAATTAGAAATTGAAGGTCTGACAATTGAAGTAAATTACTAATTAGTACTAACAATGATAGTTGGAAAAGTAGGCCAGGCTTTGATTGACACAAAGCTTCACCCATCTATATTATATATTATAATGTGGTTTGTCACATCAAGCCACTTAAACCAAGTCCCGGAAGAATCTCTAAAAAATACTAATGTATGTGAATTTGGATTAACACCACTACATACAAGAATACGATTCATTTAATATGTACTAAAAATCAGTTATGATTTGCATTTTAAATCTACAGGATTAATAAGAAAGAATGACGACAATAAGGAGTTAGGAAGTTTAAAAAAGAAACATGTTCAGGACAAATTTCTCAAGTATGGGTTGGTAATAGATCAACCAAAACAAGGATCAAGAAATACGAATGATGGCAACACAACAAGAAGGCTCTTTTAAGATGCCGAAAGAGCATCTGAAAAACCAGGTGTTGATATAAATCTTATTTCAAGCTTTAAAACAAATGAAAAATGAAAAAACAATGAAGAAATTCATGGTAGAAAATTTGATGATTATGCGAAGGAAACTGCACGAAAATATATAATCTAATGTCCATGGAAAAATATGTCTGCAACAGTTCACGAAATCCTTTATTTATGGAGAAGATGTCATTGAGCATAAATTAGTACCAGAAAAATATTACGAAATTCTACAAATGAGGATCTATTTAATATATTACTGGCAACGTCAGATACGCTCATTTCTAGCATTCAAAGTCAATGGAAAGCAGAACAGCGGAACTTAGATGAAGAAACAGGACAGAAATAATATAGAACTAAATATGCAATATTTGCAGGCTATTTTCTAAATGAATGAATAAAAACTGTAATTTTTTATTATTATTATTTAAGTAAAAAAATGAAATAAACTTTAAAAGACTTTTAGTTATTATAAAAAATAAAAAATTTTGTTCTTAATGTTATTAAATAAAAAAATAAACATTAAAAAATCGTTATTTTTATTATTTTTTTGTCCAAAACTACCGATTCTACTTGAACCTGTTCTAGTGTTGATAATCTGGGAACCTGCTCACAAAATTACACTGGGTATTATTGAAATGATTTTTTTTTTATTTGTTTATAACTTTCTTTTCAAACGTAAAGCTGATTCATAAAACAAAAAACTCCGCATTTTCATACTAAATACTATGGAAAAAAATTAAAAGTTCATTTTTAGCCTTAAATTCTTCAACAACAACTGGAGAAAAATTCAAGAAAATAACTCAAAAAAATTAAAAAAAAGTCTTAAAAATTTTATGAAATTATTAATCATTCTGGTGTAATAGTCGTTGCTTCGAGTTTGTATCAGAGTTGCATATTGTTTAAAGCTGCTATTTGGGTAAATTTATATATAGTTATTATGTACAAATTAATTGTTTGTTGCTTAAGGTTTTAACCGGCGTGTCGTTCTATATCTATACGTAGAGAAAAAACATGGTTACAGCATTATCGTTGTATATTATATTCTCATTGTTAATTTTCTTGAACTTTAATAACTCTGTGTTCATGATAATAATGATTTTGTTTAAATTTTGTCATTTAATGTTCACACTAAATAAGAACTTTAATATGGTTGACTGCAAAAATCAAATGCTTTTAAATATTTTTACCAGAAACACAACCAGTATTTGCAGTCTTTTTCCCTGTTCTTAAAACATATTCTGTATTTAAACCCTATTAATATTATTAAAAGGTTTCAAATAAAAGTGGAAAACTTTAGCACTAGTTTATTTTTAAAATTATTTTCTTTTTAATGTTTATTTTCCAAGCTCAATGTAATTCTCATTTAGTATATATATGAAGTAGACAATAATATATGATAAGATGGAATTATAATATGATAAGATTGGATAACTATATGATAACATGAGATAATAAAGTGATAAAACGGAATCATAATATACAATGTGGTATAATAATATAGAATAATAATAAAATAACATTAAATCATAATCTGATACAATGGGATAATTATATAGTAAAATTGTTCAATTACATGTAAAATTAGAATCATAACATAAAAGAACAAACCTTAAAATAGGACACAATAGACAAAGTGAAATCGTAATAATTATTACTTATAATCATTTATATTTTTTGCTGTGATCATATGTTCCAAGCATAGTATGTTGCTCTCAGAGTATGGCCACTACAAGTATATTTTTTTCTGTGTGTACCTCAGTCTTTTGTCAAAAGATCCAACTTAGATGACTGCTATTATAAAGGGAATAGGAAATAAGTATGCACTTAGTATATCAAACGCAGTTCTATTATTATATTACAATATACTTTACAAGCATTTGGTAAAACAAATTTTGTATATATATATGTATATATATATGTATACATATATATATATATATATATATATATATATATATATATATATATATATATATACTGTATTGTATATATATATATATATATATATATATATATATATACATATGTATGAGGGCGGATCAATAAGTCCATGAAACACAATTTTTTTTTCAAAACAAATATTTATTTTTCAACATAATCTCCTTTTAACTCAAATCACTTAGACCAACGTTTCTTCAGTTTTTGCATCCCTTACAAAAAATAGGATTTTTCGAGGTCTTTAAAATAGGCATTTGTTTGGTCAATAATTTCATCATTGTAGCTGAATCTCTTTCCGCCGAGCCGTTTCTTTAGATTTGGAAATAGGAAGTAGTCACTAGGGGCTAAATCCGGAGAATATGGCGGATGAGGTACCAATTCGTAGCCCAATTCATAGAGTTTTGCCATTGAGACTGCACACGTGTGCACCCGTGCATTATCTTGATGAAAAAGAACGTTTTTCTTGAGCATATGGGGTCGTTTTCTTTTTAAATTCTCATTAAATCGGTCTAATAAGTTGGCATTGTTTAGACTGCTGCTTGGTCTCCGGAGTACAGCAATGGATCCATGTTTCATCCACAGTTACAAAACACTACAAAAACTCATTCGGATTGCGGTTAAACAACTCCAAAAAATCTTTTGAAGTTGTCACACGTTTACGTTTATGGTCAATTGAGAGCAACCGCGCCATCCATCTTGCAGAAAACTTTCTTAAACCCAGCTAATCATTTAAAATCTAAACCACACTACCATGTGAAATTTCTATGGCATCAACAATCTCACGCACTTTTACTCTTCGGCCGGCCAACACCATATCGTGGATTTTTCGACATTTTCGGGTGTACTGACCTCAATTGGCCGTCCAGAACGTTCATCGTCATTTGTACTTGTGCGACCACAACGAAAGTCAGTAAACCATTTTTTTTACCATTGAAGTCGATGGTGCAGGGTCCCCATAGTATTTATCTAGCTTTTCCTTGGTTTGATTGAAGGTTTTTTTTTTCGCAAAAAATAATGTTTAATGAGTACTCGAAATTCACTTTTTGCCATTTTTAGAAAAATACATGAGGTTGTATGTTTTGAACAGCTGTTAAACGCAAATTAAATGACGACACTTGCTTGACAATAGTATTTTAACAGGTGGTACTTGATGGGAATAGTGTTGCATTTCATATAGCTACCAGGGAAGTTCGAAGAGTCACGGAAGTATTGATCCGCCCTCGTATATATATATATACATACATATATATATATATATATATATATATATATATATAGATAAGTTCTAATTATTAATCTTGATCTTGATTTGATTAAAAAATTAATTGAAATTCAAACGAAAACTAATTATTTTCAGTTAATTAATAGTATCATTGTCGTGATTGGAGCAAAATCAACAAAAAATTAAATAGTGTAAACAGTTTCGTAATTGTATGTTATTAGTTTTATTTTTCCTGTGCATGGATGAAAATCAAAGCAGTTTAATGAAATTATTTTGCTTCATAGGTTTTTAACTTATTTTTTCACTTTTTATGCGTCATAAGAAAAGCTTTGCTTTCTAGGTTTAAAAGTGATTCCAAAGGAAGTTTGCACATATTTCACTTATAACTACACCCAAAGGCTTGCATTTATCTTTGGCTGCAATAATTTAGATACAGAAAGGAAATAAATCAACATTTATAAGTTTAATTTCTATATTTATATTTTTGTTCTTTGGTTTAGCCTTTGTGAAAAGATATCAGTCTATTTGTTTAAATTTATTTTTACCAATTTTCACCGAAAATTTACAAGTCTATTATAAATTAAGATTTCTTAGGAAACTAATTTTTTCCAAGGTTGCATGGAGCAGACAATTTTCTTTTCATGATATCAACTGGGTTTTATTATTTTCATATTAAGTTATAAAATATCTTATCGCCAGAACTATTTTCAGTACTCAAATATTAAAATTTAATAAAAGTGTTGAATTTAATAAAAGTGTTTTTTATATATATTTCAGATTTGTTTAACAAACTTAATTTTAATTTGTTGTATTGTGACTGCAAAGCAGTTATAACAAAAATAAAATTGTTTTTTTTTTTTGAAGTTTCGAAGTGTTTACTATCAAATTGCTATAACAAAAGCACAAGAAGAAGATGTGATCAAAATTGAATTTTGGCCAAGAAAAGTGGTCGTTGAAACCATAGTGAATTGTGCATTTTTTTTTTTTTTTTTTTTTTGAGAAACCTTATCAGAGAGAAGCATTTGAGTCAAATTTCATATCACTAGATAATCCGTCCGTGCTTTCAACAAACGGACAGACGAACAGACGGATGGTTATAGCTAGAACGTCTTAGAGTTTCACGAGGATACGGAATTTATAAACTTTATAGTACTTTAGATGATATGCAAATGGAATGACAAGCTCAATATACCTGCCAACTTTTTGGACGTTGTGTATAAAAATATTACTTTTAAAAAATCTGTCGTCCATCTGTGAACTTAACTTGGCCCACATAAACACTTCCAACAGTGTCACTTTCTGATATACTTAAGTTCGTAATGAAATATTCACAAGTTAATGGATTTTGGCTATTTAATGCTAACATGGATAGTGAAGACAATGAAGAGAATATGAGAGTTACAGCTGATGATAATTATGGTGTTGCTGCACACAAGTGACTGATTTGAATCCACCATTTACTGCATATAATGCATTTTTATACTGTTTTTTAACCTACACTATAGGTGGAATGCTATATGTACAAAAGTTTGCCATTTGGTTTACAATTCCATATTCATTTCTCAGTAAATTAAATATTTACTAGCAGATAAGCCTTCCAGTGGCAGGAAAAATTTTAATATAATAATAAAAAAATTTACAAAAAAAATCCAAAAATCTTTTAAAGAATTATATGAACTTTATAACGCTTTTGATCTCCCTAATCGAAATTAGAAGATTTAAATCAGTTAGAATTTGATGGATTGATAATGCTTAAAGTATTAAATTAGTAAGCACTTTAAAACCAGACAAGAAATTTGTAAAACCTAATCGGCGAAAATTCGTTCCCTGAAGCAAAGAATGAGTATAGCAAATTTAAATTTTTAAAGGAATAGCCGGCTTTAAAAAATATTGCACCCCTGATAGAAATTTAAAAATCCGTAGGACACATAGGTATATAAGTAAGCCAAATTTTAATATTCTATTTCATCTGGGATCGTCAGAAAGAGAAAACAAGCTTAGGAAATTATATATTTTTATATATATAGATAGATAACTCCACTCCCTTATAGAAATTTCAAAATTTGGCTCAGTCAGGATTTTTAGGAAGAATAGTGTTAATCTTTTGCGTCATCTGGAAGCTTCAGAAAGCTCTGGAAGGAGAAAACAAGCTTAGGAAATTAAATAATATACCAAACATTTTTAATCTGACTGAAACTGATTTTAATCCTTAATAAGTAATACTATTTTAAACAAACGGGTTAAAGCTCTGAACTCACAAACTGGAAGCAAGTGGAGTGCAAAATTTTAGCACCATAGGTTTCATTTTGTAATCATGATTGCTGTTCAAAGCTCAAAAACATAGAAAAAGGCCCAAAAATTACTTAACTTTTTTCCAGTCTTCTACACTTTTGATTGCGCGTTTATACTTTCTGATCCCGTGCAATCTTTTATAAACCAATTGGACTTTGTAGATAAATTCTTCACTTTCCTTGTTGTTGTGCAGAATTTCAGCAGTTACATAAATGATAGTAAAATTTTGATGACAAAATTTTTTAATTTTTTTGTTTTTATGAAGGGTTCTGTGTACCCCTCAAGGGAATACAAATTTTACATAGAGATTGATACTTGTTGAAATTGTGCTTATTTTGCGCTATATCATTTTAATGTGCCCGAAATAGTCAACGCAGTGGATAGTCTCAAAATTTGGAAAGCGAACATTTTTAAAAAAGTCAGTTTTTCGCGAGGCTCCTTTACAGTTTCCAATGGAATAGCATGGATAACTGCGTGAACTTAGTTTTTGTTATTTTTGCACAAAACAATCGAAGAGGCATTAAATTAAATCAATTTAGTATAATAATAAAAAACAATAAAATAAATTTACCAAAAAAATGTTGTGAACTTTTTGAAAATTACGCAAAAGTTGCACTTTTTGTACTTTTATATAGCAATTTAAGTTAAATGTCCTTGACAGTTCAAAATGGAATATTTTTGTCATAATTTCCTTTCAAATTACCCACGGGAATTACCGGGAACTTTTCCGGAAAAACAGAAAATTAAATTTTCTCGTAGTTTTGCTACTTTTTACAACCTTGTATCAATGAAAGATTGACGTTACTCTAATCGTGTTACTTGCAAGAGCTTAACGCATACAATACAACTACAACGTTATTTGAGAAGAACTTTAATATTGCATGAATTAGGTTTTTGACTATTGAATTAGTTTATTTTTGTGTTAGGTATCTACGTATTTGTTTATCTATGATTTAATGAATTTACTTACGAGTTGTTTCACATTAAATTTTAAATCAGGTGTAATTTTGTCGTGTTCAAATTTTTGATACTTTTTCTTATTAAAGATTTGTGTAAATGAAAATTTCATAAAATACTCACTATTATAAAATAATAACATGGTTAGAAGATTTTTCATTCGAACACAATATTTTGTTCTGAAACAGCATCTCTTATCCAAGCAATGAATTTGTAAATGTTAGATGTAAATGTTATGACATCAAAATATAAAAAAAAAAAACTAATCTTCCATTGTATTCATTCGTATATGAGATTATTTTCATCAGATTTCTGAACACTATGATTGCTCCGAAAAACATTGTTGCGAATCAATTTTTAGTATTTTCCAGACTTCTATTTCATTTAATAAGGCCCTTAGTGTATAGTTAAATTCAAACTTAGTTAAAAAAAACTTTTAAGTTAAAGCTCACACTTAAGTATTATTGCGTTTTACAGTTTAAAACTTAAGTTGACAAGATAATAAAAAACAGCTTTTATGTATTTAAAACAGGGTGGTCCCAGCTTTCCAAATATTTTTCTTTAATTAAAAAATCATAGATATATTCAGATTACTTTTTGCTTAATGCCAAAAATCATTATAAATATCAAACTTACTTTTTTGCGCTAAGCATTTTTTGATAACAGCTTACTGTGGCAGCAAAAATAAATAAAAAACCAAAAATTTAAAAATTTAAGGTACTAATTTTATTTTTGTAAAATGTTTAAATTTTTTTTTAATCTGAGAAATGGCGTTATACTTGTATATTATTTCATTTTTTTTGTTAATTCAGTACGATTTATAATGTTTCGTTTTATTTTATTTAATAAAAATTAGTTTTCTTTATAGGAAATTATGACCATTTTTTTTATAGCTAAAGTTCTAAAAAAATTCCCGGGAATTCTAGGGAAATTGATTTTTTCGCTTCCGTTTTCCGGGAAAAGAAATAGTGCGGGTAACCCCAAAACCTATTTGTAATGCTTAACGGAAATGCAGAGGCACATGAACAAAATTTTGAAAGATAAAAAGTTTATGGACCAAACAATAAATTTTAATAAAATTTATTTTCGTATAATGTTTGTAGAAAAGACTTAGATGCAAAGCTAATTTTTTGCAAAATTTTTAAAATCGCGATTTTTACTATAAAGAATTTTTTTTACATTTTATTAGGAAGCCCTAAAATGTGCTACACTAATACCATCAAACATTGAAAATGTCATAAATTTTATTCAAATAACTCAGTAGATTTGGATATTGCGGAAATATTTACCAGAATTATACATAAACTTCTAGTTTGTAAAAAAATGTATATGTTCAATTTAAAACCACCATAACTTTTGCGCCTCTGTACGAAATCATTTACGCGAACTAATTCTACATTCCTTCGAGTTTATTTATATTTATACAAATGGATTTTTTTGCGCCAAAAAAAATTAAGGCCTAAGGTCAAAGAATTTTGATAATATATATATATATATATATATATATATATATATATATATATATATATATATAGATTTCAAAAATTAAGTATATATTCCTTTTCAAAATCATTTTACAAATTACTGCATTATTACGTTACTGTACGATAAAATTTTTTCCAAAGGCTTTTATTATTAATTTAAGCACATTTTAATTTGAAGTATATAAAAAATTCGACTCTGCTGAATTTGGCACTTCAAACTGTTTGATTATAATTTAATCTTATGAACATTTCCAATTTTATAAATTAAGTAAAATAATAAGTGAGAGCTAAGAAAAAAATACTTTCTATTTAAGTGTAAAGTAAAATGGATGATAATAAGAAGAATAAAAGATGTTAATTAAAGTTGAATTCCTGTTTCTGACTAACACTCGTATGCAAGGTAAGAAGAAGCAATTTTCATATTTTATAATTAAAATCGAAATGGAGAAAAGTTAAGTTAAAATGCAAGTAACTATGAAAAAATAATTAAATCGACAATGTGTATGATTCATATTTCGTGTTCATTAAACATTGTTAATCATACGCTACGTTATATACAGTATATCTTTTGAACAAAAGGAATAAATTGGAAGCAATTGCAATGTTATCTGAAAAAAATTTAAATAATAATTTTTAAAGAAATAGATTAAAAAAATTAAAAAAATAATATTTCAATAGCAGAAATGTTCTGCAAGTTATTAAAAAGTAATTAAATCAAATTAAAGTCCCTGATTTAAATTATTATGAATTCAATTATTTCATATTCAATATTCAATATTTCATATTGTATTTTATACAAGGATTCAAGTGCTCCTAGATATATTCAGCGGGCGGATAACTCATGGACGGAGTCTTGCTCGGAGTCTCTGAGTTTACTTATGGAAACTCATTTTCCAGGCTTAGAAGTAGATACACAGGCAGGGTGAATCTTTAGATTCTCAGAATGCATATATGATAGGGAAATTAGTGAAGTAGTCGGTGACATAGTATCGATGGATAATGTAGTATGGGCGGTAAACACCTTTGAACCTTACAAGTCACCTGATCCAGACGGTATTTTTCCAGCCATGCTAGAGAACATCAACGACATGTCTTATTAGGAGATATATTCCAAGGAGGTGGAGAGAGGTTAAGGTAATCTACATACCTAAGGCAAGCAAGGCGAGCCACTCGAAACCTAAAGATTTCAGGCCCATCAGCCTATCGTCTTTTCTGTTGAAGAAATTAGAGATACTGATCGATCTTCACTACTATGGCTCTTAGCCGTTAATGTCATTCTAAGACAATTTGACGCAAGAGAGCGAAAAATCGTTGCCTATGCTGATGACGTTGTTAAACTGATCACAGGGAAGTTTCTTTCCACAATCAGCGACGTCATGCAGTTTCAACTTAACGAATTGTCCTCATGGGCTACTAGTAAAGGTTTAGGGGTTAACCCGGAGAAAACGTAGCTAGTTTTTTTCACAAGAAGGCACAAAATTGAGCAGTTTAGGCTACTAGGGGGAACTGAACTAAGACTGGTAAAGGAAGCAAAATATGTTGGGGTGTTTCTTAATAGTAAACTATCTTGGAAGAGGAATATACAGGAAAGGCTTAAAAGAGGTCTCAACGCTTACTACACTTTCAGGAACTCCATAGTAAGAATTGGGGCATCAAACCGATTGTAGTAAATTGGATTTATACATCAGTAGTGAGACCAATTCTGGCGGTAGGAGGCAATGAGAATAGAAAGTCGTCGTAGGAATCTTTAGCCTAAAGACCAAAGATGTGCTTCGGCGGCACTTGACGTCATTCTGCTTCTCCTACCCATTGAGGAGTTCGTGATGGAAATGGCTGCAAGAAGCCTGCTTAGACTTAGTGAACTGGGACTTATTATTATATTATATTTGCACGGAGGTTGATTTCGGGGAAAATCCTACACTGATTATCCCAAATAGAAACCAGTGGTCAGGTAAGGAGAAACTATTCAGTGGAGCATCGGTATTCACTGATGGATCCAAAATGGATATAGGCATTGGTGCAGGTGTTTACCTGTTTGAGAAGAACGTCAGGGAATCGTATAGGCTCTCGGATAGTTTCAGTGTGTTCCAGGAGGAAATTATAGGTATTCTCAGGTCCACGGAATTGATAGCAAGAAACATCGAAGAGAATACAGAGGTAACTCTATATGTGGACAGGCAGGCGGTGCTAAAGGCCCTGAAAGGAGATTTTGTCAAGTCTAGGTTAGTTAGCGACTGTAAGAAGACTCTTAGGAGATTGATGAGGAAATATCATATTAGACTCTGCTGGCAATGAGGTAGCTGATGAATTAGCTAGGAACTTCTCACCTTTGGATGGTGCTGTAAATGAAAGTGGTGTGAAAGCACCTCTAGACTTTTACTTCAGAAATGGCAGAAATGGCTAGGCAGTCGATTCGTCGATGAATTGGACACCATATCAAGGATCGATCTGGGTAGCTCGATAGGATTCGTCATGGGAATAGGCTGGCTAAGAGGGTATCGTTGGCTTAGAGCGAATGAAATAAGGCGGTAGTATTTTTCCTTCTATCCAAGTCTTTTCAATTCTTTTCTGTTCTATTCTTGGTCTCAGATTTATAATCCTTTTCCTTTCTTAAATCACTTTAATACCACCACTACTACTACTTCTGCTTTTTCTATCATTTCTATGAAGCGACTCACAATGTACCTCTAGGTCTCCGAGTGAATGCACAGGAACTCTTCCGAGTACTGTGCAACCCTTCTCTATCTAACTACCTAAATGAAATAATGAATCAATTTTCAACGATCTTCATAACTTAATATAAACATATGCGCCACGTTTGCTTAAGTTATCTCAAAAATTGCTATCTAAATGGCGGACGATGGCGTAAGAAAATAAAAGTAACTAAAGTTCCAAAATTTGCTTTCTCTACTTATTTGAGATTAAGTTAATAAATCAAACTATGAAGTAAGTTATTTAACAATAATATGCTTCATTAGAAAGAATTACATTCATTTAGGTTTAAAAGGTTTGTTTTAAATATATGCATTTTTTGAATTGTGAAATTAAAACTGGTAATCTAGTCAGTGGCACGATATTATTATGTCATAAATTCCAGGAGAAATCTGTGAAAAATCGACGGCTTTTGTGTCCTCCGATTTTCTTGAAAATAAGCAGATCTTTAGGCTGGGAAATAAGAGTAATATCTCCATTTTTAGTTTTATAAATTTTGAAAAAATCATAGAAAATGCTCAATCAATTTTAAATATTAATAAATGCAATCTAATTTCACTGAAATCAAAAACGAATAAGAAGAAATTGTGGCCACTAAATCTCATAACTAAAACGATAATACTGTTTGAAAAATGTGCATTATAAAGCAAATGCATTTTTCATTTCATCTTAAAAAGTGAATTATTCAACAATTCCGATTAAAAAAAGATCCATTAATTCAATTTAGGTTATATTTCGGTGAAAATAATAAATCACATATACGTTTGTCATAACGTCATAATTTTGGTGGTATAACTACGTCCGTTAATACGTGCGGCGGAGGGACAATATTTATTTCCTGGCTGCATTTGCAGATACCTTTAAATGTAATTTAATCAAATACATAAAATATCAATCTTACGTTTTATATTGATTTACGTTTGGTGGTAAAGGGAGCAATAAATAAACATTTCACTAAATATTATATTTCACCCAAGAATTTACAACAAGAATTTTAACTACGGTACTAATATTTTTAAAATTTATGGCTAAAAATAAAATCTATGTAATGTTTTGTACCTAAAATGGTATAAATTATGGGGAATATATGTTTATATATATATTTTCTTTTTTTATTTATTCTGCGACTAGTCAATTTTTACTAACAATCAGATTTATTTTATTAAATATCCACAATATTTTTAAAGCTTATAAGATTCTACAAATATCCTAAATACAATTTTCTTTACACGTCGCACAGTGGCTCAAAATCGTTTTTTAACGTTTTTCATCGGCTAAAACTCTGTAAATTTTGAATCGATAGATTTATTTTAGTTTTTTTTTTTGGTGGTGAGATATTTTCTTAAATTTTCTCCAGTTTTAATTTCTTTAGAATCGGTTCAGGAGTTGTTGAGAAATTTAAGGCTGAAATTGAACTTTTAATTTTTTTTATAGCATTTAGTATGCAAATGGAGATTTTTATTTTTTTGAATCAGCTTTACTTATAAAAAAAGTTATAAGGAGATAAAAAGAAGGAAAAAATCATTGTAATAATAGCCAGGATAATTTTGTAAACAAGTTTCTAGTTTATCAATTGTAGAACAGGTTCCACTAGAATCGGTTGTTTTTGGACAAAAAAGAAAAAAAAAAATTATCTTTTATCTTTATTTTATTTTTAATTAAATAACATTAAGGACAAAAATTTATATTTTTTATAATAACTATAAGCTTTTAATACTCATTTTATTTTTTATTTAAATAACTATAAAAGAAAATTATAATTATTATTCATTCGGTTGGAAAATAGCCAGGAAATATTCCATATTTAGTTCTATATTATTCTCTTATACTTTCCATTGACTTGGAATGCTAGAAATGAGCGTATCTAACGTTTCTAGTAATATATTAAATAGATATTCATTTGTAGTATTTAGTGATCTTTTTCTGGTATTTTGCTCTCAATAAAATCTGTATTTCTTATTTCTTTTTTCCTGGACTTCCCCTAATAGATTTCCAAGTGGTATTAAATGATGGTTAATGACATCTCCATAATAATGGATTTTATGTTGGAGACATATTTCTCCATGGATATTTAGTTGTATATATTGCTATTTCAAATGCACCTTCGGGATCTGAAAAGAACCTTCTTGCAGTGTTCCCATCATTCGTATTGTCTGAGCCTTGTTTTGGTTGAATCATATTAAACATGTTTCTTTTTTAAACTTATTGGTGTATTTAGATAGATAGATAGAGAAGGTTGATGTGATACCAGAAAGTACCACATCTCCACCCAGAGACCGATCTCGGTCCATTGTGAGTCCCTTCGTTGAAAGAGCTGTGAAATATAGAATACAATATAGTAAATAGGAGAAAATAGGAGAGTAGGAATAGAAGAGACAAGAATAAGAGTGAAAAAATAAAATCATATAGGAGGATTAGCAATGTTACCATTCCCCCTAGGGTTATACCCCTGATTCTCACTTAAACAGTCGATTCCCATGACGAAGCCTATGACGTCTACAAGATCTGTGTCCCGAACGTCACTTAGCCCGCCGAGGAATTGGCTACCCAGCCATTTCATCCTACGATGCTGCAATCGTGGACAATGGCATACAATGTGCTCAATAGACACGGTCTTGTCAACGTCCCCACACATTCCACAAAAATCGGAATTGTTAGCGTACCATCTAGACCTCATCATCCCTATCAAACAGTGACCCGTTATGGCCCCTATCATGATTCTTAAGCTCTTCCTATTCAAGCCCAGAAGAGCGCTAGTGCCTGCATTGTCCAGTGCTGGCCATATCGCCCTCGACACCGTACAGTCCTCTCTACTCTCCCAAGCCGAATTGGTTCTGACCAAGATCCAATCATTGATCTTCCCATAGAAGAAACTCAGTGGTGGTTTCCCATAGGTTTCGCTCTCCGAGACATCCTTTGCTGCGCCTTGCCAGTTCATCAGCCAGTTCATTGCCTGAAATATTGCAGTGGCCAGGCACCCAGCAGAGTCTCAGTAGTAGGCATTGAGGCCACGTTTGAGTCTCTCCTGAACATTCCTCTTCCAGGTCAACTTACTATCGAGGAATGCTCCCAGATATTTCGCTGAGTCGGAAAGCCTCAGTTGAGTTCCACACAGTACCGGTAGTCTGAAATTCTCTACCTTGTACCTCCTAGTAAACAAAACCAACAGAACCAGCCCCTTATCAGCGGCCCACGAGGACAGCTCACCCAGCGCGGACTGCATGATCTCACTGATTGTGGGAAGAAATTTTCCCTTTACCAGTATGACCACATCATTAGCATATGCCACGATCTTCCGTCCCCTGCTGTCGAATTGACGCAAAATCACGTCGACAGCCATTAGCCACAGCAAGGGTGAGAGTACTCCCCCTTACGGTGTCCTCCTAGTCACTAGTTTCCTTAAGCATACTCCACCCAAGCTCGAATTGACAATTCTGTTGCTTAGCATGAGGATTATCTATTCGATCAAGAAGTCATGTACTTTAAGATCCACCAGCGCCTGCCTGATAGCGTCAATCTTGACATTGTTGAACGCTCCCTCAATATCCAAGAACGCGGCCATAGTATATTCCTTATACCGAAGTCCTTGTTCTATATATCCCACCACAGCACTCAGCGCACTCTCAACAGATTTACCCTTCAGATAAGCATGTTGAGCACTACTCATGATGTTGGTGCCAACAGAAGATCTTAAATATAGGACTATCAGTCTCTCTAAAGTCTTCAAAAGGAAAGACGATAGGCTGATAGGTCTATAGTCCTTGGGTTTCGAGTGACAGATCCTACCACCTTTAGGTATGAATATGACCCTTACCTCTTTCCACCCCCTCGGTATATGTCTATGTAACAGACACCCTTTAAAAATCTCAACCAGTAGTAGACGAACTACCAACGGTGCATTCTGCAACATGGCCGGAAAAATACCATCCGGGTCAGGTGACTTATAAGGCTCGAATGAATTCACCGCCCATGTAACTTTCTCAACCGTAGTCAGGTCTTTCACCACTGTTTCAATTATCCCACTGGCGGACTCTGTAAAGAAGTGCTCTTCCTCACCTGATCCCACCATCAATGGATCCCTACAACCCGGAAAATGGGTTTCCAAAAGCACATTAAGTGACTCAGAACTAGACTACGTCCATGAACCATCTGATCTCTTGATACTCCCAGGAACACTAGGGTCCTTCGACAGTATCTTCCTGAATCTAGAAAGTTCATTGACAGAGTCAATGGTCCATTCCGTCTTGCGTCATCCGGTGGTTCCGGCTCCTCATAGGGCATGTACGCCGAGGCAAAGGCCAGTTTACTGCCTCCTAACGCCTCTCCTTGAACGACCGTTAGGTCACCATAACTGAAAGAATTAAGAAGAATTAACTGAAGTTCATTCTTCACTAGAATAGAAGTCCTCACCTTGTCCTCAGTGGACGGCCTGAACAATTTGTATCCTTTAGTCCTTAGACCACAGACCCGGTTATTATTTAACCAAGGCTCTTGGATTAGAGCCACGTCCACATTGGTCTCACTGAGGTAGGTTATTAATTCGGTCGAGGTTCGAGAGAAATCTGCACCTTTCTTTCTTTTTCAATTTTGTCCCACAAGTAAGCACGTAAAATATAGCCCATCTCGCGCAGTGACGGCATACACGGACTAGGCTGTAATACAACTGACGCTTGCCATCAGCATCAGAGGGGAGCTGTTCTCGATTAGTTTCTTTTCGCACTAACTAATCATTCAGATCCTCGGCACTGCTTCCTACCAACTTGATCTTAAAAGTGCATGATACCTGTTTATTTGGTCCACGGAAATCGTATGGCACCAAGACCGTACCCAGTGCCAGAGATACATTCATTTCGGCAGAATCACCAATTAGAATGCATCAATGCACCGCATCCAGTCCAGCAAGCCTTCCATTTCTAGGACTGGGTGTGATACAAAGGATGTATTAATGTCGGCAAAGGGAGAGGGCTCCAGCACCGTACATTAGTGCATCCAGTGCCTCTCGCCCTGTCCCTCCTATCCACCACCTGGGGACGCGTACGATGGGAGTAAACAAGTAAAGACTCCACACGGATATTAGTGTATTTGTTTCTTATTGATCCTGTAGGCTTAAAATACAAACTGATTATTAGTATGTGTTCCATGAATCGTATTCTTGTAGGTAGCGGTGTTAAACCAAATTCATATGCACTAGTATCATGTTTTAAGTGGCTTAATATGGTTTGACATATAATGTAGCTGGATGAAGTCTTTGTGTCAGTCGAAGCCTGGTTTACTTTTCCATCTATCATCGTTAGCACTAATTAGTAGCTTTCTTCAATTACCTGGCCTTCAATCTCTAACTCGAAAGGCTATAGTGTTGCAATTTGGGCTCTAATATCACTGACTTCTTTTTTAATGGCATCATGAGTTTCCTTTTTAAATTCAAATTCAATTGGTCTGTAATATTTCGTAGAAGATGGTGTTTGATTTTTCTAAATATTCTTTGTTTGCATCCTACTGGTCGAAGGCTCCGAGTCCTCCAAATTCTTTATCAATCGCAATGGTACAAATGATACTATGAATATACCTGTATGTTTCACATATATATTGTTTGTATTATTTTTGTCAAGAAGAACTATCACATCCCCATTTTTCAAAAAATGATAGTTGCAAGCGTTCAGCTGTATGACTAAGTAGATCTTGAAGTTGTATCTCTGTTGAAATCGATATGATTGTAATAGTGGCACTTGGTGGCAAAGAGTATTTCTTAGCAGCAGTTATGTGCTGATATGATCCCACGTAATCTGAATTGAGTATGTTGGTGTTTTGTTAACTTTAAATTCAAAAATAATGCTAATGTCTCTTCATTGGAGAACTGTTTTTCATCGCTTGGCGTTGGAGCACTTTTAAGAATCCGTTTTGTTGTTTTGTTCAATAGTACACTAGGTCTCACTGGACTAGCGTTAAAACCTTTTTGAAAGATATCGACTTTTGAGAGTTGTTTCTGTGATTTCTATCACAGATATAGCAAAGTTTCTTGAATATTTTTATATCCGATGTCTTCATTGATGTCCTTAACTTTTCGCCTTTTATATCTAACGCTATAGTTGTCGAGTGATTTTGGTAGTCTCCCAAGACTGTTTGGGTTTGTACTCTCTACTCTCAGGTTTAAACGGTACAGACACACATCATACCTTTTCTTGAAGACTATTGTCCTACCAAATAATCAGAAAATGCAGCCAATTATCGATAACAGTTTGCGAGTAATGATAATTAACTTCTGATCAAATTTGCAAAAATCATTTTTTTTTATACAACAACATAAAATATTTGTCTTTAGCAGTATGCTATGCCCACAATTACCAATGTTTTGATGTAATTTTTTGACCACCTTAGTCTCAATATGTTTGCTATTGAATGGCATTAAAATTTTGGAAATATGTTATCAAAAAATTAGACTTTTGGCTGTCTGAGCCACCATGCGTCGCAGGCTGCTTGGTTGTCTGCCTATATGATGCAGTTTTATTGCCTCGATGTAGACGTGGGGGTTGGTGACATTTGATGGTGTGAAATAGCAATTTTTTTCTAACTTCTTTGACTGGTTCTACACCTATGTCTCGATGAAGATCATCATTTTGGACGTACCATGGCGCATTGACCATATGTCTTATTTCTCCCAATTTTTTTCCCAATTTAAGTGGCACATATGTTGTATTTTTTAGCGAAAAATTTACTTTTATAGACTTTGACTCTTTGATTTTTATTCATCATTTTGAGAGACAGAGATATTATTATTATTATTATTATTATTATTATTATTATTATTATTACTACTATTATTATTATTATTATTTCAAAAATAATGATTTATTTATAAAAATAGTTATTAAATTATTTTTATTAACTAAACTTCGGCACTTTTGTACGAGGTATTCACTCGAACTCAAATCTCACAAATCTCCGTCTAACAAATTTAAAACTTAAACCATTGATTCAACATGTGCTGACCTTAATTCCGTGATAGTGATAAGCCAAATTAAAAATATAAATTAGGATATAAGTATTCATCAAATCTATTTTTTAATTTTCCCAATCCGATCTACAAAGTTTCGAAATTTGATGTTTTGTAAAGAGATGTTCATAAACTTTATAGCTTTAGTTTTTAACAGTTTCAGCTCATTTATAAATACTTCAGGGTATTTTTTTACATCACTCTATTGTGAAACTGTCTCAAAATAATTAATTTCTTTGGTGAAATTAATATACAATGGGTCGAGATATTTTGAACAACTTAGTTTCTCATTATTTAGCACATGGTCTTAAAAAGTCACTATTTAGTTTTATTTTAAAAAAGGGGCCAAAAAGTGGCCAGGTGATTGAAAAAGGGACAATTGGCGACTATAGTCGCCAAACGGTAATACTGATTTTAGTACAGTTATGTTGCTGGAAATTTTACAATATTTTTACACAATAGTTCAATAGTACAATAGCTTTACATTAAATTAAAAATTTTATAAAATTTCAAAAATTAAAAATTAAAAATTTAAAAAAAATTTTTTTTGATGATTAGCTTGTATTATCGCATTATTCACAGTGTGTATGTTTAAAAAATTTGGTTTCAACATACAGACGGATTTTTTTTATTAAGAATCACGATATTTTTATCTTCATTTAAATTTTTTTGCCATCCAACTGTAAAAAAATATTAATGGACAAGTAAGAATGCTATAGTACGTCAAGACTAGGGTTTGGGAAATATCAACAATCGTTCCCGGGAAAAATTTACAAAAATTATACACTTTTTAAAAATTTATTGCATTTTAGTTAATTAAAGAACACGTTCACTGAAATTTTTATTAAAGTCTAATTTTTATTTTTTTTCGCAAGACAAAAAAAGCACAAATATATTGAAATAATACACACATAATTTTTCTTGATCCGTTTATTATTAGAATATATTAATGGAAATTTCATAATAGCCGAATCATAAATATTTGTAGAAATGGAAAAAGTGTTTAAGAAAAGATATCGTTCTGATGGCTCATCTTAAAGTGTTTTTGTTTTAAGTCGTCGTGACACGCGTTGGGAATTTAATTTATTAGTAAATGCTATTATCGGAACTCTCTTTGAGTAGTTTTGGAATATAATGTAGATTTACTACTTCGTGATTTTATTATTTGTTAAAATATTATGTGAAGAAAAGTAACATTTTTAAAAAAGTAATTCACTTTGTGAATAAGTGTGTTATTTGCAAATGAATAAAAATATTATAAATTTAAATTTTATTATTATTATTTTTTGCTTTTCCTAAATACTTAGGTTTGTAATGAAAAATATTCATGCAAATCTTATTTTTTAAAAATTCTGAATAAGAATCGCTCTTTGAATCGATTAAATGATGTCCCTCCGTCCATCTGGCAGGTTGTCTGGTTGCATGGCTGTCCGTCTGCCTGGTAGTCAGTTTATATATAACTTTATATAAGACTGAATCAGAATACCAAATTTCATGGATCTATAATTAAGCATCACTTAAACTCGCATAAATACAACGTAGATGACAGTATCGAGGCAATATTTTACACTAGTTTTATATAAGCAGAATAAGGATAATAATGATCAATTCATAATTTGCAATAGGTCTCATGTAAGGCCATTTGGACAATATCGAAAATCATTTTGAGGCTCAAATGCAATTTTAGGGCATGACTGATTATAAATTTTTTTCTTGCTATTATTGATAAATCTATTTTTTTCTTTTTGGTGAAAAATTGGATTTTTAGTGAAAAATCAGATTTCAGGTGAAAAATCGATTTTTAGCGAAAATTTGGATTTATTGAGAAAATTTGGATTTTTGATGAAAATTTAGATTTTTTTTGCCAATAATCGTATTTTGTTGAAAAATCTAATTTTCAATTATTGATCAGTTTTTAATGAATTTGATATTTTGATGAATAATCCGATTCTTAGTGAAAAATTTAATTTCGGAAATTTTGTGAAAAATAGAATTTCTATTAAGTAATTGGTTTTTAGTGAAAATCTGAATTTGGTGAAAAATATGTTGAATAAAATATTAAATTTTTCATATGAAATTAACAAACTTTTAAACAAAATAATTTTTCACAAAATTTAAAAAAAACATAGGTTTCACAATATTATATTTTTATTTTAAATTTCCATATAAATTTTCAAAAACTGTTATATTATGTGTTATTTTAAATAACATATAACACAATAGCTCAAATAATATATTTTGTGAATTGGTTAAATAGATAATTAATTGTTTAAAAAGCATATTTTTAAATATATAAAAAACAATTTTTAAGCAAATAATTCATTACAAAAAAAAAAAAAAAATATTACCTTATATTTTTAAATTACTACAGTTGTTTTATTTTACATCAAAACTTAATTAATATATTCAAGCAAAAATAAAAAAAGGAAATAGTAAAAATTAAATTCAAATAAGTTTTTTCTGATTTAAATTTTTAATTCATTCAATTATCTACTTGATTTTGTTAAAAAATTTTTCAATTGGAAAAGTTTTTCCCATTTTCATTTTTCTTTTTCAGTTATTAGCAATTGATAAAATCATTGCGGAAGAGAGGTGCAAATTTAAACAATTTTTAATTGAATGAGTTATTTTGGTGATTAGTAACTGCACAGATGCACATATCGTTGCTGCGCTGACGTAAAGTCTTATATGTAAATTTTCTACTTTTTTTACTACACTATCTATGAGCTATGGCATAATATGGGTCGATCGTCATAAAATTTGTCATTTTTCTTTCTACTTATGTAAAACATATTTGTACCAATATTTTCTTAATACTATTATTTATATGGAATTCATAAGTAATCTTTATGAAATTTGGCACACTGATTTATACTTACAAAAAACTATAAAAACTATAAACTAAACTGAAATTAAAGTGTTTCCACTTATACGAATTAAAACTCTACACCGGGATGACATTTATGTGGGTGCTAGGAGAAGTAATGGATCCATCAACGCTTATAAAAGTCTTAAATATTTACATAAAATTCATAATAGAAAAGTTTCGTCTGAGTAAAAATCATACCACTAAATTTCATGAGGATCTGTTCATAACTGAAGATATATTTCATATAAGTTCCCATCTCTTTCACAGGCATAATTTCTATATAAATGCCCCCATAAAGATGAAATTAAATACATATAAATTGTATTAAAATACAAAACTTACAGCCTAATTTCACAATGATCGGTTCATAATTGGCCATAACTTCCATATAAGAACCTGTGACGTCAACAAAAATTCAAAATTATTTTTGCGCATTAAAGTGATTAAATAAGCAAAACTTCTCCGATTGAAATTTTGTTATTCGTTTTCAATATTTTTCGATAATTTGCCAGCAAAAACTTGGTAATGGCATGTAGTTACAGATGTAGTTACTAATCAATGACAACAGTATATTTTAAAAAATTAAATAGAAATAGTTTAGAATTATTAATTTATAACCCGATATGCAATTACTTATTTATAATAAAACTTTTGATTGATTTTTTAATTCAGTTTATCATTTCATATATTATATATAAATAAATATATATATATATATATATATATATATATATATATTATTATCAAGTTAATGAATTGTGATATATTTTTATAATGTAATTTTTCATACTAATTTCAGAGTGCTGACTTTGAGACTTGGACATGATTTGCAGAAGTTCGTATCTTTTGATCAACTTTGACACTCTTTAGCTTATCTCGTATTATTTATTATTAGAGGGTGACTACAAGATGATTTATCTTAAGATTGGGTCATCCGCTACAACTCTCCCATGCATTTCAACTCGACTTTTTAATTTACTATTTTGTTTTGTTTGAAAGAATAAAAACGTTAAAAAAGTAATGAAACTCGATTGTTGAACCTTAACAAACACGTACGTCTTTACATAGGGAATAATCCCAGCTGTGTTCTTATCACAGTATGTTTATGAAGAAAAAGTTTATTAAAGTAATATACAGGGCAACCTAAAATATGCCAAATCATATTTGTTCCTGTGTTTCAAATCAACAAAACTATTAATTTTTTTTTTATCCGAGTCAGGCAAATTTAAAAGTTTTGTCATCGATTTGTTATAGTATATTTTTACATATTTTGAGCTTAACAGCATGTTTTCATACAAAATACTTACTTTAAAGCAAATTTTCGAAATTGATATATTCATTTATTTTTATTTACAGTATTAACTTATAATTAAATAAGTTAATATTATGGTGAGAGCCATAGCTGCTAAGGCTTTCAGCTCAACTATGCTTAAAATTAAATGAATTTATATAGATTACAATTTTGCAGAAATGTAAGTAAAGTTTTTATGTTGTCTATCGTTGGGTTGGTGTTTTTAAATATTTGTAGTCTACTATTGTGATATACTGGACAGTAGGATAAAAGGTGGGCTGGAGAAGCTGGTTGGGAAATATTACACCTGCAGGTAGGAATATTTGGTAAATTTAGTAAAGAGCCATGAGTCAATCTGGTGTGTACGAGCCTAAGTCTTACAAATTTTACTATTTCGGTTCGGTTTAATTTGCTTCCCTTTTTATTAATATATATAAATAAATTTGTTTTTTTTCTCGTTAATAGTCTTGTACCAGTTTGATGTCTTTAAGTATGTGTCGTCTTGTTCAATGAAATACTTTTTTATATATGTTGAAATGTCTCGCTGGTTATAGTTTTCTGTTGTTATAAGGGGTGTCATGAGTGCATCTTTGGCAATTTTGTCAGCGTATTCATTCGCTTTAATATTACAATGTCCAGGAGACGATCACATTCTCGAATTAGGATATTTCTAATGTATGATACATATGGGTTAGAGTTACTTATGTTCTTAATCATTTTTAGCGCCGACAAAGAGTCCGAACATATAGCATATTTCTCTCGTTTGTAGCTAACGTATTTAATTGCCTCATATATACTAATTAATTCCGCCGAAAGTATAGAGCTGTATGGGGGTAAGATTGTAAATTTTATTACTTCCCGTTCAGCTGTTATGCCGAAGCTTACTAAATTGTCTTTCTTTGATCCGTCCGTAAATATAAATCGGTGTTGGGCCATATTTTGTTAAAGGCTTTGGAACAAAGATCGAAATTGTACAGTGTTGTGTTGATTCTTATTGAATTTATGAAGACTGATATTAATGTTATTAGCACTTAGTAACCAAGGTGGATAATATTTACATTTAAATTTTAAAGGCTTTAAATCAAGTTGTAAACTGTCACATTTTACTTTTATTCTACCAATAACAGAAAGCATTCTAGGAGTCGTCCTTGATTTTATTATCTTCGACATGATACAGTGTAGTAACATGTTGGGGTTAACCCAGAAGATACATATCATATTAGTAAGAGTGATGTTAAGTTGAGTTTCGAGAGATCGTATGTTTGCCTCACTCATCTTGTTTTTGCATGGAGCCGTACGAAATGTTCCAAGGGCACTTCTAACTGCCGAATTTAATGTTGAGGTAATTTTTCTAACTTTTGATTTAGGAGAGCATCCGTAAAAGAACAAAGAATATCTAATTTTAGAAATTAATAACGAGTTAATAACTGTTATTAAAGTCAGAGGACTATAATTATATTTGCTATTAGATAAACATTTTATCACGTTTAAGGACTTATTAAGGGACATAACTAACCGTTTTATCCCAAGTATACCTTTTGTTTATGTACAGACCAAAGTATTTTAAGAGTGTCCACTTCTATAAGACGGGAATTCCCGTTGTTTTTTCCGACATATGTGTATATATTTACATTTCGAGATAGAGAGTACTGCTCCAGAAGAGCGACATCATTGATTTATGTTATTGAATAAATTGTTTAAGTTAATAGTGGGATTTTTCTCCTTATTAGATTTGATAATCAAATTAAAATCATCGGCATATGCCGTAAAATCGATTTCTTTATTAAGTTCTATAATGAAGCGAAGTTTGTTGTAAGCTATCAGAAATAGAATGACCGATAATGGGGAACCCTGAGGTATGCCATTTTCCATGGGATTGACTGGGGATAAATTGTTTTGAATTCTGACTGATATTTTACGGTTTATCATAAAGTTAATTATATAGTTTATAATACGTGGACCAACTTTCCATATCCTTAATTGATCTACAATGGTATGTAGACTAATTTTATCGAAGGCTTTTTCAAAATCTAGTGATACTATAGTTGTGTGTTTTCTTTTTGATAGACTATTTGCAATATGGTAGTCTAAATACAGTAGACTACCTATTGTCGATCTACCATGTATAAATCCGAATTGTCGACTGTTTAATAGTTTATATGTAGATATAAACAACCAAAGTCTACTTGCGATGATTTTGTCTAATGTTTTCGCTAGACATGAGTTTAAAGAGATAGGCCTATAGCAATCCAAGGAGGTTTTGTTTTTACCAGTTTTATGTTCGGGTACTACTATACTTATTTTGAACTGTTGAGGTATATAATTAACAAAAATATTATTATATAGTCTTAATAATCGTTGTTTCATAGTAAGTGGTAATTCTTTCAACATAGGGTACGAGATTCGATCCCTACCCGGTGTTTTGCCTTTTACTTTTTTTAGAACTGAATTTAGTTTAAGCATATTAAAACTATTTTCAATATGTGATGATTCTGCGCTTGGTGGGAAGGATGGAGTATTGCTTAATAAATTATTTTTGTTTCTGTGAAATTCAGATGGAAAGTTTTGATCTAGTGACTCATTAGACCAGTATTTTCCAAATTCATTTGCTATTTCCTAGTTATTAGTGAGAAAGTTGTTTGGACTTGTAATAGACTCAACACAATGGATATTAACTTTCGTTTTGTATCCGCAAAATGTTCTTATATTTGACCAGATTTTTTCGGTTTTTGTAGACGGGTTTTTGTGTTGGATGTGAATTTAGAAATTGAGTCACTTTTAGATATTCTTATTTGTCGCCTTAGGTAGGCTTTAGCTTTTTTAAATTCTATTAAGTTTTCTGTTGTCATGTTATGTTTATATATATGCCAAAGTCTATTTTTCTTCTTCTTATGGTCATTTAGTTGTGGGTTCCACCATGGGACTTTGTGTGAGGTTGTATTTCTGCTTTGTGGAATAGACATATTTGCTGATTTTAGAATTATTTTTCTAATATTGGCCGCTTCTTTGTTGACGTTTAGGGTATTTTGTTTTCAGTTTCAAATTTTGAACAATAAGTCTTGTATGATTCCCAGTTCTCATTTTGAATTTTAAATTTAGGAGTAAAACCAACATTTTCCTCTTGATCGAAGAAAGATAAAATAATTGGGAAGTGATCACTCCCGTGTAGGGAAGTTATAAGTTATATTCCATTCTGTATGTGGAACTAACGAAGGAGAGCAGAATGTTATATCAGCATTGGAAAAAGTAGAATGAGTGTTAAAGTGGGTAGGCTGTGGTGGGTATGTTGTAAGGAATTGTGTATTAAAAGTGACATGCCTCCGTATCGGGTTATTGATGAATTGGTGGAAAATAAGGAATAGTTAATTGGAATGGGAATACCTGTGTTAGTGTGTAAATGGGTTTCTTGTAGTGAAATAATTTTTGGGTTGTACTGTTTAATTAAGATAATCAGGTCATTATAATTATTAGTGTATCCGTTAATATTCCATTGGATTATTTTTAAGGTCATAAGTTGCAGAATGAAAGCCCCCGCACAATCCCAACTATGAAGCCGAACCGTTCCATCAATGTTTAGTGATTAGTTTTTATTAATTATTTTGGTTCGTTTGTTTGCGTTACCAGCTTCAAGTTGTTTTTTGATTTTGTTTCTTTATCTCTTTGATGTGTTCCGGGGTAAAACATTTACTTTCCCATTGGGCTGGCTTGGAACATCGCTGAGTTCTGAAGAGCTGCTTGCTGTTTCTTCGTCGGACATATCTTCCCCATTTATTATGTCTTTATAGTCTTTTATATTTCTGGTTGATGATGAAGATGTTGGCAACGGCATAGGTGATTTACTAATATTATTCTGTTGATAATTTGCTGTTTCTGGAGTCATAGTTGCTGTTTTTTGTTCTGTTTTTCCTTCGGTTGAGTTGTTTGTTACTGTGGCATAATTTGTTAAGGTTGATGGATTTCTTTCATTGTACTTTCTTATAACTGTTCTTTTATTTACTTTTTCGATTGTCATTATAGCCTGTATCTCTTTCTCTTTTAAAAAGATTGGGCAATTTTTGTTGTTGGGAGAGTGGTTCGTACTATCTTTTTTATTTTCAATACTAACTGTACATGAAGCTGGTTAGGTTAAGAAGATAATATAATTAATCTTCAGTACTTACACTTTTAATGAATAACTCATTATTATAACAGGGGAATGTCATTGAAGGCAACTAGTTACCTCATCTTATTACAAGTAGGATTTTGAAACGTCGTTATTTAGATGTCATTACAAGAACTAATTACTTCTAAGCTGTTTAATAATTCATTAATATTAAAGTCATTAATAGTAAAATCAATTGGAACTAATTACTTTTTAGGTAACAAATACCTAATGAAATATCAAGATATAAAAAGCTTTTTTTATTTTTTATATTTTTTAAACATAAGATTTTATAAATTTCGATTTCAAAATTATAACAGTAACCAAAAATGTAATTTTTTAAAACTATTTTATATTAAAAATTAGGTTTGGTCTTTTCACTAAACTATATTAAAATAAATAAGTCAATGAAATATAGTATTTAAGAAAATTGATCATCAATAAGTAATTACATACCGGGTTATAAATAAGTAGTTACTTAATTACTCTTATGTAATGCTAGGAGAAAACATACTACAGAAATTACATATATTATGGATTTTGTCTTCGGCTGAGGTAACTTAGTCGCATCCAGGGTCTACTTACGTATCCACAAACCTTAAGTAATAAGACGTTCGATTTACTCTTTCTGGGGTTACAATAATATTTTCTGTATTGAATACTTCAAAAATATTTCAGATACAAAAATTATGAGAGAATAATTTCGATAACTTCAGTTCGGATACCACGACGACTTAATAATAGTCGTCTTCAATAATATTTCTTCTTCAACTGGGCTTATTTCGGTTCTCCCTTCTTCAACAAGGTCTATTTTGGTTCTTCGGCTTATATTAGGATTGGTTCGGTTCTTCGGCTTATACTAGGATCGATTCGGTTCTTCGGCTTATATTAGGATTGGTTCGGTTCTTCGGCTTATACTAGGATCGATTCGGTTCTTCGGCTTATATTAGGATTGATTCCGTTATTCAGCCTATAATAGGTTCGGTTGCTCCGCTTCTAGTGGGCTCGGTTCAGTAGTAGAATCGGCTTTGAACTTTCGGCTTCGACACACTCAGCTGTCAAACTGAGGGATCGGTTTCTGGTTCAGGTGGCAGCGTCTGGTTCGAAGATTCTTGGTTCGGTAGTAGAATTAAGATCGACATCGTACGTTCGGCTTCGATACTCTTAGCTGTCAATTAGGTTCTGGTATTCGTAGGATCGGTTTCTGGTTCTGGTGGCAGCTTCGGGAATCGAAAATTTTATATTTTTCTACAATACGTATAATGGTTTCTTAAAGCTAATGTCTAGCTACTTCTCAAACTACTATTACCATACACTTCTACGGGTTCTACTGTTCTACGTGCTACTCGTGAGAACGAGCAGTACGAAGGCACTCGTGAGAACGAGCTGCGCGAAGCCACTCGTTAGAACTAGCAGCCGAAGTTACTCGTTAGAACGAGCAGCAGGAATCTACTCTTGAGAACGAAATTACTCGTGTAAAATTTATTTAGAGACCCAACCGAAGTTGAGCGTGCCAAATACGATTATATTATAATTTCGCAAAATCTAATCGGCTCTTAAAATTATATAAAATAATATCATATATCATATATATATATATATATATATATATATGATATATATATATATATATATATATATATATATATATATATATATATATATATATATATATGTATATATATATATGTCTCAATAAGTTCCTAATTTAAAGCTAAAATTTTGCAACAAACTATATTCAGGACTTCAAGAAACATGTTAGGAAAGTAAAAGGTATTAAAATTAGGTACAAAATTTTATTATGTGATCCAGGATACGCTCGCGGAACCAATAATTACATTTCTTATAAAGAACAAACCACATCATCTCGGACTTTGATATTAGTGAACTCATGCTAATAAAAAATAATTTAGGGAGTTCTGGCGAGAAAAATGTTTAAAAATACTTTAAGGTCATTCAAAGTTTCAGTAATATAGCTTTTCAATATTTTATTCGCAAAAGGAGAAAAAGTATGAAATTTTGTTACTATTTAAAAACAAAATATATAATATATATATATATATATAATATATATATTGAATTTAATATTGCGAAAAAAACGTTTTTGTACAGAGCTTATGAATTTCAATCGTTTGTAAGAAAATGAATACAATATTTTTGGCTTATTTTTCCAATAGGCAGAACTTAAATTTTTTCAACGGCACAATTTAAATAAAAGGCAGTGACAAAATTGTAAAAAAAATACTTTACATACCCACTAAAATAACATGCTATTTCTAGTAGTTTTAATAAAATAATAAAAAAGTTGGTGCTGACCCTACGGTTTATGGAAAAATTAAATTTGTCTGTAGTCGGCAGCCTATGAAACTTTTTTGTTTCTAAAATCGACAGCCACTAAAATAAGAAGTGCGATCCCTTTTCATTACTTTGTAGTCATTCAAATCATTGTTTGAATATATATATATGTATATATATTTATGTAGTGAATGTAGTGAAAAGGGATTGCACTTCTTATTGTAGTGGCTGTCGATTTTAGGAACAAAATCGTATATATATATACATATATATGTATATATATATATATATATATATATATATATATATATATATATATATATATATATATATGTATATGTATATATACATGCCATCACGATATTTTTATATTAAAATATATCATAAAGTATTATGGTTAATTTCTATTTTAAAATTGGTCTGTATACAATTTTCTTATTTATTTATGTTTAAATTAAAGCTTGCTGAGTACTGCTATATGCTGAATTTAGGTATACTTACCATATTAGATTTGAATATTTTTAAGTGAAAAAGAGAAATATTTTTTACCAACTGCTAATAAAAATCAATTTTTTTATATAATACCGTACAACAGCATTTTTCACACAACGAAACCATATACATATGAAAGTAGAAATATTTTATGATAGCACTGCATACTCAGTTATTCATTAAGTATTCGAATGATCCTTCAAAAGGACTTTCAAATTTCAAAACTAATAAATTATTTATAAATTGTTTTAAAGTCTGTTAGTTGCTCAACAATAATGATACAGGTATCAAATGAAAGAATATAGTTTAAAAATTTCAGAAAAGTTTTGGCTTTTTAATTTCGGACTTTGATAATGTCATAAACGTCCTTTGAGTATTTTATTCTTAAATATTCTTGAGGTTTTCTAACATATTATTCTAAAGTTATATTAATTTTAAAAAGCATCATAACGGAATTTCAACAGTTTAAATTTTATGAAATATTGAAAATGTCCAGTCAGTGTTCATGTAAATTTTGTTTTCGAAATATATGCTATAATTTTAAATATTATTTAATAATAATTGGCACAGTTATTTTTTAGACTTAAAGTAGAAGCCTATGGAAAATGGTTGAAATCGGTCCATTATTTCAGTTGGCCCCCCTACAAATGTTTCTCAAAGATATGCTTTAGTGTCCATAATTGTATTGAATATACACATATTTTTATGAAATTCAAAACAGATAGGATTTTTACCGGCATTAGACATACTATCAAATTTCAAGTAGTTAGGTGCATAATTGACCAGAAATTCCATATGAGCCCCCTTTTCAAAGATTATTTTAACGTGTACAAATACCATAAAAATGTTAGCATCGAAATAAAATTTAGCATGATTATTCTGTGTTTAATAATAAATCATGTTGCTAAATTTCTCAAAGATCGGCCTCTAATTGACTATATTTTCCATATAGCACCAATTCCAGAATGACACTTTAACATGCATAAATGACATATAAACAATTTATTTTGTGATTTTATTTGCAACAATTAAAATTTATTTAACTATAAATCGCATTAATAAATTTCAAGAGGATCGCTCAATAATTGAATTGAAGTTCCCATATAAGATCAATAAAAAAAAATTTGAATTAAATTTGGCACAAATCAGTTTTATATAAGTAAATAAACCGCAATATGAATTTCATCAAGGATCAGTCCATATATAATCATACATGGTCGCGCTTGACTTACTACAGATATTTTTCTTATTAACTGTTCATAAAATGATATTAAATATAATATAAAAATCATAACCTACTATCTTTTCACAGATTAAAAATATAAGTAATGATTCTAAAGTTAAATAATTAGAAATAGTCAACTTATCGTAATTTGAACTTTTAAATATATTTCAGTCTTCTAAATAATATCACACTACACTTGAGGTAAGAATTAGTTAAAATTTAAGTACAATTGCAAAAAAATGGCTAAACTGAAAACTAAAATTGTACTTTTTTTCTTAGGAATAATTTTCAAATCGTTGTATGGATTAAAGAAATAAAGTAAAAACTATGAAATTTTGGTACCTGGAACTGGATATTCGCATCTTTAATATATATTATTTTGGAAATTATTTGTCGGAAACCTTCAAGGATATTAAAAGATTAAGTATTTGAATGATATTTTTTGAAACTTTTAATTAGTGTTAAAAAAAAACGTGATCTGATATAATGTCAAAATTCTCCACTTTCACTTAATACCAATATCGCCCTGTAATATCATTTCGAAAAGGAAACAACGAATATGAAATGAAAAACTGAAAATGCAGTTATACTATATTAAGTGCATATTTTCACATGCGTTTGGAATTTAACATGAGTGAAAAATTTTTGATATAATTTTGTACACTGCCTGCCACTTGAATAAGGAATCACATTTTTTTAATTTTAATTAAGTATATCTCCTAAACTAAAGTTCAGAAAAAAAAAATAATTTTTGCGCAACCAAATTTCAAAGTGTTGGCTTTAGTTTCCTGAAGAAATAAAAAATATACATATTTTTTTATACTAAAATTATGCGTTTATTTAAAGACATGTATTTCTGTGGTACTATTTCGTATGTCATTTGAATAAGGAATTCTTTTAATATTAATCAGGAAGGCTATGACCTACATTTCTTTCAATATAAATTTCAAGAGAATTTTTAATTTGAATCCGGTCCAAATAGCCAAAAACATTAATAGAGAAAAGACCAACTGTGCAATTATTTAAATGGCGTGGAAAGATATGGAAAAAACATGAAATGGCGGAAGAAAATGGCAACAAATCACAAAGGAAGACGAAAAATTCTTAGAATTGCAGCAAATTCTGTCATATCGGTATCAAAAATACGTGAAAAAAGTGGAGTCAGAGCCAGTCTAAGAACAGTGCACCGTATTTTAAAGTCGCGCACATACATAGTCCGACGAAAACTGCAAAAAAAAAACACCACTTAATGAAAAACGTCTACAGTTTGCCAAAAATACAATGACATAGTCCGACAAATGGTTTAAAGTTGTATTTTCCGATGAAAAAAAGTTTAATATTGACGGGAATAACTATTACTTCCACGAGCTAAATAAGGAGGAATTATTTTTGAGCCGCAGACACAGCCGAGAGGCCGGAATAATGGTATGGGGTGCCATTTCGTATTATGGTACCATAGATTTGGTTTTTGTATCCAAAATGACTGCAATGGCTTACAAAGACATTCTGAAGGAAGCACTTCCAAAATTTAATGATTTCTTTGGACCCATACTTTGGACGTACCAACACGACAACGCTCCGATTCATACCACCAAAGTAGTAAAACAATGGATTAATCAACAAGGTGTTCAACTTTTGGATTCGCCCTCATATTCACCAGACCTGAATCCAATGGAAAATGTCTGGGGTTGGCTTGTAAGAAAAGTTTATGAAGGAGGAAAACAATTTGAGACGATAGAATACTTAAAGGATGCAATAACGGAAGCATGGAGTTCAATTTCGCTAAATTACTTAAAGTCATTGTACAAGTCGTGCCAAATTACATTTTTGAGGTTATTTCTAAAAATGGTGACAGTACTCATTACTAATTGAATGGTAGAAGATAATAACTTTCCTTTTTATGACCTAAAATTTAAAAATAAATTACAGTTTGCTTAGTTGTAAAATATTCCTTATTCAAGTGATACACGAAAAAGTACCACAGAAATAAATGTCTTTAAATAAATGCATAATTTTAGTGTATCAAAATATGTATATTTTTTATTTCTTCAGGAAACAAACTAAAGGCAACACTTTGAAATTTGGTTGCGTAAAAAATTATTTTTTTCTGAACTTTAGTTTAGGAGATATATTTAATTAAAATTAAAAAATGTCAGGCAGTATATATATATATATATATATATATGTATTATGTTCTTAAAATTACAAACTTTTTTTGTTTGTAGTTAAACGTTAAATTATTTATTGCACCGTACAACGAAAATCAAAAATTTTGCACTCATGATAACTTAAAAATATAATTATAGTATATATATATATATATATATATATATATATATATATATATAATGACTGAAAAAAAATTGGTAATTCTTTGACGGTGTAATAAATAATTTAAAAATTTAAATAAATAAATGAATTATATTTTTTTTTTTGCAGTAAGAACAGCTACAAACTATTACCATAATAAGTTGTTTTTAAGAATTATGGCACTAGAATATTTTGATTAAAATTAACTTCTGTTTGTAAGTTAATCTTCCAACTGACTCTAAAACAACAACTACTTAATTTAGAATATAAGAAGACGTACCAGAGAATAAAGAGAAAATAGAGACAAAAAATTCAAAAGAAATTATAATGACCATAGCATGGAAAGATTGTCCTTAGAAGAAGATTAAAAAGGAAAATAAAAAAATACCACTTACATAATAATATTTAATAGAAAAACTAAAAAATTTAATTTTATTATATTTAAACAGAAATATAATAAAGAAAAAACTAATTGCATTATGTGTGTCAAATAAAGAACTTAAAATAATATTTTCTCGAGGCATTTTTAAAATAAAATAATAAATTCCAACTAGTCAACAATTCCTGAATTTTTATTATTGCAAGTGCTATTATAAAAACAATAAGGTACAAAATACCAAATCTTAATGCCTTAAGGCAAATACTTTTTACTGTAAAATATTGTAGTTATTTGCTTTAATTTAAAATAGCGAACTGAATTCAAAATATAAATAAAAAGATTTATTTATACCAAAATACACTTAAAATTAATAATAATGGAATGCTTTGTAATATATTAAGATTTAGATAAAAGCTAACTCTAAAAATATAGTAAAGGATAGCAGATATAGCTTTAGTTGCTGAGTTTTTATTTGCTTTTCTGTTAACTAAAAATGCTTTATTAAATCAACAATACATTTATTAAAATATATTTGCAAACAACCTCATAGAAAAATGTTTTGGTACAATAGTGTGTATAATTTATAATGAAAAAATTCTCATAAATCATACGCATTGTAAATTTCTGTTCTCAATAAAACATTTATATTTCCCTGGTATGAGTAATTCCAAAAAATTTGGACCCTGCTCGGATTTTAACCATCTCCGATTTTGATGAAATTCAGAACATATAATATATTCCTCTATACGCTTCATATGGCGTATTAATCAGCACTCTTTAGTTAACGGTTCATATTCTATGAACCTCTAAAGTTGGACACCTCGAGCTCTTTTTTTTCAAAAATGAGCAAAATTTATGCTTAAATAACTTTCGTGTGCACTATCAGATTTCAACAAGTTTGGTATCGTTGAAAATAACTGAGATTCTTTTTTATTATAAAGTCATAAGAACTAAACATCTTCCTGTCGCAGGGACCTCTGAATATCCTGAGAAAAGGTCTCTTAATTTTCATTATTTTTGTACATAATGTTAACAAATGATTTGACGTTATGGTGTAAATATTTCAAAGTGAGAACCCAGTAGGATCAGAAATTGCAAAAATTTTTCTTTACTAACTAACACATTTTCTATTAGATATTTAGTAGCTTTTATTATTATTATTATTACAAAAACGAGTCATATATATAACATAGTTGTACTAACAGACCCTTAGTGCACTGTAACCCACTTTACAAAATTCACCAAATTTTTTGTTACGATTTTTAAGATAATTTGCTACATGGGGCTACAAGGACAACGTCTTCTAAAATTGATCATGTTCAATCCATTACTATATAGTATATCATATACAATTTTTTCACCATAAGAGTGGTTTAAAGTATATAAGTGTTTGAAATATATCGTATTTCTGTAAATTTCAGCACACAAAAAATTTAAATTGTACCTAATTTTATTATGATCGATCCATAATCAATCATATCTTTCATAATATAAAATATAAATATAAAATATTGAGTTGTATAAAAGTATAAATATTCATGCAAAAGTTCACAATCATTGGTCCATAATTGAACTTGGTTTCCATGTAATGCACATTCCTAAAAATCAATTAAACTTGCATAAATCTCACATACATTTCAATATCGAGATAAAATTCAACACACCTAAGTTTTGTACAAGTATAGATCGCTTCACTAAATTTTGTAATGATTGTTTATAATTGACCATACAATTCACATTCCCGAAAAATACTTAACCTTCGCACTACTAAAGCCCACCCTGATGGGTTCTGCATCATTTATAACTGAGTTAATTTTTACAGAAACAAGAAACGCTTTTGACTCAGTAGCTAATTTATTTTGATTTATCGAAAAGTATTGTTTTATTGAATATCGGAATTTTTTTTCTAAAATTTATTTAAGTTTTTTTATTATTTTTACGTCGAAGCCTAAAAACCCACCCAGGAGGGTTGCTCGAGATTTTGAAATTTTTATTACTATTAAAAAAAAAATGGCTTTTTAAATAAAAATATATATATTTTTATTACAATATCATTGCTTTATTTATTAATATTAAAATTAGTTACTTTTTTCGTGCAAAATCATAACCGGAAGATGGGGTTATATAACATTTTTCACATTTTGTTTGTTTTTTCTGCAGACATGTTATATACTTACAAGCATGTGTACACAACTAAATACATATTACCGATATAAATAAAATACACTTTATTGTAGTGTGTACATTTTTCCAATATTTTTATCATTTTCATTAAATTTTTATCATTATTTAATTATATATTTAGCACATATTAAACATATCATATAATTTTACCTATAATACAAAAAATCCCAACTTGTGGGCTTATGTACATAATTTTCTTGGAGAGTACGAAGATTAAACATGCACAAATCTCACATAAATGGCAATATCGGAATACAATTTTACACAAATAATTTTCATATAAGCATAAATGGTTGTTATATTTGATAAGGATCGTTCCAAAATTCACCATAGGTCCCATATAAGGCCCTCTTCCGATAACAATTTTAGTGTTCCTATTTGTTTAGACATTGTTTACACTATAGCGATAAATTGATTGTAAGCATCACGTAAAAGAAAATATAAAGGATATTTTTTCATTTTAGAGGTCTTTGCGATAGGAAGATATGTACCTTTTATGATTTTATAATAAAGGCGTATATCAGTCCTTTCCATTGACACCAATTTTGATGAAATATGATAATGAACATACAAATTATTTTACCTTAAAATTTGTTAATTTTTGACAAAAATTCCCGAGGTGCACCACTTTAGAGATCCATAAAACATGAAGCGTAAACGATACGAAACTGATTGATACGCCACAAAATGTACGATGGGTAGTTTAATGCACATTCTAAATTAAAAAAAAAAAAAATTGGAAAAGATCTAAAATTTTTAAAACTGTAATTTTGGGTCGAAATTTTTTGGAATTACCCTTATTTGTATTGATACAATGCAATAAATATTATTTATTTTCTTATTTCATTTTAACTTTGACCTTAAGCTAAACTAAATAAATATATAGATACGAACAACTTTTTTTCTCACACCTTTATTATTTTATATATTCAATCATTGTTATGCAAATATATAATAATCTACAGGTATTGTAGTACAAGTACTCGTATTGTATTGAACTGAACTAGAAATTTAGATTTTATATATTTTGCTATCCTTTCTTTAATTCAAGTAACAAGAATAAAATCATGTTCATGAAAATCGTATTGAATGGTAGAGAACATATGTTCTGAAACTTAAAATGATCAATGTCGTAAGCTTCTTAAACTTAGAAACACTGAACTATAATTGATATTGAACTGAATTACAAGTTAAATAACAATGAACTTAAATTAACTAGAACTGAACAGATGACCGTGGGTACTAGTTACTACACGGATTGTTCTAAATTAAGTGTTAGAATCGGATTGGGGCTCTATATAGAAGAAACAGAAACCAGACCATGCTTCCGACTGCCTAACCCTAATACTGTTTTTCAAGCAGAAGTATGCGCGATCAGAGAATGTATAAACTGTGCCAGTGCAAATTTGAGCATTCTCATGGATAGCCAAATAAAAGAAAATAAACTTAAAAGAGTTCGAAACATTTGGAGACGATAAAAACTCAGTTGGGCTAAAATGACCCATAGAACACCGCATGCTTCATAATTATTCCAAAGTGCTGGCTTAAGTGTATGCCGATATGGCATGAACCAATCTCATGCCTCCCCTCAACGTACTTATCTATATACCTACATTGAATGTAAGTGGACCTTAACCAAATCACAATTTAAGAAACTCTCTCAGTTGTAAAATATAATTGATATTATTTTCTATCTTTTCTTCTCTTCCACCCACAGTGTGAGATTTTGATGATTTAGATAGACATAAGTCAATTCTTCGACAATTGAATTTGATATAAAAAATTATAGAAAAAGAAGAACAGCGCAAGGGCATCGAATTTTCGAGTAATTCATTTAGTACCCTTCGCTACCATAGGTGTTCGGAGTATTATCCATTTATGCAGAAAAATACTGGTCTACCACTCATCTCAATAAATAATAATTGGCTTAGAATCATTTCTGGAGTCGCTTTGATAATGTCCGTCCGTCTGTCCGCCCATGAAAACTTTGTAATCTAACTACAGGTTGCATTTTTTAAAATAATTGAATGAAATTTGGCACACATATTTTTTTTAGTCCAGAGAAAAAGCCTATGGAAATTGATTATGATCAGGCAACCAAAAATATGCTCTAAAAAAAGTGTTTTATGCCCATAAAAATGTTCTTAAAATCGGAAAATATGCTCTTAAAAATATGCTCGAAAAATATTAGTTTATCTGGCTAAAATTTTAAACTATCGACTATTCGTGCTAAAAATAGTTTGCTTTTTATAAGCAATTGTTGAAAGTATTTTCTTTTTGCACTTAAAAATATTCGAAGCTATTACATTGCATCGTGAAATTACAAAATTTCCATCAATTTATACGATGAAAATTATTAGGAAATCGGATTTTAAAAGCATATATGACAGTAAAATGAAAATTTCACTGGCGGCAAATTATGTAAAAAATTCTATTGGCTGTAAAATATGGAAGCTTTTTCTCTTAGATGTAAAATATTCAAAATTATACTTTCTAGTGTAATATATGTAAAATGGTGTTCTTAGTTACATAATATGCCATTTAAATTGTGCTGTAAAATTAGAACTTTCCAGGAAAATATAATAAATTATACTGCTAAGTTCAAAATATGCAAAAATTTGCCGTTAAAACTAAAATATGCAAAACTATGCTGTAACAAATCGACGGAAAAATTCTTAATATTGTCTGATACAAATAAATAACTAACAGTTTGGTTCATTTGAACCCCCGGAAAAAATATGATTTTGCATATTTTTGGTTGCCCTGATTATGATCGACCCATTACTCAACCTAACCCCCATACAAATGTCCCCCTGAATAAGTGTTTAACGATCATAAAAGCCTTAGCAATATTTAATAGAAATTTAGCATATAAAGGTTTTATATAGGTAAAAATCTATACGACAAATTGCATGACGATCGGTCTATAATTGATCATAGCTCTCATATCAACCCCACTTCTGAAAAACATTTCAACGTGCATATATTCCATACAAATGTTAGTTTCAAATTAATATTTGACGCAAATAAGTTTTATATAAGTAAAACTCATGGTGACAAATTTTATCACAATCGACATATAATTAACCATATATATAGGATTTGGGATGCGGAAATTCCCAGGCGGGAAATTTCGCGATTTCCTGGCAAAATCTCGTTGGGAATTCCTGGGAAGTTTTTCTAATTTTCCCGGAAAAGCGGGAAATTTAATATTAATTTGATATGTGGTTTTAAAATCCAAAAGCAAAAATATTACTGTTTTAACACCCCATTGAAAAATTTACATTATTATAAGATTTGTAAAAAATTCGGTACAAAAGTCTATTTAAAAATATTTGATTTTCATATGTATCAATAAGGTACCTTTTCTACACAAGCAAACATAAGATTATACAGAAGGTAATAAAAAATAATTAAAAATAAATAAAAAGATTTATATGGAGTATTTTTATTTTGCCGGAGTGTTTCATATAGTTTAAAAATTGGATACAAAGTTAAGTGTTTTTTAATAAAATAATATATATTTATACCAATTTTTAAAGAGTTATCTGTGTATAAGTTTTTTTTTCTTTTTTTTTTTCTTTAGAGGACAACTTTTGTTATTTACGCATATTTTCACCAAATTGGTTTCTTAACAACAATGGTCTTATAAGTTATATGTTAAAAAAGAAAAAAAAAAAAAAAAAAAAAAGTCAAGTACTTATTCTTGCTTCCTCTTCTTTTTTACAGGAATAAATCGAATACCCATATTTTTAACCTTCAAATGATATGAAAATTTCGGTGAAGTATGGACCGGGAATGATAATAATTTGTAGAATAGTTCTCCAATATTTAGAATTTATTCAATTCCATACTAAATTATTTCATGAATTTAAAAACTCTGACGTTATTATGTGTAGAATATTTATATAGGATATAGATTCAAATATGATCTGATATTATTTTTACTAAATACATTGCCTATTAGGTAAAAAATATAACGTGAGGAGGTTTCTAAATCAATAACTTTAAAATTGCAATTTTGTCCAGTTATTTTGCCAAAATCTCACACTGTGCCACCCTCTTTGAACAAGTAGTCAAGATTTATTCATGAAGATTTACAATTCGGTATAACTACTACAAGTGAATGAATTTGTGTGTGTGTGTGTGGATGGGTAAATGTTTTTCATCTTACAATGTATACTGGTCTTACACCTTTATAATACATACAAGAAGTAAAGCATGTAAACGAAAAATTTTTTACATTTTCAAACGTAAATATTTAAGTATCTATAGGGGTATAAGAAAGTTTTATATTTTTATAACGCCAGAGGATCTAAAGAATATAAATATGCTGTTGTTTTTTCTTTAAAGTTAGCAGTCATTGCAAAAAGTCAGAAAAAATTTAAACACTTTTTTCGCAAAATTTTTTTAAAACTTTTGTATATCTTTACATTTTTTACAGTTTACATGTTCTTTTGACACTATGTCGACAAAAGATGTCAAATTTTTTAACTGGGTTCAATCCATATTAATTTTTTATGATACATATGTTCAGTGTTATTTACATTTTCTAATCTGAATCATTTTTCCAATTTACTTCTCATTGAAAAAACTAGTCGAAGTATCGATCTGTACATTAGTTAGTATACTAATTGATAAACTATGATATTGTCTTTTCTTTGATGTATTATTTGCCAAATTTGTCATTGCTAAACTAACTTTTTTTCGACTCGAAGTGGTTGATGCAGGATTCCAAAAAATTCGTCCAAAATTAATTTTTTGTTATATTATAATTTTCAATTTTATGAATAAACGGTTTGAATCTAATAAATAAGCTTAACATGTTTATAGTCATCGGGCTATGCAGATTCAGAAAAATACCCGATATATAGCATATTGATTACAAGGACTGAAATTTTTAGGTTTAAATATGTAAAAAATTTCACAGACAAAATTATCCAATAATATATTTCAAACAATTTCTTATTTAAATTTTTTTATAAAAATTCATTAAATTATTAATTAATATAATTAACATTTTTAATTAGTAACAATTTGTTTCATAAATATCCAGTAAAAACTTCGCATTGCTGGTAAGTTAGCAGGTATAATTGGAAAAAAAATTAAACTACTTATTTTTTGCTTGAATAACTGCTTATTTTTCTTCGAGATCTACTCAAAAATATCTACCTAAACAAAAATAAAAAAACAACAAAAAAAAATTTGTCGTCAGTGGAAATTGAACTTGGACACAAAATAACCATTCGTTTTTAACGACTAACGTCTTATTAAGTGCACCATCTCGCACTTAATTTTCCAAGTGACAAAAACTTTTTTTTAGTATGAAATGTCTTTTTAGACATTTTGTTATAAAAAATTAACAGCATTCCAATGGGGTCGAACCAACAACCCTCTGGTTGCTAATCCATCGCTCTAGCCAATTCTTCCACGTGATTGCAATATTACTGCGCTATTATGTTACTGAGTAGTTTTTTATGTAGGCAAATTATAATGATCCGTAGGCAAATAATAATGACGCCTGATTACCGAGAAACTACTTTAATAAGTAGTTGCCATTTCCGAAAACCAAATAGATTGTTGGTGGGTATTGGAAGTTTAAAAATAAATTCAAACAAACAGAAAAATATTTTGGAAATTTATATTTAAACCTAGCAATTAAATTAAATTAAATTTTTTGTAATTTTTTTGGGATTCATTGAGACATCCTTAAGAAAAATAATGTGAATATAGAAGGTGCTCATATATTTCAAAGAATTTTTACTAACTATTCGGAAAATACATTTTTTTATTGTTTTTTATTTGCTGTCATTATTAAGTATTCCGGAGTCTTTATAGAGGTTCCTGTTGATCATCTTTCAAGATTTTTCAAGCAAACTCATTTGTGTTTATTGGTGTGTTATCGTCTAAGTAAAAAGGTAATACCTCTATATACGATCCGTTTTGAACGATTTTTCTGAATCTTATAGTAAAATAAGTATTATTGAACATAATTTTAAGATCACATACTTACTGACACAAACCGTCTTACTGATAGCATTATAAAGATATTATAATCAGCGGGCTTTATAAGGGTCCTAGAGCCAACGCCATATTGCTATTAATGTGAGATTTATGCGCCTTTAAAAATATAAGAAAATTGGATTTATAAAGGCAATATTATCAATTACGGATTATTATAAAATTAGGCAATACGACACTTGTTCAGAACTCATTTATATTAATTCATTCATTATATTAATTTGGGACTTTTATTTTGTGCGTACATATGACAGGGCAAACGCATATATATATATATTTTAATAATATACTGATGAACTTTTTTCTTGGATAACTTTAGAAATTTGGCTCGGCATTGATTCGGCTAATTTTTTAAGAAAATCATTGTCTATTTGAACTTTATGGACCATATATCCCTACAGATCCTCCATTGGATTTAAATCGGGACTGCAATCTGGCCAGTCCAATAGTTCAATACTATGTTCATTAAATCACGATTTAGATTGGTTCGAGACATGGATTGCAATGTTATCCTGTTGGAATATACAATCTTTATTAATTTTTTCATCTATAAATGAGAGAATAGCATTTTCCAACATTTCACTAAAAAGTGCACAGTTCATTTTAATTGGAACAAAACATATTTTTGACTTTCCTGCAGCAGAAAAGGCTGCCCAAACTATAACACTGCCTCCACTGAAATTGCGTTTAGATATACCAATTCCGTTCGACCTTAAACCATGCCAATAGCAAGAGTGTGAATCGAATTTCTTTTCATCAAAAAAGATTACTTTATTCCACTAATCTGTCTGTTTCATGTATTTGCGAGCAAATTTTAAACGATTTTCCTTATGATGTTGTTTTAACATTGGCTTACATTTTGGTTTCTTCCATTTTATGTTACCATCTGTTCGCAAAATGTGTGCAACATGTTTCAAGTTTATTTTTTATTTATGTAGCATTTAATTTATTGCGGGTGGCTTCTTATTTTATTTTATTTTATTAATTAGCCTTTTTGTAATTTTTTTTTACCTTTTGTTGGTTTCTGCACTCCGTATTTTTGCACTTTAACTTAAGAAAATCTCAAATAAATCCTTCCGAGCGATTAATTCTTCGTTCTATTTTTTTGCTAGAACAGCCTTGATCACGAAAAAAATGAATTTAAATCTTTTCCTGGTCTGTAAAAAAAAGTTCCCTTGGAAATCCTTTAGGCTGATGAAATTTAATAATTAAAACATCAGAAACAATTAACTAAACTGTTAAAATTTTTTAACAGTTTTTCTTTTTTTTGCAATAACTTTTTAGACAAATTTTTCTCGACTGCTTTTATAGAATCATTCCACTGATAGGATCTCCTATGTGTTCTGATTGCTAATTTAAAGAAAACAACAAAAGCTAAAAGTAAATCTTTCTTACATAATAAAGTACCGTTATATCGCGAGTTATTGTAATAACACAACACTAAAATGGATATATCTTAAAGAAAAACAAAAATTTTAAATGCGTTTATAGAAATATGCACCAGTGTTGTGAGTTTAACATGCGTATGTCCTACGAGGAAGTCTATTACCTCCACCACGACTACGTGGTGTTATATTTTTGCACAAGCAATCACCTCCACGAAGTGGCACTTTTACGCACACACAATAATTTTATAAGCTACAATGAGTAGTAAAATTATTTTGTTATATTCTTTTCCATATCTTCTCACTTACCATGGGGTCAGTAAAGTGCCAATCGCCACCTCTACGCTTTCAAAACGTGGGCAAAATTTAAGTTTATTTAATGATCGCTCACAAAATATATACGAAAAAAATTTTAGTGTGCTAGGTGAGTAGACACGACTGAGCTTTACTGTTTAAAAGGGGGTCAATTGATACCGAAAAACTGCTGCGATATTACACATGCAATTAAGTTACATAATTTATTATAACAATTTATTTAATTGGTTTTTAATACTTTTTTTGAATCATTAATTACTAGATATTTATAAAGATAATTAGATAAACTTATCGACTTAGTTATTGGTTCATTTCTACCATAATCAGTTCTATGTGTATCAATATAAAATATATTGAGTTTCCTTAATTGTCTATAAGGAACAGATATTTGAATACAACTGAGCAGGATTTGACAATTAATTATTGCTTGAAATAATTCCATGAGCAAATAATAATGAATACATTTTTCGTCGACTGTCTAATGATTTTATTGATACCCAAATACATCTATTTTCATAAGATGTACTGAAATTGTTGCATTTTTATTGAAGAAATATTTTTATATATAAGTATATCATTAGTTGATTTAGTCAATTAGTAATTTAGTTACTTAAAAGTTCAATATAAATATAATTGATTTTGTTAAAAAAAAATATTGAAATTAATATCAATATTTTGATGATTGGAACAAAATCAAACAAAATTTTAATTATTATTATTGCGTAATTGAAATTCATTTTTATTATTTTTTTTTCGTTTTTTGTATTTTTGTTTACATATTTTTTAAATAAATTTGTCCAAATTTTTTTCTTATGTTTCGCAATTAAGACATTTCGTCGACTGATCTCTTGAAATTCAAAATGTAAATGTATATATTCTCAAGACCTTACAGAATCATAAACTTTTTAGGTTTTTTAGGTTTTTTTAATATTGTATACATTGGCTTTAATATTTCTAATTTAAAATGTAAAAATATTTTCATTTACATGCTTTATATTTGTAGTAGTTATAAGTGGCTGTGTGTATGTGTGCGCAATTTGTATGTATTTCTAATAGGTATTTAAAATGCAGCACTTAAATATTGAATTTGAGATGGTTGGAGAAAATAAATCGATAATAGAATAAGTGCAAATTCCAACCAAGGTTTATAATATAATACTAACAGTTTTCTTTTATTTTAGAAAAGTTTATTTTTTATTGAATTTTTTTCTAGTTACTCTTCCTAAAAATAGACATTAGTTTAATATTTAGATAAAGAGAAAAGAAAGAAATATTTATTTAATATATAAAAAAGAAGAACCTAACAAAATAAATTTATGAGCTTGATTTTCAACTACGAGTAAGTAACCAATTTAACCTGTTTAAATATAATTTATATTTGCATAGTGTTTAGTATTATCATGACAATTTGTTACAGACGGGTAAACACAAAAATGTTTGTCGGTCTTTTGAATTTATAATTTCTATTAAAATTCAGTTAAGACCCAGTATTACATTCAATGAAGGGCCATTTAGTTATTTGAACATAAAAAAGTATTTAACTTTCTTTTAGAATTTTGTCCTATCTGCCTTTTATCATGAAGCTAAGTTAAGTAGAAAGTCAAATAGTTTTTTTTTCTGTAAACTTAGGTAAAATAAAATAGAAGAAATGCTGCTGATATTAATATACTAAGAAAATAAAGCTGCAAGTTTTAGTTTATTGTGTCATATTTTAATGTACCATTACAAAATTGTTTAAAACCTAAATAATTAAAGTTTTTTTTTTAACTAAATCGATAAAGATAATTGATAATCACAAAATCCATATGAAATGTGTCAGGGATGGAAAAGTTGAAAATACAGTACTTTTTTTGACACTATTTAATATTAAAAAATACCGAAGTACCCTCTTGAGTCACATAATACTGTCAAACGATCAGCTTGATATTCCATAATTCGAATTGAAAATTTTTAAATAAAAATTATCGAGGGCCTATATTCGAAATTCTCTGTCTCATGATTTCATGAAACTGCATTTTTGTTGCTATTATATTATAAATTTAAAATAAAAATTCATAGTTTTTCTAATTTGATCAACGTTTTTGTATCTTACAACATAAATATTTTATATTTATTTTTTAGTGCAAAACCATGTTTCTCTCTGCACAGTAAAAATATGGTCTATTAAACAATTTATCAAAGATAAGAACTATACCAATTATTTTTTTAATTGTATCAGTTATCCATTTTTTCCAAATTCAAATTTTCAAATATTTTTTTAATAAAAATAAAACAATTTATCGGCTTTCAATTATTTTCCTTATTGTATCAATTAAGAAATTATTCAAATATAAATAAAAATAAGTGGTAATTTGAATAATGTTGAATTTCAATTAATAAAATAATTGAATATGTATTATTTGTAATTGAAGTTGGATTTTAGAATTTTCTATGTAAAATTTGAATTTATTTACTTTGATTTTGAGTAATTTATTAAAATTATAAAAATATTTGAAATCATGAATTCTGATTAACAATTTAATTCAAATATTTTCGAAAATATTTTTTCTGTGTGAGTGTTTTTTTTTTGACAATTTAATTATAACGTATATCTATATAAACAATTCATATACGGTGAATATGAATCTGACCAAAAATTTAAATCGTTTGAATAGTTCCTTAAATATGCAATAACAAATGCTCACTTTTTGTGGCGCCAACTAACCCCTGTAAAGCTATCTTACCAATTTTCATGTCAATTTTGGAACTTAACAAGAAAATTATAAAATCTCGATATTTCCACTGTAATAGTTCCATAGACATTCGTCCGCCCTCTTTTCGTATCAGTTATGATTCCTAATAAGGAAATTATTTCAACACAATTTCAAAACTTTTGCCCTAATGCTTTTATTTTTCATTTAAGCTATATATAATTTTTACTCCAATAATAATTATTATTTTGTTTGTATGGCGAATACCATTCCGATACCAAAATAAAGTAGCCTATTTGAATCATGGTTGTTTTTAAATTATTAACTAGTTTAAAAACTTTAAAAATCACACATTAAATGGTAATTAGGTGTATTTTTACAATGCAAAACACTTAATCTTTATTTTATTTATATACAATTAAAAAGCATCTATCTCCCTTTAAAATTGCTAATATTATAAAATGTTAAAACAAATTATTTAGATTTAGTCATGGTTGCAATTAAATATTGTAAAAGTGTATTTTTGAATAGTTGCAAAATAAGAGAAATAAACGTTTTTTTTTTGCTCCCCTGATAAGTTGTATTTTTCGTGATAGAGGGTTTTGAATATAGGCCCTTGATATGTATTTTGGATATATATATATAATTTTGAATTAGAAACCTATGTTTTTCTTAACATCTTTAATTTAGATTTACAATTGGTTTTCAGAAGTAATCATTAAGTTGTAATGAATACCATCTCTGATTAAATGCTGGTTCTTGAAGTTCAAGACACGCAACTGGGACAATTCAAATACGTTTATAGAGCAAACAAACTACATTATAGAAACATTTGTGTAGTAGCTTTAATTTATAAAATTGTAAACTCTAAAATATATTTGTGTACAATCATTACTAAAAACTACAAGTTTCTATACTCTCTAAATCAAATTGAAATGAAAATGTTCCGAATTTAAAAGACATCAGATAATGAATTATATTATAACAAAACTAAAGCTGAAGTGCTCGACTTTTAGGAATTGATCTTGGACGATTTTTTCCTTAAGCTTATTTCAATAACAGCGCCACATTTTATTAGGATCTTCATATTTTATTTTCCTATAATATTTAACCTGAAAAAAATCATTTAATGAATTGATATCATGTTTAGTCCTTAGTTTTAGATATACAAATTACAAATTTACTAAATAAAAAATAAATAACTGTCAAAAATTTTAATTTTAGTACTGTTCGGGTCAAAAAAGTAATATTTTAAATTCATTTTAATACCGAAAAATATTTTCATTTTCCATCCCTGTGTTATATACACAACAGAACAAATTGTAATTGTTACACCACTAAGAAATCAGTTTTGGAAATAAAAAATAAAAAAATAAAAAGTAAAGAATTTAAAATGTTTGTGTTTTTCATTTTAAATCTTAATAAAATTATAGTGAAATCGAAAAAATTTTTGAGAGAAACCACAAGCAAGAATTAAAAAAAGTATATCGTTCATTCCATGAAAGAAAGCCCACAATTTTTTTACGTCTTCGGATTTTGTTAATATTGGGCATACGTACACCCTATGAAGGCATTTGAACATCTCCATATTTATTTTTTTGCATTTGCCGAAGGTCGGCTATGCAGGAAAACTTTACTTAACAGAGCCGGTGTTTTAAAAACCACAGAGTAGAAAGTCCTTTGGCTTTACCGAAGGCCATCTATTAAAAAAGAGCTTTCTCCTCTGTAGTATTTAAAATACCAGCTTGGAACATTAAAGTTTCTTTCAATTCTGGAACTACAACTTACTAATTATTTAATTTGATAATTTTATATTGTGACTCATTTGATTATTTTTCGAACTTATTTTACTGGGAGTTATTTCATTAAAGTTGGAACTTCTTGGGAATTATTTCATATATTCCTTTGGAAGATATTTATATATATATATATATATTTTTTTTTTTAATTTCTTCATTTTTGTTGGGACTAATTTCATGGTACCCACTGTAATGACATAAAATTCTTTATGTTCCTATGTTACTCGTAAATGTATCGAAATTGTCTTCAATATGTATAACTAATGCAAACACAAAGTTTTAATATATTTTATTTTATAGTTTGCGATTTATAACGCCTTTAAAATAAATAAAAAAAAAATTTCTAAAGAAGAATAAAAATATCTCTATAATTTGAATGGTCATTATTTTACGGCTTAAGGTACTGGACATATTTCTCCAAAAGATATACTTATGTCGATGATAAAGTTTTTCTCTACACTCTCAGCAAATATCTTGCTGGAACTTGCAACGATTTCGGAGTTTTTATGCAAACTAAATATTTATGAAGCATAAATGCGAAATTTACAGTTAAACTAATAGAAAAATTAATTCACATTTGATTTCAATTTTAAAATATCAAAAAAATCCTAGGTAATGAAAAACTATTTAAATCTTGCTGTTCGCATCAAAATTTATTACAGTTAATTCCCCTTCTGATTTTCAAATTCTAAACAAAAAAATAGATGATCCATATACGTAATACTATTTAAATTCACAGAAAAATGCATACATTTATTTCATTCATTTCAACTCAAACATACACTTCATTCATTTACACATCTACTCTTTTAATTTCTTAAAATAGAATATAATAAATTATAAAAAGCACTATAATTGGCAGTATTGAATTTTATATGCCCTTCACCACTAAAAAATATTTAAAGTTTAAAATATTTTTATTTTTAATAAGATTAAGATAAAATAGGGCATAATATCTGCTTTACTCAGAATAATGCTTCTCTATTCTTTATAATTGGAAAGTGAACGTACAGTTAATCAAGAATAGTTTAAGTGTCAAATGTGTTCAAAGATTTTAGAGGTAATGAGATAATTGAAATGATTTTTTTCAGTATTTGAGTTAGTGGGAAATTTAGAACAGTGTTACTACACCATCATAACTCGATGTTCTCACAAATCTCCATTTTTAAATTTAAATCTCTGATTTGGTCCCAAAGATATCTTAGTAAAAATATGAAAAAAAAGTTGAAATATACTTTCTCAGAGAAAACAGTAAAAAAATGAATTTAACTACCAAGATGCTTCATTGAATAAAAAAAATTTGTACTTCTCAACAAAATTAATCATCAATTACTAATATGTAGGGAAACCGCAAATATCTTTATGGTTTATGTGCATTAAATATGCAATAAAAACGAAAAATATGCTCCAAAAATAAGAAAATATACGCTTAAAAATAAACCATTTTTGTCCATTTTAAACAAAGATTTTTTTTCACTTAAACAAGGTGTTTTATTAAAATTTTTGATTTATAAAATAAGGAAAAGCTAAAATTTATCTGTCTATTATGTTGAAAAACTTTTTTCTAATTCCCCATAATTTTTATTATATCACATACAAGTTTTATTGATCTTCCTTTTGCTTGTCCTTCTTGTTCTAAACATTAATATTAGTTCAAAAAATTATCTAAATTATCATATGGAAATGTACATACTCCTATATAGCTTTCATTCAAAAACAAAAATTATCTTTATAACATTAACTGTACGCAAGTTTAAAAGCTAAATCATCCTCTTCAAAGATCACAAAATATGCTATAAATTTTCTCTTAAAATAACTATATGCAAAAATATGCGGTTAAGAATGAAATATGCACAAATTATGCACTTACAAACCTATGCCTAAATGCTTTATTTATTCCGATATGGATAAATATTTTACGAATTTTTTCGTTCAATGTACAAGAAAAAATATTCAATTGCATATCTGTGGTTTTCATGCAAATATATACATTTTTTTTACTTTACTTTTACTTTTTACACCTTTAAAATTTTAATTAGGGTATGCGTATAAATCAAATATAACACACAATTTTCGTATTAGCTCCTACTCCTAATGTCTTTGTTGACTTCAATGCCTTCGAGAGATATGTCACATTTAACAACAGATCGAATTTTTTAAATCCGCGTGTTTGTCTGCTTGCAGAGGGTAGTCAAGAAAAATGTACAAATTCAACTTTGAACTTTTATTCTGAACTAATCATGAGATATCAATTCAGTATCGTCTAATAATTGAATTAGATTTTAGAGCAATCAAAATCATCAAGAAACACTTAACGAATGAGATGAAACTTGTTTTGGAAAAATAAGTCAAAAAATTCCAAGACCAAAAAGTGGAATAGCTTCAATAAGTTATGGCAAGTATGTTCAGGCTTATAATGTCTCGTTTTGTACTTATTTTTAAAAATCCAGTGTGGGCCTGGTTAAAGCTAAATCTAAGCTTTAGTCAATAAAATCTTATAGTGTACATAGGGAGAAATGTATTTCTAAGTGATTGTTATCGTGATTGATATCGTTGAAAAGATAGTTTTCTCTAAATTTTAAATATGCTTTAATATTATAACTCACTGAACAAAATTATTGCAAAAACAATGAAAATATACATATAGATTTTATTTGTTCTCTTATTTTTTTTTACTTTGGTGCGCATGAAATTTATAAATATTATTTTATTATTCAATAATTAAAAACATTTTATTCAACATTTTGCGACGTCATAAATTTGGCAAAATATATTTTTTCCTGTGTACCATTTACGATACCCTTACAATATATATGGGCACTGTAGTCAAATGTAGACCAATTCCTATGGTAATTTGTAGAGTAATTTGCAGTTACCAAAAATGTAATATGGCTAAATTTTATCAAAATATCAAAATATATATATGTAATTTATAACCTCTATTTTGGGGAAAAATCTTTGTATGGGCTCGAGATGAAATAATGGACCGATTGTAAATAATTTAATTTTTCTTTATTGCAAAAAATCTACAGATACCAAATTTCATTCAATTATTTTTAAAATTGTGAGCTGCAGGTCTCAAAATCCCAAACATTTTAAAATTGTTTAAAATTGAAATTCGCAAAATGTTAAAAGAGAATATAGAACTAGACATTCCTATCTTTGAGGTGTATGTAAAAGTAATGGATAATCCTGGATAGTTATATTTATTTTTTGCTTTCAAAAATTTTAAAACTTAAAAAAATAATAGTAATATTATTTTATTAAATAATAACTTTATTAAATTGTCAATTTTATTACGTCGCTACCGCAATTTGTACAACACTTTTTTCACAAGGTCTTAACAAAATGTTCCATCATAAATAGACAAATTTCATTATATTTATTATAATGTTGGATGATATTTTCTGACTCTAATATATGCCTTTAGGTTTTTAAAGTGCATACATCCCACATAAATGTAACCATTAAAATGATATTTGAGACCGACCAGTAAACCTTTTTATATTTTAAAATTAAAAAGCAATAATCTCTTCTGAATAATAATGCAGTTCAAAAATTGAGCAGAAAAGCTTCTAATAACACGCCGTACTAATGCGACTTTAACAGTGTAATGATGTATTTTTGATTTAACGCTGCTTCCAGAGGGTCAAATTGGGGCAGAATTTTATCTTTTTAATTAATAGAGAGAACTATGCGGAACTTAAAGGTTATTGATTTTTGAAAATTTTATAAAGTAATTAAACATGATTTGTTTTAATATTCTATATGTAATATATAATATATATATATATATATATTCTATACGTGATATATATATATATATATATATATATATATATAAAGAAGTACATCGATTAACATTTAAAACGATATACAATTTATTACAATATGTTTGAAAATAATAGAAAAGAATTTGTAATAAACAGAAAAACCAAAAATATGCAATTGCATGTTTTTTTTCTGTACATTGAACGAAACAATCGATAAAACATGTTTCAGAACAAATAAAGCATTTTGGCATCGATTTATATATGCATATTTTTGCATGTTTCACCCTTAACGGCATATTTTTATATATAGTGATTATAAGAGCAAATTTTTCCTCTTGGAGTATATTTTGTCATTTTAAAGATAATTTTTTATATCCCGTTCGATGGTTTTTCAATTTTGATTTATGATGTACAAAAAGAAACTAAAGATCTAAAAATATGTATTTATTTTGATTTTATTTATATAAATTAATTTTAATGGATATCGCTTATGTTTATTAAAAATCGTTGAGGATTTTGACTTTTGGGAACATATCATGAATATTACTGATTAAATGATTTTTATTAAAGCAATTTTTGAAATGTGATGTAGAGGACGATTTAGCTTTTAAATTTGTACACAGTTTAATGTTAATGTTTTTGAATGAAATCTAAGTTTACGATGATATTTTGATAATTTCTGAACTAATATTAATGTTTAGAATTAGATAAGCAAATGCAATCAATAAAAACATGCTTCATCATGTCATATAATCAAACAATATGTTGCCTTAAGGTTATGCATTGGAATGCCCAATGTATAACAAATTCTGCATCTATATTAGAATTAGAACATTTTTTAAATGAACAACAAGTTGACCTTATTAATAAATTTAAAATTGCCAATTATAAAATTTATAGAGAGGATCGAATAACCCATGGTGGGGGTGTTTTAATAGGCGTCAAAAAGTCTATTCCTCATGAACGAATCTCAAAATATCCAACCACAGTTATAGAAAACGTTTCAATATTAATTAAAATAAACAACAAACCAATTAGATTTACGTCTGCATACTGCCCAAAATACACACCAAGCTTTATTAATGATTTAGATATTATCACTCAAGCAACGACGGAGTTCTTTATTTTTGGCCATAAAGATTTTTTACATTTTTAAATTGTTACTCATGATAGGTAAAATAAATAAAAAAAAAAAAAATAATATTTTTAGAACATGTTTGTAGTTTCCCTGGTGATAAATGTAAAACAACATGTTTACAATGATTAGGATTTCTAACTTCCCTAAATTATATTTCCAAGAATTAATTAATAATTATATCGACTATTTTAATCTAGTTGTCTAACACATACCAAAAACTTCAATCGGATAATTTTCAATTTTCCAAATTTGTCAACCTAGGTTAGCCTAATGTCAGAGGTTGTATTAATCTCTATGCTTTAAAACAACCAAGTGCTGATCTACAATCAATTTCTTCAATAGATTTTACGAATATTTTACAAGACATCACTTCTCCATCAGTTTTATTTTTTTTATTTTTCTATACGTATTTGATATTTTTATAAAAAATATGACCTTTTATGTTAAATTTGCAATAAATTTATATTAAAAGATTCAGTAAATTAGAGAAAACGTAATAATTTACTCTTAACTCAATAACTTTGATGACGCATCCTTTACTATAATCCTTCTGTGGTTGTTATTTATTTATTTATTTACTAATTTCAGTCTATGGATAAAATATTATCCTTACAAACATCAATGATAATTTTATACACATAGTTAAATTAATTATTTAAACAAACTGTTTAACAAATTTTTATATTCAAGATTTGATATACTTAAGTCTAATTCATTAGAATATTTATTGAATAATCTCATAGCTTTTAGTAAAGATTCATTCAAAGTATATGTTTTTCTATGAATATCTATATAAAAGATATAATTATTTTGCTTTAGAGGCCTAGGAGGTACATATAGTTTTATAGTATGAAGCAAATCAGGACAATCAATTAATCCACGAATTCTAGCATATAGGAAATATACAGAAGAAATTCTGTATCTTGTTTCTAAAGTTTTCATAGAAATCAAGTCACACTTATCAGGGTTTGTAAGAATCGAAATTTAAGGGTTTACAAATGAACAATTTAAAAATGAAAGAGCAAACTTTATAAATTTTACTTGAATTTTTTCAATTCTATTTATATATAATTGAGTACAAGGGCTCCAGATAAATGAAGCATATTCTAACCTAGATCTCACAAAAGATACAAATAAAACTTTTTTGTGTAATGATCAAAATTATTAGAATTACGGCATAAAAAGCTTAACATTGAATACATTTTAAGTGATTATTAAATGATAATTTTCTATCAAATAATATAAAAATATAATATAAAACATTCCGGACTGACAAACAACTCACCCTATTTAAATCCTCTTGGAGATTAAAAACGTTATTGGTGTTAGAAATTGTTTTAAAAATTTTTAAATTGTCAGCATACAACAAATAATGAGACTTTCTGAAACATTAATAAATATATTAAATAAAAAAAGAACCAAAATACTGCCTTGTGGAATACCAGAAGTAGGAATAAATGATGTAGAAGGAAAACCCTCAAAAGAAACTACGAATTGTCTATCCGACAAGTAATAATGAAACCAATAAATTAACTTTTCATTAGTAGTTTTCAATATTTTAATACCTTTCATCAAAAGTTCATAGATTTTTTATTCTACACAAAAAATTATTTCAAACTGCAAAATATGGCACAAAAATATGCATTTATCGAAAAATATGCAAAAAAATGTATTTTCAACAAAATATGCAAAAATATGCAATAACAAATCGATGCCGTTTTAAAGCAAGTTATCTGATTCGCAAAGATATATAGTTTACACTGTTCTAGGGGTGAAGGCAAAAAACATGCATTTGCATGAACTTCCAGTCCTTATATATAGCAATTGTATCATGAAATGCATTTTTGATATTTGATTTATTTCCAATGAGGCCCAAAACAATAATGAAAAAATAAACAAAATTTTCAATATTTTGCATTTGCTTGCAAAACATACATATTGCTGATTTTTCTCATCTTCCTAGGTATAAGTTGTATATATCAAATAATAGAGAAAATATTTCTAAATAATACTAATATTTACTCAAAATTAGATAAAAAATTATGTGTTATCGTTTTTCTGCCTTAGTCTAAATAAACTCGAATAATTATATCAAGGAGTGTGAAAAAAAAATATTGATGACACGTTTATCATTATCTAGCACGGTTTAGAATTTTGTGTCACCCAGTACCAAGAAATGGTGCACTAAATATAATGTTGTTTTACTCCAACAGAGTGTTAGTTCTTTATCTACTCAGAATTTTGGCAATTATAAAAGAATTGGATCTAAATCAAAAGTGACTTTACGAATTCCAGTGTTCAATAAAGGTTATAAATTTAAAATTCATATTGACAAATGACGCCAAAAATTTTTTTCTTTTTTATTTTTTTGAAATTATTTTCAAGTTTTTGTTCTCATAAACAAACAACAAAAATCTAGTTAATTATTAACGTTTCCATAAAATGATTAATTTACTTTCAATCTTACCTTATTCCGTTCATCTTTTATTTAAAACAGAAGTCCTCACAAGCCCTTTTTATCTGATTTATTTCAGTTGAAATTATTGGATAAATAGAAGTAATATTCGTTAATCTTAATTTAAATTATCGAACAAATAAATAAAGAGTTTTATGTTTGTAGTTCTTGACCTTTTTAATATAACGCATAACACTTTTATCGAAAATAGGTAAAAATAAAGCTGAAATTATAAGAGGATTAAAAATTAAATATCAGAAAATAGCTATTCCTCAAAGAGTAAACATCTCAAAACATTCCAATTTTAATACCTCAGTAATAAAAAAAAACTTTGAATTATTATAAAAAATATAATTAACCTCAATTTGCCATTTGTTCTTCTTATATATTTTAAAATCATTAGTATTTAAAAATCATAAATAGAGCCTATTTTTAAGGGATAGAAATACGTTTTAGTTACAAATATTAATATAGAAGTGTAAGTGTATATTGTTTCCAAATATTTTTTTACGGATATTTGTTTTCGGTCCTTTCGAGTTATAACCATGTCTGGCTGTAATAAAGTATAAAAAATTTAAGAATTTTGTAAAAGGAATCTCACAATTTCCAAAATACCGACGAAAATCTTAAAACTGTAATTTTTTGTGGAATTTTGCCCATAAAGTCCACATTTGATGTGTGTCCCATGAATCGCGCTTGCAAACTTGCAGAGATTCCGAAACTGCATTCTGGTTATAAATTCAGGCTAAGAAGTCAAATTTCGTTATAAAATAAGTTAAATTTTGAGAGTCTGTACTCAGCCCTATTCGCTGACTGTGTTGGCTTTTAATTTTAAAATCATCTCCGTGAAGATACCTTTCGGAAAAGTATAAAATTACTGTATGTTCTTACAGAAAATTCTAGTTTAGAGAAAATATAGTGCAGACACTTTTACGAAAAAAAAAAAAAATAATAATAATAAAACACACACACAAAGAATTATAATTTTTCAATTTTCAAATTAAAAATCCTTTATTTTTTTAACTCGGAAAAGATATTGCCTTCAGATTTATTTTATTCAATAGATAATTTTGTTCCATAACCAACTTGAAAAAGATTTCAAAAATGGGATGAAAATATTGGGTTATATATTTTAAAAAAACTCGACTAAGATTTTGCAAAATTCAGATAATTGAAATTTCAAGTAAGGTGAAAACTGTAAGAGCTTTTTTTTCAGGGTCCTTATGGACCTTATCGAGGATATAAAATTATTTGAGTTACAAAAATTTGGCACGCAGTTAAAAATTTTTTATGCCAGAGATATCCTAATTTTAAACTTAATAGCTCCGCTCCGAAGGAAACTGTAGGTTCCCCCTTCCAAACTTAAAATTGCACACTCTTTTGCTATGGATATATGCAATTTTATGTACATCCAACAAGTCGATTATTAGTTACAGATTTATTTCCAATAATTTCCGATTCTGCGCCACTGTGCAATATAAAATTTTCCTCTTTTTGAGATGATTTATTTTCAGAATTTCATAAGCAATGATAAGCCTTAATATTCCCTACATTTCTGAAGAAGGGTATAAAAACAGAGAATAAGTTAAAAAAGATGTGTAATAAAAAAAAAAAAAAATAAAAAAAAAAAATAAATAAAAATAAAAAAAATGAAAATAAAATTAACAGAAGTGTAAGTAATAATGTTGATTTAAAACGTTAAACGTTTATAGAGCAATGTGAGTAAAAGTACTCGTAAGTATGTGTTTATGTCTCTAAATGTGTGAATTTATATGGATACGTGTAAGTGACATAGACATATACAAATGCTTTTTAAGCTTTAGTTGTAATTGTTGTTATCTTACAATTACATAACGAATGAAATGAATGTGAAAATACTTTGTAGGTAAAAGTGTGTATTTGTGTATACTTATTTGTTTGTCTTCATTAATTTCCTTGCAAAAACAAAGAAGAATATATACAAATTTGGGTTTTGTAATGGCGGGGATTATTATTATTATTTTTTTTTTGCCTTTTGTAATTACACACTTAAAAACATTTGAAATATACAAAAATTACAAGTTTCTATTTGAAACAAAATTGCTGAAAAACAACCTAATGAAAATTAAAATACGCATACATATGAGGAATTCTCTTTTTACGTTTACCTTTAAGAAATACATTTTTTTAATTTAAATTTTTTAATTAAATTTTGACGCAAATATGTTAAAAACACTTAGGGCCGTTATTATAACTATACAATAACTAAAGTTGGGATGTTATCGGATACATAAACTGTTTAAGTATAAATTATATCAAAAGAGACCTATAAGCTAAAAGACAGAACATCTGACCATTAACTTTAATCGCAAGGTTTATGCATTTAGAGCTGCAATATTTTCTACTTTATAAAAGTAATAAATAAAAACATATACATTCCGGTATAGTTTTTAGTATTTTTGCTGTTTATATTTATATTTATTTCCAGCGTTGACTTTTATTTATTTTACAAACTTCCTCATTTCTGATTTGTTTATATTGCCACTACTGGCCGTTGCATTGATGTGGCCACTACGTTAACTGGCCAAAAGTAATCAATTTTTGTTTTAACCTTACCGTATAATCAAAATTATAAAATTTAATTAAAAACAAAGTTGTAATAACCAAAAATTGGTAAAGATTACCTTATTGTTCACTTTAGTTTATCTTACCTTTAAGTATCCGATGACTTATAGGTAGGTTGTAATAACGACCGTTGGTGGAATAAATCGACAAAAATTAAAAACCTGAAATGGCAAGTAGTCAAATTTAAAGTAAAATCCAAAAAAGTGTTTGAAAATAAATTTTTTTTGATTGCTCTAATCGCGGGTTTTAGCATATATGTCTAAGTTCTCTAGTGTAAATTATAAACACTTGTAGAAATATGCCAACTTGTGTTCAATTAATGTGTCTTTGACCAGTGCTAAATTATATTGTGGACAAGAGGTAAAGCCAAATTTTCAAAATTTTAATTTTTTGCACCTTTTCAAATAAGAATGGAGATTTATTGTTCTTGTAATTATGAATCATTTAAGATACATCTCGAGTATGTGCCCTCAATAACAGCGCTTTTGCGCAAGGCACACACGTAGCGTAATTTCAATGAAGTTAAATTATCGCGTTATCAAAGAAGGTTTTCAAATTATATTTTAAAAATTCTATAGCGCAATAAAATGTTAAATTGCAAAAATGAATATTTTCAACAGGCACTTTTTCCACTTTTTCCACTTTGGCAAAATGACGACCAACTTCTTCGGTATTAAATGCAGACCAGGTGTATAAGGTTTTAATGGAGTCAGATGTATCTAAGGCCTTAAATATTGAAATTAAAAGATTATAATCTTTAAAATCGATCTAAATTTTTTTACAATTTACGTGAAATTATATTTATAGTAAGTACGTATATTCTGTTTTAATTAAGCGAAAAATAGGATTCAACAAAAAAATTTTAAAAAAATTATTAATGAACCTCAGTATCGCGCTGTAATTAATATTTCATAAATCGTCGAGGTCTACCCAAGGCGCGAATTAAAATCGGTAAAAATGCAGCTGTTATTATAGCTTATATTGGAATCAAGTGACACTCAAAAATATTTACCTTTTTGATGCTACTTTTAACATTTTTTGGTGTGTATTTTTGTTATTGAAATATTTATTTTATGGTTTTATAATTAATATTTGCAACGTTTCATTTACTAACATTGTTTAGAGTTTTTTTGTAGTTAGATGTGAAAAAACATCAGTGAATTAAATGCAATTAAAAAATAACAAATATCTGTTTAAACTAGGGGTATAACTTTATATTTATATAAAAAAAAAACAGATACCAGGACATAGCCCATGCTGTACTAATACTAAAAACCGTTTGCAATAGTTATTTCAATGAAAAACTCTTCCGCACTGGAAGCAATTTCTACACCCATTTGAGATTTCTTTTTATTAAATGTTTTTTTTTTTAATATTAAAAAAGGTGATATTTTTCATACTGGTAATAAAAATTGGCGCTGTACTAAATATTCTGCTCAATACTAAAGGGTTATTAACTATTTTTGTTACTCGTATAACCACTATAAAATAAAGGAATAAAATCATACTGGTCACAATATCATCATTTTTAACCGCCAAATATAACGGAAATTATGTACATATACATATATATATATATATATATATATATATATATATATATATTTATTTATTTATTGATGTAAATATAATCTGTTTTTTAATAAAAATAATAATGAATTATATGAAAAAATTTATAAAATCTTTAATTCAAAACTTCAACGCATTTGGTGTGAACAGGAAAATTTAAAATTGCCTTTCTTAATATCTTTTCATGCCCTATAACGCTATGCCCTGTGAATTTTGATATTAACAAAAATTGTAAAAGTTATACCCATAATGTAAACTTTGCTTTTTACTTGATATTATTAAGATTGGTTAAATCAGAATTATGGTCCCAATTACGTTCACAATTATAAAGCGTATGGATTCTACTTTAACTTCTATTTTGTATACCTTTGTATTGCATTTATTTTTTATATCAGACTTAAAATGAAATTTTTAAAATGTTTTAAAATTTTTGATTTCTAACCACCATAACGCTCATTTCTTCTCCATTAACATCACTTTAAAAAATGTTTTCGTAGCAAGATATTAAAAATATATCAACGAGTTTTATTGAAATCTATACATACTTTCTTGATTAATGATTTTTTAATAAAATGTTAAAAAATAACTATGATGGCTTTTATCTTCGGCGACATCAAATATATCGTATCACTTTTAATTTATATTTTAGGCATACTTGTTTTAATATTTTTTTTTTTATTTTTTATTATTGTTAAAAATATATATTTTTTTTTAAACTTTTTGTCTTAGACCACCATAATACTGACACCGTTCCCGAAAAGTCATTTACGCGAATAGATTTGTGTTTCATTAAAGCCAGTTAATATTGGTACAACATTTTTTGAAACTCAAAAGTAAACTAAATTGCAGAAATCCCCATATACACACAGAAAAAGCATACAAAGCTTCTACATATTTTATTTTCATTTATCTACGTTTTTTCTATTTTATCTCCTTTTCCGTTTCTTTCATTTGATGCTAAAGAAAATTTCTGAAGCTTGGAATTTTTTCTTTTTTTTTTTTTTTTTTGTAAAAAATCTTTGTAAAAAAGGTCTTTAGTTCAAGTGTTGAGAATTGAAAACAATTTAATATTTGTTAATTTTTTCTTTACTAATTTTTGTATGAAAGTTTAACTTTATTTACAATTTGTTGCTGTGAGGATGAAAAACAAGAAAAGAATTAATTAAACTTGACTTAAAACTTTATTTTGTAACATTTAAAATTTTACTATTATTATTGTTGTTATGTTTATCTCATTTGAGCATAAACCTTTTTCATTTGTTTTGTTTTTTAAAACAATTTTTATGAAAAAAACGTGCATGTCAATTAAGTGAAAATAATAAAAATAAATTTAAAACTTTATAAGAGAATTTTACTTAAAATTAACTTTTATAAAATGTTATTTATGTATGGTTTTAATAAGAGTTCCCATTAAATGATTTAATGAATCGAGTGCCTAGTTATTATTCATTTATCAGGAATCTTTTGCCAATTAAACGAAATATTTTTTTGTTTTTAAGAACAAAATTAATATGAATTTCATAAAAAAGCCTGAAATATTTGAAAACAATATGATATACAAATTCGAAGAATATTTTTATGAATATTTGTTGCTATGTCAGAATTCAAATCATACATTATCAACAAGTGAAAAAACACAACTTCAGCGTAGATATGATAATGAAATAACCCTCGTATGGAATTTATCCATTTAAGTGGTTTAAGAATGAATATGAGTAGTTCTAGGATACATAAATCATTTTTGCTCTATTAAGAAGTAAGAAACATATGATTAATATAGATCTGTTATTAAAAAATCAATCATTCGCAACATGACAACAGCCATTTAATTTCAAGCAATAAACATAAATATACACATACATATTTCATATGTACATGTATAAAAATAAAAAATACACAAGATATGTATGTATATTTATCTTGTGTAGTTATATTTTTACATAAACATATATTTAGGTAATACAATATGATTGATGATTACAAATACCTGTCGCATTTGGAAATTGGCATTTACTTCTATAGTGTTAAGAAGTATTTATGTGAGCAGAAACATTTAATAATACCTGCATATTTAACAAGCCATAAAATCAATATTGTTTTAAATAATTTTGTGCTAATTAATAATGTCATGTAGAAATAAATTTGATTTATTTAAATAATATTGTGACATAGGAAAAAAATTATTTTAAAATAAAAAACAAGTGGTAAAATTTAGATTATAGGCAAAAATTTTCAAAACATCATAAGTATTTAAATTTTTAAAATTAAATTAAAATGTTAAATCACAGTGCATAAACAGAGGTGAAATAATTGAAGTAAATTATGATAATTAGAAGTTGAAGAAAGAGATAGAAATATTTCAAACAAAATATCTCAAGAAAGAGATGGTAATATTTTTCTGGTCTACCCGAAAATTAAACTTTAATCTTTATTTAGAATACTATATATATATATAAATATATATATGTCTATATATGTATATACATATATATCAAATTAAGGATATATATATATATATATATATATATATATTTATATATATATATATATATATATATATATATATATACACATATATATGTATATATATATATATATCTTTAATTTGATTTCTTGAGTTTCAATATTAGAAAATTAAAAATACCATTAGAAAAATACTAAAAAAAACATTAGAAGAACAAAAAGATACCACAAAGTCCCGGTATTGAATTATTACCCACATATGACCACGTATCTTTAATTTTATGTTTCCAAGTTGAATATTATTTAGAATTCAAAAAGTACCATTATAAGACCGAAAAATTAGCACAAAGTCTGCTCTTGTGAATTCTTATCCACATTTATCTATCAATCTTTAATTTAACAGATAAAAAATTAAAAATGTACTTCAAATACGAAATTGCTTATATTAATTAAATTTTTATTTGATTCTTCTCCAATCATCAAAATGATAATATTAATTAAATGAAAAAAATTGATTTTTTTTTGTTTTTTAAATTTTAAATAATTGTTTATTACAACGACTACATTTATGATTAAAATGTTGCATAAATATAATTATTGTTTCAATACAATAATTAATTGAATTTGTACTTATGCATAGAAATGGTTGTCAAAATTAAAACACACAATTTTATGGTAAATTCTTTTTTTGAATATTGCAACTATTTAAAGAATACACAAAATTATTTCACATGTAATATATGTAAATATGTAAATAATATGTATATAAAGTTTGTAATATACATAAAGTATCATTTACTATATAGTATATAATGAAGAAGTATAATATGGGTGATGTGTGTATTGTATGTACTGTCTTAGTGGGCGTGTGTTTTCAACATAGATACAAATTTATGATTTTTAACGGAAAAATTCATATTTATCTCAAATTGCTCATCCTGGTCGGAAGCACCAATAAAAGGATTTTGAATAACACTGATGATGCAATACACCAATTTCGATATTAAACGAAATATGACAGATTGTTTAAGCAAATCGTCAAAATAAATAAATAAATAAAATAAATACTTAATAAATACTTACTTACCTTTTGTATAGTACGCAGCTTTATTGGTTTTTGGATATTGGTTTAGTCGTTAATTTTAATTATAAATCACGGGAATATCTATAATAAGATCATAAATATAAATATATCTCCTCAAACATAAAAAATCTCACTTACTTAAGAAATGAAGAATTCTGCATACAGCATTTCTTTTGCCTTCGGAAAATTTCATCACAATCGGCTTTTCTGGAGTAAAAGACATAGGTAGAAATAAAATATTTATTATTATTATTATTATTATTATTATTATTTTCATTTATTTATTTACGATTTTTGAATTGTTGTCAAATTATTAAAAAAGTTAATTCAATTAGTTAATATAATAATTACATATTAAAATAAAAATGATTAAAATGTTAATTGAAAAATTTTAGGGAATAAATTTTTCTGTGTTCATATTTCTAGGTTAATAATTAAAAAGCTTCAGAAAGTACCATTAAAGGAATAAAAAAAGTACTACAAATTTCTCTCTTGTAAATTCTTACTCACTTATTAAGTTCATGTTTCTGGATTTAATATAATAGAAAATTCATTACTGAGTTTTAATAAATTGCAATTTCCTGCATTTACCCCTTTATGGTCTTTTTTTCCAACAGGAAAGTAACAAAAATTGTATTCCAATGAATTTCTAAATTATAATGGTAAACCATATTAAAAATGTTTTATGAAAAAAGTATCAACGAAAGGTGCGATTTTTACCTCTTAAACGTTAGAATTTCCAAAAGTACCAAATATGTATTTGTCCTTTTTCGATAAGTTACGAATGCGACTATAATTTTGTTTGTATGCCTATTAGTAAAGAAGATACGTATGGTACCAAAAAAGTACCAAAATATTGTTTTCGACACTTTTCTCTCTAAAAGGACCAATTTTCAAAAAGTTACCGCACATCTGTCCGCTTAATTTTTAAGTATCTATGTTAGTTTAGGAAATATGAGGTTACCGATTTTACACGTTCTTACCATTTTTTAACCCCTAATCATTCGAGTTTCATTTCTAAATCCCTGCAAAATTCATTGAGCTTTTTTTTTGTCGTAGTTACTTTGTTTGACTCCCCAGTTGGATTATTTTTAATGGGGCAATTTTGCTTCTCTTTATTATCTTGTTAGTGCTCTTTTGCTTTAATAATTTCTCTTATATAAATTGCAGATTTTCATTTTCCACCTACTAGGGTCTTGACTTTAGTATTCAGTATAACTTTTTTGACTTTTTTGGATTAAAACTTACTAAACATGTAATAGAAATAATTTTGTTATAATTTGTGCAATAGTTATATTAGAAATTGTTTCATTAAACATAATACATAAATTGATCAAAATATTTATGCCAAATCCTAAAATACTTTTTGACTAATATTTATTAATTTTGCCAGTAAAGTGTATTAATTATTAACACGATTAATTAGTTATATAACATGTTGATATATTTTATTATTTTATTTCCTGTGGTGTTGCCTATAAAATTACATATATTTGTAGAACTTTTTTGAAATAAGTTTAAGAAAATTTTTAAAAGTTTGTACATCATGTAGTTGTCAAAAATTAAATTTTTTTTTTGGCGGAAGTTCCAAAATAATAATTTAGGATATGGTGAGTATATTTTATAAACGGTAACATACCAAGTAATCAAGGACATATATTAAAAAATATAATGTGCCAACGTTTACAGTCTGAGAAGGCATTAAAGTTGCTAATTTAATATTATTTTTAACCTTTTCATTAAAATGGAGCTAGAGTTATAAAAGCTGCATCGCAATACTAGAAAAATCCATAAAAATTTTAACACCATTATTTTAAATTTTATACAAGTAGTCATATGGGTTATTTTTAAAGGTAACCTATAACTTTGTAGGACGAAGAGTTATGTTTGGGCATGAACCTTCACGAATGTAAAAACGTGAAGAATTACTTGGATAGCGCCAACATTTTTCGGCAAACACTTGCAATTGTCAATTTTCTTTCAATTAGATGTTGGTAAACCCGAGCAAAAATTTCTTGATTTTCACAAAAAATTAAAAAAAAAATGTTATATTCTGAATTAATAATTGAAAAAATATAAAAACTTACAAAATAATTAAAATAAAACCAAAAGCAAAAAAATAAATATCATATTTAAAAAATTTATCTACTGCAGTAAAATTATGTATTAAAGAGGTTTTTAGCGAAAACACTTAAAATAGATAAAATGACTTCACAGAAAAAATTAAATTTCATATTACTAAATTCTTAAACTCAATTATACATTTTACTAAAATCGGATCTATCATTGAATTAGTAAAATCAAATACTCAAATTCGCAAATGCTTTATTGGCAAAAAAAAAAAAAAATATATATATATATATATATATATTTTTTCTTATTAAAATATTTTCACTATTTATAAATTTAAATATTTGAAAATCTTCTTTATTTTAAGTAAAACGATTAAAATAATATTTAGTTTTTAGTAGATATTCAAATAATATTTATTGTTAAATCAATAAAATGTTTAATAATAATTATTTTGACTAATATTGCAAAATGTTATAAAATTTTTTAAATATTTCATCTATGACAAATAAATTGTCAAATTTAATCCAATATAATAGATTGAAGACTAGTGTTATGTTGTAACATATTTTTGTAATTTTGGTGTAAAATTCACGAAAATAAAAGAGATGTTGGTGTAAAAAAAGTATATACAGTATATTGTTTCAAAATGATTCCTTAATAATATTGTCCATATAACAAAAAATAACAAACAATCAATCGCTGATGCACTGTTACTTCTTCAACGTTAAATAAATAAACAAATCAACCTAAAAAAGAGGAAAAAATCATTATTAAAATAAAAAAATAAAAAATAAATAAAAGAAAAAAATAAAAACAAAAAAAAATTGATTGAAAATTTACAGGTTAGGAATATTTCAAAACGAAATTAAATATGACTCCATGTTTTCTTTACTTAAGGACTATGAAACCACCCACCTCATTTCGGTTTGGATGGATAAATAAATCTAGAAAAACAAAAATTTAATAAATATATAACAAGATCAAAGCTTGTTTATATTAAAATATAAAGTGTTTAATACTTGTCATAAATCCGCAATTTATACTATGAAATTGCAATTTCAAGATGTGAATATTTCTATTATATGATTTTTAAGTTATTTATAGGATATGAAAGCTCATTTTGTCTCATTTTGGAACCCCTAAAATATCTGCTAAATGCCTATTATGCAAAGCGTAAAATATTTATTTACTTGGTGTGAGCACAGTATAATGATCTGCATCGATTTTACTCGCTTATAGCCTTTTTGACCTCCTTAACATTCGAGTTTTACTTTTAATTCCTTGCACAATACCTTGTACTTGTTTTGTCCTAGTTATTTTGTTTGACTCCCCAGTTGGACTATTTTTAATGGGGAAATATTGCTTCTCTTTATTATATTGTTAGTGCTCTTGTGCTTTAATAATTTGAGTTCCTGATATGTTCCTCTTATATAAATTGCAGATTTAATTTTAGTATTTAGTAAAAATTTTCTGACCATTTTGGATTAAAGCTTACTAAACATACAATAAAAACAATTTTGTTATTATTTGTACAAAAATTATATTAGAAATTGTTTAATTAAACATATTACATAAATTGGTGAAAATATTTAGGCCAAATACTAAAATGCTTTTTGACTAATATTTAATAATTTTGCTAGTAAAGTGTATTAATTATTAACATGAATAATTAGTTATACATCATGTTGATATATATTTTATTTTATTTTATTTTATTTTATTTTATTTTATTTTATTTTATTTCCATATAAAAGCAACATTGAACAAAAAATGGCCACAATATGCTATCGGACATGAAACCAAAATTTTTATTGTTACTCGTAAAATCATGTTGCTATTGACTATTTAAAAAGTAGTAGATGGGAAGCTTTATACCACCCGCTGTATAACCCAGATGCTGCTATTTTTAACTATTATTTTTTTCGTTTTATATGGAATAACCGAGCTGGAATACGCTTCACTATTTAACAAAGTGTTAAAAATTGGCTTGATTCGTTTCTGGGTTCAAGCGTGTAGAAAAAGGTTCTAGCTTTCGGCGAACAAGATAACAGTAAAAAATAAATAAAATACGTTATTAGATACTTACATCAAATTTATGTGATCACTTAAAGTACATTTTGTCATCTTTAAGTGTTTTCGAATCATCTGAAAGAAAAGAAAATTTTAATCATTATTAGGAAAATCAGTAAGAAAATAACAATAACTTACCTCCAATACGCTTCAAATATTGGATTATAATTTTCTATTTTCCTCAATTTCGTAATTTTATTTTTATTATTTTTCTGTAATGTCAAAACATGAGAAATTGTTTTTGTTTTGTGTGTTGGTTATAAAATTATTTACAACCAATAAAACATGGTGTTAAAATCAAATATTTTATTTAAAGCCAAATAAAGATTTATTAAAAAATATTTTTGCCACAATTTGTCTCTGTATTCAATACAATCTCAAAAAGATATTTGAATTTATGCCAGAAAAAGTGAATTTTTAACCAGTGTGCATCCTTAAAAAAAGAAATATTTTTTAACCAAGCAAGGAAAATTCTTTGAATAATCCTGCAGAAACATAAACTTATTTTTTCGCAATTATGGTTAAAATTCAATTAAGAATATCATTTCATTTAAACATTTATCAAAAATTAAATTAATTATTAATACTTTATTTATAAACCCCTTTCACCAGTGGTTTAAAAAACGTTAATGATCTAGAAAGTTCGTAATATCTTTAACATTTTTTAACCGATTTTCAATTCTTATATCTTGTTCGATAGATAATTATGCGTGGATTACGATTTTTTTAAATTCCGTTAAAGACAGAGTATTTAATAGCTAGATTAAAAATAACAGTAATAAGCCTAGATTTTCCTCACATAAATACACTCTACAAACTTCAGGTCCGATGCGGCATGGGTTTGCGTTATCCAATATTTGGAGACTGCTAGTAATATTAAGAGGTCACTGGTATCCCGTTTAATGAACATTGGGGCAGCTGTGCACAGCGTAGATTTTTATGATTTTGATTATTGAATTTGATGAAAATCGGCTTGAATATTTTAAAGAATTGTATGTTTATTAGACCTTTTATTTAGCTACTTAATCATATTTATTACAAAAATATTATTTTTTTTTTTACGAAATGTTTTTAAATTTAGACCAATTTATGAAAGGCTGAATGTGAATCAAATATTTTCTTTAAAATATAATTATTTTTTTAAACAATAATTGCATATATATATTACGTTATGTTAAGTTGTTTTCTTTTTAATCAGCTGGCATATCCCTGCTTCTTTACCTTTTTTTATAGAAACGAAATGAATACCCAGATTTTTAACCTTCATATTGATAATAGAGAATTTGGGTCAACTACGGACCATAAGTGATAATAAATTGTGAAATATTTTTCTGATAGTCACAACTTATTTTCATAGAGTTTAATTTCAATAGCAAATTATTTTAAGAATTTAGGAGATTTGATGTGATTTTGAGTGTATTGCCGATCTTTTTTTTCTAATCAATATGTGTATTACCTACTACAATATCTGCAGTATAATAACAAGAATTTTGCCCAACTAATATGGCAATATTTCACACCATGAGACGTAAGCACACATTGTATATTGATGCATAACTAAGTTTTTATTGCATGATATTTATATTAACGAAATTTCTCCAATTCTATTCTTTAGTCAGTTTGAATATATTTATTTACATATTCAAATTTATTAAATTAAAATAAGTGATTTCTACAAAATTTCCCAATTCTAGTTACGCACATTTGATAAAGTCTTGAAATTTTGAAATAATTGTTTGAGTATTTAAACGATTTGAAAGGTTGACGTCTCATTTCAATGTAAATGTAATAGTATTTAAAACATGATATCTATAGCATTATTTTGAAATAGAAAAGAAAAATTAATTAAAAAGAAAATAATAATAAATCATTTCTTATTTGTAGTAAATATAAAAGATCTATACAACGTTTATTCCGAAAAAAAGCAATTGGTTTTGACGAAAAAAACATTTCAAAAACTAATTTTTCTTGACGTCTGCATTACTTCAGTAATTAATTTTCTGCACTTTATCGACTTAGTTTTGCTTTTTATTTTTTTTTTTTTATTCATATAACTTTATTACATATAAAAGCTTACTTTTCTGATAACAACTGAACAGGCTGTATCGCAAATAGGTATTTGAGCAGCGTTCCTTTGGTTTCAATAAAAACGAGATAGAAATGATTTTCGATTTGTATGGAAAAAACACAGAAATTCATGTAGTTTTTCAATCAAAACCAAATGAAGAAAAAAATCTTGTTTTTGTTTCTTGTAAATTTAATATAAAATATAGTTTAAAAATTACGTTCATTTGCTTTCTTCATTCAACTAAATTCAAATTTGGCTTAAAATTTAGGAAGCTAGCACTTCTTTAGTCAAATATGTGGAACAACATACTTATACATTAAGTAAATAATACCAATTAACTATAATTTTACATTTTAGTTTAGAATTTTTTTTAAGCTAAAAAGATTACGTATGAATATTGTTAAATTATTATGCTTTTTTGAAATTATAAGTGTAAAAAGTTTTGTTGAGTTGTAAAACCCTTTTAAAGATTAATGAAAATTTCGTTAGGATATTTAAATGTATAAACCACGTTTTAACAGATTTCGGGTTAAAGCCTTTCACGGATACTGAAGTCTCAGTATGAGTTGGATAAAAACAGATTAACTTTTCTAAAGATTTGGTCAAACGTCTTAAAGTTAGAATAAAAGGGATATGTATAAGGAATTATTAAATTCTGGACATTTTTCAGCGCATATTATTATTTTTTAAATATTCCACAAAAAGTGAAACAAAAGTATATGCAAATGCTTTGTTTTGGAAAATTGTTCATTTATTATTTATCAATCAATCAATAAATAATATCAAAAATTAAAAAAGTTGATTTTAGCAGTATTGGTGATCATTGGATTTAAAAAGAAAATCTATAAAGAACCGAAAAACTAGATTTACTTTTAATACTATGCATCAACAGTAAGCGAAAGGAATCTGTTTTTATTAGAAAATAATAATCGTTTTAAAGACAAAATATTTAATTATCTTCGTCATGAATGATAATTTTAAAAGAAATTTAATTTTTAAGAATATCGTTAGGCGACAGGGTATATATGCGCTCATATATGTAGCATTTTTTCATATACGATATCATATACATATCCATTTAACTACCCACATATAGTTGAATGTATGGTTCTATTTTTCATATATGACTTTATATATGAATCTATTTATTGCAAAAATTTCTATATATAAGTCCATAATTTTTAGTATATTGATACATATATATCAATATATTTTACACATTGACCATATATAATAATATATGATCGTTTTCAAAAATTTTGCCTTTTAAGAAATGTTCGTGCCCACCCCTGGTATATTATTTTCATCAATTTAATCGGCTTCCATTTAAGTAAAGGAAATATTTGGAATATATTGAATAAAAATATTGCTTTCATTATACGTTTGCATAAAAAAGCCTTTGAATACTTAACTAAAGCGTTACGAGGAAATAGTTAAATATGCTCATGAAAAGTATCTAGGCGTATGATTAATATGCAGTTTGTATTCAATATTACACATACGTGTCAGGGCCACAGTATGTTGACAGTAAGTAAACAAGATAGATATGTAATACTTTTTGGAATAAACATACCAACAACAACAATTTTTTTATAGCATAATAAAGAATATTTTTAGTATTATGCCTTTTGCTTAATAGATTTCATAGTTGGTACTTAAGAATGAAAGAAAAATTATTTTAATTAAATAAATCATTCAGTCATATGAGTATTTTTAATATTATCAATAATAATGTATACATCGACGTTTGACTATTACACATATTTACCAAATTTCTAATAATAATTTAGAATCTAGAAAATTTTATGATAATTTATATGTTTGTTATTTACTCCCAAAAGAATTCTTACTACTATTGCCAATATAGCCATTTACCGGCTAAACTTGGCCATTTTCAATCTTTTTTAGCCATTCTAATTTTCATTTCAACCAGTTTAGTAGTTTTTATTTTTTATGATAAATATAAATAATTATTAAAAGAAATTTCACTATGTAAACTATCTTCTGTACAATATATCCTAAAATATTTCAAAGAAAGGCCAAATATATAAAAACAATATTAGTATAATATTAGTTACAGTGCTATATTCGGCTAAGCTGAATTATATATACCCTTCACCCGTGTTGAGATGAAAATGAATTACATTATACGAGTATCTATATATATCTATGTAAACAGTATTGACTTTAAGTAAATTACATTTTCTAATAAAATTGAAATAGACACACAGATGGTACCCGTGCCGGAGGTGAATATATGCAATTAATGTAATCAAAAACCGAAATCGAAAGTTGATTAACCGCTTTTTACTTTTTAAAAAACAGAATAATTTTTGTTCTCGAACTATTTGAGAGTCCGGTTTTTTCTGTCAGTTAACCGGGTTTTTATGAAATATTTTTTCATTTATTTTTTTTACTACAGCATTCCATTTTTCCCATTTTTAACATTTCCTCAGGAAACTTTATTTAGGGCCCGATTTATTAAAACAATCATATTATTTGAAAATAAAATTTGTAGCAAATTATAGATTTTTTCAAGAGGTTTTTGAGTAATTTTCATACAAATTTGTAAACAATTCTCTTGTACTGAATCAGGTCCTAAATTATTTTTACATTTGCATTATTATCTGCTAAAGTTTTTTTTTTAGTTTTTTTTTTCTAATTTCTAATTTATGATTTGAGTAACACTAGACATATTGAAAACTGAGATTTTTATACTTTTTAGTTTATTTATTCTAACATTTATTAACAAAAACTAGGTAGAGTTAATTTTAATTTTGACGTTTGTCATAAGAAAGATTTTCCTCACCCAAAATAAGGTAAACTTTAGTAAGTAGTTCAAAAAATACAAAACTTAGGTACAATGCTCTGACTGCAGAAGAGCGATATGACGTTTGACTTTTATATTATTTGTCATTAAGAATGATATGTGCTAAAAGTGAACTTTCTTTAGTAAAACGAAAGAACATTTTAAAAATATTTATTTTTTTAGTAAAATCCTGTTATCCGGTTTTTTTAAACAAAGTCGTTTCCGAAACCGGTTAAAAAAATTTCGATTAATACGAAAAATGGTTTTTTGAATATGGCGGTTTTTTGAATACACTATACGCAATGTTAGATCTCAGTTAGACGTCACATCCACATTTTACGCCTACTTGTAAAATAAATCCATTTCTTAAATCTCGCATGTATAGGTTATATTTTATCTTGATCGGATGCCACACCAGCGGATGAGCCAATTTGCTTAAAATTTTCACATCATCATCCTATGTGAATCTCAGTTCAAATATGGTATTTTGCTTTAATCGTCATATATGCTTAATATTTTAAAATTGGTGTTAATCATGACATCGGAAATTTGTAACATAAAGAGTGTCCAAAAACTCCTTGGGCATATAAGATTCTCAGGCCATCTGTAGTGAAGAGCTGAATAAAGAATATATATGCACAATTATAAATTCCTTTTTAGTTTTTTACCAAAAAATGTCTACCAAAAAAATAACTTAGAATTAGATATTTTAAACTTTATTTAGAAAATTTAATTTTGGGGCTCTAAGGCACCACTTTACCAAACATAATATGTTATCTCATTAACTACATTTAAAAATCTAAGAACCAATTACTGTTAAGTGATAATATTTTAAGAATAAACATCTCAAATACTCAGTTTTGCTTTTTAAACTTATTTTTTCAGAAAGAGTATACCCATATTCAATTGCATTTTACGAGGATAAAAACTATGGCTTTAAGATTTGTGGTCTAGAAGATCTCTACCAGACTACCTATTTTTGCTGGAAAACAATTATATGTATTCCTCATATGCGTGAACAGCACAAAATTCAACTGGACTACCTACGAAGTTTTGTTTTTTCCTTAAATATTTAAAAAACTATTTTAAAAGCTTTTTAAAACTCATACATTAAAGAAATTTTAAAAATTTAAAAAGAAATTTGAAAAAATTATAAATACAAAATATTCATAAGTTATCAAAACAATAACAAACAAAAAGTTTCTTTTTAAATTTAAAACAAAATTTTAAAATTTAGTTTAAAAATGTTTTGGGATAAGAAATTTTAAAAATAACAGTCGACTTTACGGGTTTAAATTCGAACTTTATGCTTCTGTGCTTAGGTTGTATGTGTTGTATACAGCATTCAACAATGTTGAAAAATTATATTTTTTTACACAAATTAAAATGAAACTATTTTTTTAATTCAGATTTTAGAAATACCATGTGGCCTTGGGGATAAGAATTCAAAGGTAGGTGTTTTAAAATTTTCATATGGGTTTGAATCCTGGCGAAAAGATATGTAATTTTTATTCAATAAATCTCAAAGAAACATTTTTAGTTAATTAAAAGTATATTTGACATTTCCTTAATTTAGCATTTAAAAATTTTCTTTTTTTTTCTTTTAATATAAATTATAAAGCAAATTATATAACAAATTTCAAAGTCTTGGCCAAGGATCGAACTCAGAATCTAAAGTCTTTCAATCACAAACCCAAGCAGTATACCACATCACATATGTTAAAATTTGCTATCTTTATTGCTTACATAAAAAGCTTAAAACGCCACTCAAATCTAAAAAATATTTTCTTTAGAAATTATTACTTTTTTTTTTAATAATGTAAATGTTTATATATATATTTTTTTTGTTTAGTAAAAACAGAAATTTACAAAGAATTTCTGGAATAAAAACTCAGCCTTAAGGGTTTGTAGTATAAAACACTTCCTCTGGACTATTCACTGTCACAAAATTCCAATAGAAATGCATTTATATATTATTGTACGTGAAACAGAAAATATTAATAAATTTATGCAAAGAAAATTAGAGAAATGTTTGAAAAATCGCTTATAATTCCGCCATTCCTAAACGGATTTCGCTAAATTTTATTACCAAGATTTACGAGACTATATGCTACATATGTGTTGAAAGAAAAATGTATTTACTGGACTATGAGCCAAAAAAAATCCATTTCAACATACATTTGGGCAGACGACGGACCGACAGATATATGTTCTCAAAAGTTATTTTTAATATAACAATCACGAATATTTTTTAATTTGAGGCCCTGGATATATATTTAAAGACTTATATGTAACCTTTATGTGAAAGGTATAAAAAAGTACTTTTATCAAGACTAAGTTAACAATTATACACTTTTTTATTAATCAAATAAATGCTAGTGACGGAATTGCAAATATTAAATTTCATTCCCTATATGTTTGGTCCCCAAAATTTTTAAAAATAGTGCAATAATTTTAATGGACCTCAGAACGTATTGATTAAAAATTATGATAAAAACAATAGAAGCTTATTAATTTTATGGGGTTTTAATATTTATTTTTATTTAAAAGCTAAATTGATAAAAGTAAAGACATTTTTTATAAAATGTAACTATTATATAATTATAACAAGTACTTTATTTAATAATTTATTTTTTAATTGTTTAAGTTTTGTTCCTAAAAATGGTTGCCATTTTTTAGTCGAATAGTCAATGTTGTAAAAATTTTACGGAATTATTTATGTAGCAACATGTTTAGCTACAATGCTGCTTCCTAGCCATAATTAAATACAGCATCTTTCAGAGCACATCCTATAAATAATCTGGCTCTCGCAACTTGTTAACTCTCATTTTTCTCTGGCTTTATGCCAGTAATGGCAAATTGTTTATTTTATATTGTACCAACCATATAAATACAAAAGTATTTTGACCATGATGGTACCAATTTTGTAAATATATTTTAATTACAAATATTTACATAGGAAATGAATATATTATAAATATTATTTGTAAAAAATATTATTATTTAAAAAATTTCTTAAGTTCAACTCTATACAGTAGAAAAATTAATTGCAATTCTTTTTTTTTCATAATCAGGGCAACCAAAAATATATTTTAAAGCAAATGTTTTATGCGCATAAAAAATGTTCTTAAACTCGGAAAATATGCCCTTAAAATTAAAAAACATACTCTTAAAATATTATTTTTTTTTCTGGTGGAAATCTAAATGATCTACTATTTATGATTAAAATAAGTAGGTTTTTATTAGAAATTACTAATGTGTCCCATTTGCACTTAAAAACATTCAATGCTAATACGTTGTATCAGGATATTACAAAATTTGTATTAATCTATAAGATGAAAATTATTGGAGAAACGGATTTGAATAACGTATGTGAATGAAAAGAGAAAATTTCACTAAAGTCAAATTATACTGGAAATTCTATTGGATGTTAAAAAAACTCAATTTTTCTCTTAAGTATAGAATGTTATAAATTATCCTCTTTAGTGTAGAAAACTGAATTTTTTTTAAATCTCTAATTTTTAAGAAATCGTTGGCTTTAAAATATGTTGAACTTTTCCCATATTAGATGATGTATTTAAACAACAAATGACACGAATAAACTGACAAAAATGAAGATAAAAATCATTCAAAAAGGTTAATATAACCCAAAAGATGTAGATTTCCCTTTTTTGGTTATAGACATTGCAATCAAATTTAAAAAAACAGATAAAAGTCACGAATATAGAACCCGTTTTTTGTAAACTATCGCGATCACAGAACCTGCAATTTTAAAAATTAAGCCCCCGCGATAACCGGGCCGTCGAGATAATGGATAGTCGCAAATACCGATATTGCACTGTATTACTGAATATTTTGAATTCAGCCTCAAAACTACTGTTATATATATAAAAAAAAAAAAAATATGTTGCTATTAAAAAAAAAAAATATATGATAATATAAATGCAAACATTTTCAATCGAAAGCATAACTATATCGACATACCAGGAAGTTGATATGCGTCGCTTTTTCTATCGAATTCTGATCTACTTAGTAACACCGTTCGGGAAGAACTGTGCCACTAAGCGATAGTTCCTTTTGAGAAACGCTTTAGTCAGTATTGAATGTCACTAATTCGAATCTTCCAATCTCCACTAAAGCGTTACTCAAAAGATGATATCTTTAACTATATGAGAATTCGATAGTAAAAGGGAAACATATCAACTTTCCGGTGTGCCTATGTAATTACACTTTCGATAGAAAATATTTGCAGAATTTTAAAACTATTTTGCATAAAATTTTTAAAATAATAATGTCAGTATTACTTACATTTTAAAATGAAAGATTAGGAATGAACAAAATTATCAAAAGTAAATATATTAAAATTTTTTAAATCACAAAATTAACTTTCTAATATTTATTATGGAAAGCAATAAAATTAATTACACAACAATATTTGCAATTCAAATTTACATTAAAAAAAATTAATTAAAAAAGAATACTAAAATAATATTTTAAGTACAAAATTAGAAAAGAATATTTGTTTCTTTCAAATTTAATAAAGTAGGTATGTATAATAAAATAAGAATAATTATTGAATCTAATTTATTTTTTAAATAACAAAAATAACTCTTCCTTGTATTTATTATAAAAAAACAATGAAATTAATTGCACAAAAAATTTTGAATTCAAATGATATAGGAATATTTCCAAAATTTTCTGCAGTTATTAGTATGTTCGGCGACAACGTATGGTTTTTAAAAAGGTTATGATGTTCGCATTATAAAGTGTATAATTCAATATTTCCAAAATGTTTTTCTAAATATTACAAGACTTCATTATTATTTATTTTAATTTTGTATAGAATTTTCTATGTAATTAAAATAAATAATTTTTTTTAGTTAATTTTTTTCTAAAATCGCCAGTTTTCTAAAGAAAAATAATAAAGAACAAATGTATTACACCTTTTACAAGACGAACACCATATACTTTTCTGTACCATTTTAAATCATTATTTAAGTTTTATCTTATCCCTGAAAGATTTTTCAATAATTTTTGTCAATATTTCAGATTTTTGAAACTTATAAATAAATACCGATACTTAACCAAAAATTACCATAATCTACTCTACACATTTCAAGCATTATAACAAAACAATTTCTTCAAAATATTTAATAACAAGAACAATGTTTGAATTCTTTTCAAGCTTTTAAAAAAATTTAATTTAAAATTTTTAAAATTCAAATTTAAAGTTCAAAAATTCAGATCTGCTAAAATATTTCTCAGATACTCTAATGTAATGCATTCTCAAAATTTTGATTGCTATATATACATATTCGTAATTTTTTGTTCTATAGAAAATAATTCTGAAAATTAGCGACTTTTGCTGCGGGCATGTCATACATAAGTCAAACTCCCACACTTTTAAAAAATATTGTTTAAGTTATCAAGAATTTTATATAAAACAGAATTTTTTTGTCCATGTTCTGGCCCTCAAACTGTAATATTTTAATAACATATCTTAATTTTATAGAAAATGTTTTCCTAAATATATTCGCTTGCCCAGAACTAGTTGAAATATTAATAATTTCTTTTTAATTTTGATAGACGCTTACCTTAATTTCTTAATTTTCCTTTTACAAGTAAAACGTGAATTTTTTGTTTCACTATCAGCTTACATAAATAATTTTAGTTAATATCAATATTTTTTCACTCTAATCACTTCAAAACTTATATTTTTACTAAGCAAAATTATATTGTTTCTGCTTATTCTTTTTCCTATTATGAAACAGTCGTCAAAATTATGATTTTATGATAAAATTTCGAACCTAATGTGTGTTGTTTTTGTAAAATTTCGCACATTATACTATTAATCATCTTAGAGTGCCGAATGCGACGGATTATGTGGATTGGTAAACAACAATCTTCCAAATGCTAGAAAAGGTGTTGAAAAATAGTGCTTTCGTTTTTGGATAACTTTAACTGTTATCCAAACAACTTCTAATAGTTATTAAAGAAGTTACGTCTAGAAGATTCAATTCGTATACTAATATATTTTGTTGTTAGAAAATTGAGAGAAATCTTCTATTACACTTCTAAGGATGGCGAAGAAGTGAGCTATTTCGAAAAAGAATTCACTAAATGGTTGCAGCGTAAGATCATATCAAATTGTACGAAATGAGTCGTGGTAGTAGTACGGTATCAACAGATATAAAAATGTACAAAAAAAAAAAAGTACAATTGTAACATATTTTCCATCCGTGCTCTATGCCAAAGTAACAACAAAACCACGCGTTGCATCTTTTAACGAGAGATATTTCGAATAACAGGAAAACACCGGTTGAGATGTTTTTAGTGTAAAAATAAAACCAAACAAAAATACTCACACATATAAACGAAGAAACAACAACAAGGACAATGACTACAACAACTACATACTAACATAACATCACATGTAAACAAAGCAAAACAGAACACAAGAGAAGGAATAAAGCACAAAAATACATTTTCCTATGGACCATTTTAAGGAAACTGAATTCAGTTTTCGCACGATTGTCAAATGGAAAACACGTCTAAAGCGGATAAAATATAGACAAAGTGAAAATAAAGTAAAATAAAAAGTGACCAGAAAAAAATTCAAGTATTTTTTTTATGCATGAATACTAAAGAAATATACATATATAATATTAACACACACATATATATTTATATATATACGAGTATATACAGTAATATTAAACACCTACATACCGTTATGCGTACATACACATACATACATTTGTGTTGTTTATGAACGGGTGAAAGGAAGTGTGTGGATAAGTAAATGTATGAGTATTTTTATTTGTCAGTTTTGGGTGAAATTAAATAAATAGGAAATCGAAAATAGAATTTAATAAAAACCTTTTACTGGTACAGAAATTAATCATTTTGTATTTTTACGCTTGTGAATTGATTGTAAACTAGACAAATAACAAAAATCCAAAATATTAATAATAATTATAATAATAATAATAATAATAATAATAATAATAATAATAACAATAATAATAATAATAATATTAATTATAATAACAAGAACAAAAAAAGAAATCAAAATTCAACAAATCAAAACTGAACATGAAATGTGCAAACAATCTAGTAAAGTGCAATGAGTTGGAAAGTGAAATAAAAAGGAAATGTTAACAAAGAAAGAATAAATAATAACAGCAAAAACAATATCAAATTATAATCAATTAACTGTTGGCCAAAAAAAATCAAGTACAACAAACAAAAGAATTACAAAAATACAAGCAAATTGTATTGAAATTCAAATAAAATTAATTAATGAATTTAAGCCAAAGAGCATGAAATAAAATACCTATTGGAATAAATAAAATCTAAAAAATCCAGGAATAATTTACCTACCAAATTTATTAGAAACTAAATGTAAACAAATCAATGGCAAAGTCTACAAATCATTTGAAAAAATTAAGATTGAAATTGAAAAATGAAGCTTGAAAATGAAAAATTGTGATTGAGAAAAAAAAAAACAGAAAATTAGAAATAATCCCATACACACGTACACAAACTCAAACATAAAATCTACGAAAAGTGCACAATAAAAAATGAAAAACAAAAACAAAACAAAAATAAGAAAAAATCGTCAGTAAATGTCATGTTCAATGCTTTTGTCCATTATATTTGGAATTTAATTTATGTTTTCATTGTTAGTCTTTTTTTTCTTTCCCCTTCTGGACTTTTCACACGTTACAGCGATTTGTGTGAAAAATTTACTTGGCACAAATAAATTAAGTGTCCTTGATGTCTCAAACTTTAGACATCTAATTGCATGGGTACAGACAGGAAATGTACGGACATAGATAATATATTTTGTATTTAAATCTTTAATGAAATAATAAAATTTCTTTAAATAAAAAATAAAAATAATGTTTGAGAAATATAAATATTGTAAAATTTGTAGATGTTGGGTAGAATATAACACAGCACAGTGATTCCAAAACACTTTTTTGGAAATAATTCTATCACTTGAGAGCCGTTTTAGATATCTAAATAAAATGTCACACGGTCAGAGCTAAGGTGCTTTAAAGTTGATCTGAAGGAACATAGATCCCTAGAGGGGCACGGTAGATGGTAGAGGTCTAAAGTTGGTTACCTCTCTTCTTCTGAAAAATTCGCCAAAGCAAATTCTACCCCCATTTTTGGCATAGTTTTTTTAATTTTTTATTTTAACTTAACTTGGATCTTAATTTGAGCCCTAAAATTTTTGGAAAATATTCACCAGATTTTTTTACAAAATTCTAAATAATATTGAACAAAAAACTTAGAACAAACCTTGAAAGTTTTGGTAATTGTTCATAATTTTGTATGAAAAATCCAGACATGTTACAAGTGCAAGCGCAATGTAAAGGTAACAGAAGATGTTGACATTCTACTGCTGCTCATGCTGCCTTTACATTTTTCATAAAATAGGGATATATAGGCAGTATATTTTTTTGTTCAATCCGGATTATACAAAATTGTATAATCCGGATTAACAAAAAAAATATCGCCACCTCTTTTTCAAAAAGGTGGTGATATTTTTTCAGTTTAAAATCCATTATTTTCCTCTTGACCATACATTTTCTTATGCTTCTAAAAGAATGCGTAACGCAAATGCATGTAAAGCAAATCCGAGGGCATTTGGTGTCACAATCTCCCAATAGCGCTATTAGAATATCGCTAATTTAAAATTTTTTTTATTTTATTTTTTTTTATTTTTATTTTTTGTAGAGCTTAAGAATGACAAAGCTTAAATTAAAAAACAAAACAAAAAAATAACACCTTGATTACGTACTTACATTTGTTCGCTAAATACACAAAAATATTTAATAAGCCACTCATCTGATAACGACAGGGTAACTATTTTACTGAAAAAAGTAAATTTTTATAAAAAAGTTTTCCCGAACTGTGATTTTGGATATGTCGGTACAAATACGTGGGAATATATTTCTATTTTGGCTTAATGACAACCTTTTTGATATTATATTAAAATTTACAATGATAGCTTTATTTATGTAGATTTTATTTAAGTTCAAATATTATTTTTTATTTACAAAATAACAATAAACATCAAAATTTGACATTTTTGGATTTTTTGATTTAATGAGAAAATATAGTTCTAATAATTTACTATTTATATATTATAATTTTTCAAATTATAACCCTTTCACTGATACCAAATACTTGTAGATAGTTTACATATTCATTTTCAAACTAACTGAAGCTTGAGCCTTTCAGGGTCAAGCTGCACTTATGTATATATAATGCATAGCTAGCGTTACAGTTGTGGATTTTGCAAAAGTGTCCAAAAAAGGGGATGTCAAAAAATAAAGTCGCCAAAAAGGGATTTTTTTTTTTTGGAAGAAAAGAGAAAAATGGGCTAACTGCTTCAATACCTAAGAAGCTCCTTAAAATTTGTTTATTTGATAAAAACAAAAAATATTATCAATAAATCAATTTTATTAATAACAAATTAATTTATTCATAATAATTTTTACAAAAAAAAAAAAAAAAAAGATTTACTCATAAAAATAGTTAAAATAAAATTTTCTTTTTTTTTAATTAAACTTCTGTGCTTTTGCAAAAAGTCTTCATATGGACTTCGGTCTTACAAATCCCCGTCTAACAAATTTAGGACTGAGAGCATAGATTCGCTAGTAATGACCTTAAGTCTGCTGGATAATTTATTTTCCATTAGTGATAATTTAGGAAAAAGACGTTCCGCCGAGGCGCTGCTATGAGGCAAAGTAAAAATATAAATTAGGATATATAAATATTCATCAAATAATTTTTTTAATTTTCCCAATCCGAAACAAAAAGACTAGACATTTGATATTTTAAATAGTTGTTAATAAACTTAATCCTTACCTTTAGTTTTTAACACCTTCAGTTAATTCATAAATTATTCACGATTCTGTGAAACAATTTCAAAATAATTAATTTTTTCATGGGATTTTAATATATAATGATTTGAGATATTGAGATATTAGACTTACTTTTTCGTCATCACATTGTCTTAAAAAGTCGCCATTTAGTTCTATTTTAAAAAAGGGGCCAAAAAAGTTGCTAAATGGCTGAAAACGGAGCAAGTGGCGTCTACAATCGTCAAGCGGTAACTCTGCACACAGCTGTTTTAAGATGTTTTTTTTTTTCTTTTTTTTAAATAATTTTGTTTAGCTTTTGAACCGTTAAATATATTTCAATGAAATTTCACATAGTTATTGCTTAGGTATTTTGCAACTATTTTGGAGGGGCATAATTTTCTACCTGGTCTCGGTGTAGAGGGAAGAGTTCCGAAATAGGTCACCTCGGATAATTGTAGTTATTAGCTTTAGATTTATATTACTTAAAATAGCTATTTTTAATAAAAAAAAACATAGTGTATTTTATTTATTTGAACAAAATATTCATTTATCAAGAACCGCCTGAATTTCACCATTTTCATACTTTACATTATAGTTTTTATTACATTTATTTCTTATCGATGTTACAGCAGGATTGGAAAACAGTAGAAGGTAACTCAAAAGGTTTTGGTTTTGACTTTTTCTTGTATTAAATTGTTGAATGTAGTTGAAGTTACAGTTTATGGCCTCCTGTGCCTCTTCTGTTAATTAACCTATTGGTAACATGTTTGATTCCAAAATCTGACGACCGTTTTGATGTACTTTACAAACAGTAGGTGATAATTCGCAAAAGCTTTAAAGTGTCTGCGGTAAATAATTCAAATTTTTCTGCATTTATATATATTATATTGCTATTAATATCATATGATATCACTGTTTTTGTTGGTTTGTTTTTGATATGATACGCAATATAAATGATGTATTCCAAAAGCGTATAAGGGCATGTAGGGGAGGTATAAAAAAGTTTATGACATCTTTATTGATATTTGTAGAGCAGTCTGCAGATTGCAAGTTTGTGAAAATTATGATTTTTTCAAACATGTCCAGGTTGAATCAGTATTTCTAGTGGCATTTTATACTTCTCCATCAATCATTATTATCTGAAGTTGAAAGTGTATGTTGATATAATAATCGTATATTTCAATGCAAACTGGAATTAAATTTTCAATCGATAGTTTGATTGTATCAAATCAGTTTTGTGTGCATGATTTACTTTCTTTTATATATTGAACCCTTATTTGTCTGCAATATACCTTTGATCCTGGGGTTTTCGAATATATTTAGTAGCATTAGTTAACGCAGATGATTCATTCGAATCCTTTCTTAAGCGTAGTAGAGCCAGTGATGCCACAAAAGCACTTTTGTAGTCTCTACAACTTTCTCCTGATGAAGTTTGTTTGTATTCTGATAGCGCTGATAATACATCATATCTCTATTTTCATATTAACATCAGATCCGATGTATCAAGTTCCAATGCATGGCTCGTTTTTCAAAAATGTTGAGAGAAGTCTTGAGGTAGTATTTTCAAGTAACTGCGACAAGTCAGTTCTTTCATTGTCCACTTTATTAAGTGGTGGGACAATGTTTTGCTTTTTTCCAGTATATCTTTGTAAAGTGGTAGAATTAGGTGTCCTTTATCGTGCAAAAGCCTTTCTCAATTATACATATTTAGTTTTGCTTAGTCCTAACTCCAGCAAGAGCGCTATCGTCTCATCTTTAGAAAACTCAGCAGCTGGTGAATATGTTGGAAATTTTCAATCACTTTCAATAGGTTTTTCCAACTAAACAAAATTTTTTGCACTTATAATATCAAAAAGGCATAACAATTGATCGAATATTTTTTTAATTTAAATTTAAATTTAAAAATTTTCTTCGTTCGAAAAGAATACAAATATTGTTCGTGGGATAGTCGAATAATTTCTGTTCGAGTGACAACCCTAATCCTGATCCATTCATCATAGGAAGTTACGAACAATTCACGTTCGATTCACACCGAAGGGGTTCGGAAAAAACGATCTTCAGCCACTACTTATAGAATTATTAAATTATAAATTTTTTTTACAGAATTTCTAATAAATATAATTTTGAAAGAAATTTACGAAACCTGCTTAAAAAATTTTTCAATATTATGAATATGTGGGTAAAAATTTTGTTATTCAATTGCTAATATCTCTCGCAAATACGATATCGTCTTATGGTAAATATCTTTTAAATAAGAACAACAATATGATTTAATATTATATCGATATCAAAAAAGCTCTTCTACGACATACATATACTCTTTCAGTTTTCATTCAACTTGATTAATCAGTAGATTAAGCAATTGATCAAATTTCCATTTCTTAGTATATTTACAATCCTATTTTAAACCTGCTAATGCAATGACTCGTATCCAATTTAGGTCTCAGTTGTTCAACTAATGAGAGTAGTGATAACTATATTTTTTTTATCCGGGATCCCGAGAATATCGGAAAGTGGAAAATTTTTTCCTGCTCTCCCGGGAAATTCCGATCCCTAGCTGCAGCACACATTTACCATAGAAATGTAGGAAAATGTGCAAAGTTTACTGAAGCGGGTTAAGTTTCAGTTAGTTTTTAAACGAATGTGTAAATGTGCACAGTGGGGCCGAATCGAAATTTTTTGAAAATAAATCTGTAACTTCTGATCGGCTCCTTGGATTTTCATGAAATTTGGTGTATGCGTAGCAGAGAAGTGTATAATGTTATGTTTGGAAGGGGGGCGCAAAAATCTCCCCAGGGGTGGAGCTAGGGGGGCTCAAAGTTAGGTACCTCTAACATAAAAAATTTTAATCGCTTGCACAATTTTTGTTTCTCGTCCGATTTCAAATATTTTTATATATTGTTGTAGGCCCTGATAAGCCCTATAAAAAATATGCTTATATAAAAAATATGCTTATTTATTTTCTTAACTAGTTAAAGAATAAAATTATCTATTGAATAAAAAAAATTGAAGTCGACATCTTTACGGGGTCCAAAAATAAAAGATTTTGAATTTGAAAATTTCAAAAAAGACGACCTTTTGTATTTTTTTAGCCGAAAAAGTTTCTACACTCTTTTTTATCTAAAATAAAATTTTCTTTAGTAACATATAATAATTTTGCACTTTTCTGAAAGATAACTTCACAGAGATGTCTTTAAGATAAAAAACAAGCCCAATAACTCAATTGGTCATGGTATATACCCTCCCGAATTCGATCCTTTTTATATGAAAGTTTTGATTTTAGACAATATTTTATCAAATCCCAATACACGAATCGGCAAGCGGCATACATTTTAAGAATCTTCAATATATTGTTAAAAGTTCTAAATTAAAATCTATGGGACTTCGAAAAAATGTGGATTCTATAGCCAAAAATTTAAAAATACCATTTTAGGTAATTTTGATTAGTTTATTTGGGAATTCAGGAAAACCGTACCTGTGATTGAAATCTGGTTAACGCGCTTTTATTTATATTAACAAGATCCTACAAATTTTATTAAGATATCTTTATAAACAAATATGTTATTAAAATTAAAAAAATTGTATTTCCTCCAAAAACCCAATTTGGCCTTTTGTTTGGTTTATTTCTAAATAGCCGAAGAAATTTTAAAAACATGTATTCCAAATTATCCTTATCTTTTAGCATGTATAATTTCCGAACTTCTGCAAAAAGATTCAAGTCAATATCATGCCTCATTTCAGAAATATGCGCTTTTATATTTCCAATTTATTGTATATATGACTATATTTTTACAAACTTGCAACTTTTGCCTTTTGAATAATTACTTAGAAAATTATGAATATTTCTGTATACTTTTACTAATATCTATACACAAAATATTTTTATAAAAATAATTAATAAATATTTTTTATTTTTAAAAGCGTTGCCACATTTCCCAAATTTAAGTAAATCTTTATCCTTTTCTAAGCATTCATGTATTTCTATTAATGAATTTAAAATAACAAAACAAACAAAAAATGTCTATTTTAATCAGTATTATTATTTTTTGTATTTATCACCTTCCTTAATATAATAATAATCGATTTCTAATACGACTTTTTATTACTTATTTACATTAAATTTATGTAGACAATTTTTCTAATATTTTAAACTTATACTACTTATTTTCTATAAAATAATCTGTTGTATCTGTATACATATTTAAAATATTATAAAGTTCCTTCAAGTCTTCAGTATTTTGAGTTGATAAAGGCTCATAATAAATCCAACGTTTTCTCATTGATGATAGTACAGGGTCTGATGATAACAATAGGCTATTAAAAATATCCTCGTTTTTTGACGTTCTGGAGCATTTCCTGGAGTTTAATAATTGAACGTGCTTAAACTGTCTGTTTCTTGCTTCTTGAACTTCTTCTGTAAGCTTTCCAAGTGGAAGAATATTTCGTTCAATTATAATTTCGCCATGGCACAATACTTTATGTACTGTTGGTGTCATTTCTTTCCATGGATATAGAGAAACAAGTAGTTTAGATATTTCTGTTGCATATTCTTCAAATCGAGCAGAGTTAGTTTTGTGCTTACAATTAATTATCATTAATAGTATGTTAGTTCTTTGAAAGAAGTTGTAAATCATTTATTTCATCTTTAATATATTCCACTAAATCCTTTGTTGTTGTCTTCGACTCCCTTGTGTATTAGAACCAAATAGGTCTGCAAAAATGTTTTTACCCCAGAGTGATGTTAAGCCATATATCTTTAAATGAGTTTTTACACTTCGATGAAGATTGCTTTAAGGGATATGATCGTATTCTTAATGGCACCAAATATGCTATAAATACGCCTTTATAATCCGTCATTTTCTTACTTCCACTAGCATGCTTGTATTCATGAAGGGCTGATAGTCCCTCACATCCCCACTTACAGATTAATACAATGTAGCTGTTATTTACTTTTTCCAACTGATCTGCAGAAAAATCTGCAACTATCCTGGTAGCTGTATTCTCAAGCAAAGAAGAATATCCTTGTATGATGGTAGAATTGAGTGTCCCTTTTCAAGTAAAGCTTTTCTTAAAATTTGATATTTTTTTCTGCTGAGGTCCAGTTCAAGCATTAAAGCAATTGCTTCTTTCTCTTAAAAATTGGACTGTGATGTTGGAGTAGGTATACTTACAGCAATCCGTTTAAGACGTTTTGGTGATGTAGTCGGCAGTATTTCAGCAATATTAATTGCACACTTAGGTTGATTTTTCATATTGCTTTGAATGTATCAGAAACTTCTTCTTTCGAAATTACAGAAAGCTTACGGGCCATTTTTTTCTTCTTAGATCTTGTACTTAAATCATCATATGTCTTGCAGGGTGCGCCAGTTGATATTTTCCATGCCGATATTTCTATATGAGTATCCATTCAATCGGAATGTTTAATTTTTAATCTGTTAGTATGCTGAATGAAGGACTTAATTTTTACGTCATACAACTTTAAAAAGCTCTCTATCTGAGATTTACCAATGATGTCGACTTTTGCATGATATGTAGTTTTTATGAATTCTACTATAGCTTCTAAACGATTAAGATCATTTTTAGATAAACTCCACAGAACACAACACAATTGTTCATGTTTCAATGTAATCACCATGGTAATCAACTTCGTTATTATGTTGATAAGGATTAGCTGCGTATTTATATATATCTATTAGATATATCGCACAGGTATATATATTTGCAGTTATTCTGTGAACTTTCATTAGGAAAAATATCTGAAAGAGTCAATTTGGAAGAGTGCCTATACCGAATTCATTGATATTATACGTTGGTGTTAGGTATCACCGGAAAGGATATTATCAGTGCATTGTCACTAACTCAGAAAAATATAGATTTTGAACAATCAGTAATAGATAAATGCTGCAGCTAGGTATTACCGGAAAGTATACCTAACATTGCTACAAGATCAGAAATATATAAATTTTTAACCATCACCAATAGATAAACACATTTGTAAAATTTAGGTAGACACCATAAATGTAAACTAGTAAAATACTTATTGATTAAGTTAAACTATACATTTTTTTTGTTTGTTTTGTTATTTTAAATTCATTAATAGAAATATATGAATGCTTAGAAAAGGATAAAGATTTACTTAAATTTGGGAAATGTGGCAACGCTATTAAAAATAAAAAAATATTTATTAATTATTTTTAAAAAAATATTTTTTGTATAGATATTAGTAAAACTATACAGAAATATTAATAATTTTCTAAGTAATTATTCACGCGAAACTAAAGGCAAAAGTTGCAAGTTTGTAAAAATATAGTCACATATACAATAAATTGGAAATATAAAAGTTTAAGGGCGCATATTTCTGAAAGGAGGCATGACATTGATTTGAATCTTTTTGCAAATGATCGAAAATTATATGTGCTAAAGGATCAGCTTTATTTAGAATACATATTTTTAAAATTTCTTTCGCATACATATTTTACATATTTTTAAAATTTCTTTCGCTATTTAGAAATAAACCAAACAAAAGTCCCAATTTGGGGTTTTTGGAGAAAATAAAATTTTTTTAATTGTAATAACATATTTGTTTATAAAGATATCTTAATGAAATTTGCAGGAAATATGGATCTTATTAATATAAATAAAAGCGCGTTAACCAGATTTCAATCACGGGTAGGGTTTTCCTGAATTCCCAAATAAACTAATCAAAATTCCCAAAAATCGGATTTTTTACATTTCTGGCTATAGAATCCACCTTCTTCCGAAGTCACATAGATTTTGATTCAAGACTTTTAAAAACACATTGGAGATTCCTAAAATATATTCCGCTTGTCGATTCATGCTTTGGGATTTGAGAAAATATGGTCTAAAATCAAAACTTTCATATAAAATGGGTCGAATTCGGGAGGGTATGTACCATGAAAAGTTGAGTTATTGGGCTTGTCTTTTATCATCTCTGTCATTTCCGTGAAGTTACCTTTCAGAAAATTGCGAAATTATTATACGTTGCTAAAGAAAATTTTATTTTAGATAAAAAAGAGTGTAGATACTTTTTCGGCTAAAAAAAAACACAAAAAGTCGTCTTTTTTGCAATTTTCAAAATCGTTTATTTTTGGACCCGGTAAAGATATCGACTTCAAATTTCTTTTATTCAATAGATAATTTTGTTCTTTCACTAGTTCAGAAAAAAACTAATAAAATCGGTCAGAAATACTAGGATATATATGAAAAAAACTGGACCAAGAACATGCAAAATTATGGTGCTTAAAAATTCAAACGCAAATAACTCGAAAACTGTAAAAGATAAATAGGACATGTAAGCATATTTTTTATAGGGCTTATCAGGGCCTACAACAATATATAAAAATATTTGAAATCGGACGAGAAACAAAAATTTTGCAAGCGATTAAAAATTTTTTATGTTTGAGCCCCCTTAGCTCCGCCCTTGGGGTGATTGTTGCACCCCCCTTCCAAACGTAACATTATACTCTCCTGTGCTATGCCTACACCAAATTTCATGAAAATCCAACTGGCCGATCAGAAGTTACAGATTTATTTCCAAAAAATTTCGATTCTGCCCCACTGTGTGCATTGGAAAGGATATAACGTGAAAAATAATAGCGTATAAATAGCAAAGTATTGGAGCCAAATTTCTTCATTAAATTTATCAAAAAACTTAAAATTTTGATGTTTAGTGTTATTTTGTAAAAAATAAAATAATAATATTTGAACTTAAATCAACTCTATGGAAATAAAGCTATCATTATGAGATTTTAACATAATATACGAAAAGCTGTCCTTAAGACAAAAATATAAATAGATTCGCAATTTTTAATTCCTAAATACCCAAAATGTCAGTTCGGGGAAAACTTTTTTCAGTAAAATGGTAAAATAACTTTATCAGAGGCGTGGCTTATTAAATATTTTTTGTGTATTTGGCAAACATATTTAGGTATGTAATCAATGTTTTTTTAATTTCAGCTTTAATATTTTCGGGCTCCACAAATAAATAAAAAATAAAATAAACGAAATAATGATAGGGCTTGAGGGGAGACTGATACTCCAAATGTACTCGAATTTGCTTTACATGCATTTACGTTAAGCATTCTTTTAGAAACATCAAAAATGTATGGTCCAGAAGAAAATAATGTATTTTAAAATGGAAAAATTTCACCACCTTTTTGAAAAAATTCACAAAAAACAAAATTTTTTTTAAATTTTGTATTTTAAAATAAAATATTTTTATCGGAACCATATAAGTATATGATACTTTCACGAAGATTATTTAGAATTTTGCACGGAATCCGGAGGTGACCAATTTTTGTAGGTCCTCCCCTTGTCCTCCAGACCCTCCATGAATCTGTGCTCTTCCAAATCAATTGGAATACACCTCGGAATTGACCATGTGAAATTTTATTCAAATAAATAAGTAGTTCTAAATTTACTGAATTATTAAAAAAAAAAAAAAAACGTTTTGGGAGCTCTTTACATCGTGAAAAATGTAGCGGATTACTTACCAAACAAATGTTAGTTTTATTATTTTCTATCTTTTATTTTCAAACAAATTCCAAAGAAAATATGCTTAGAGCTGCATATATATATTGAAAATGATCAAGGAAGTTATAGTTGGATAATTTTTGCTTTAAATTACTTCAACATGTCAACACTAATTCAAAAATAATTTTGAATTAGTGTTGACATGAGAAATTCTTATGTGCAATGGTAAATTATCCTTGTGAAATTTCACTGTAAGATTTATATCTTAATAAAATTTCTATTTCTGAAATTTGCTTTGAAAATTTCAAGGAACTACAGTTGAGTGATTCCAAGTCAAAACGTACGGACATCTACAATTTCTATGAAATTCACTGCAGACATTGACTATTCAAAATTTTTCTCAAATCATAAACTTTTAGACTAAAAAAAAAATTTTAAATAGACAAAAACTTCACAAGGTGTACTTGTTTAATTGCTATATTCTTAACTATACATGGTAGATCTCTGGGTTTGTTTTATATTAAAGACAAAGATGTTAACTTTTTAACGAAATTTATAAAGTTTTTTTGTAATAAAAGTTCAAAGGTTATATAAAAATCAAACCATTATATCTCAAAAAACGGTATTTTTAAAATTCTTAAAAAATTATGCAACATTCACATAACTCCTCTCCCTACTCGTGTAAAATTTCAAACTGGACACTAAAAAGGAAATTTGTTTGTATGTAAAATTTAAAATATTTAAAAAAAATTAATTTAAAAATATATTTTTTTAAGAGCTCATATTAATAATAATAATAATAATAATAATAATAAATTTTGCAAATACAAATTGACTCCTAAACTATAGCAATGTCCAACATGAAACTTTGCATGAGTATGGGAAATAGTTTTGCCAATATTATATAATTTTTTAAGAATTTTAAAATATTGATTTTTGAGATATAATGGTTAGTTGTTATAAATCTAATTTTAAACTTTTAACTTTCAGAATAATTTAACTTTTTGCGCATTATTTAAAAATATCTAAAAAAAAAAATTTATATATAGTTCAGAAGTTACTAGTAATTAAATTTCATTTTAGTCTATTACTTCTAAACTGAGTAAGTGTCCACCTTGAAATTTTGTACGTGTAAGGAGAAAAACTATGTCAACATTATATAATTTTTTAAGAATTTTAAAAATACCGTTTTTTGATATATAGTGGTTTTATATGCCCAAATTTGACCTTTGGAATTTTAATGTAAGTAAACTTTATACATATCGCTATAAAGGTAGTATCTTTGTCTTTAATATGAAGCATAAAATGGGGATCCACCATGTATATTTAGAAATAAAACAAATACACCTTTGTGAAGTCTTTGGCTTTTTTAATTTTTCTTTTTTCATTGTTAAAATCTGTAGTGAATTTCATTGAAATCGGAAATATAAAATCCGAAAATGGCTGTTTACTGTCCGTTTTGATATTGAATAAACCAACTATTTAAAGCTAAAAAATATAAAAAAACCGAGTTGAAAATTTCAAGGATTTATTGTTCATTTTAGTTTTTCACTCACAATTTATATATTAAGGACTTAAAACATTATCCAGCCGTGAGACTAGACTTAGGAAGTTTATATGTTGTATAAATAGTTAACATATTACACCCAGAGAAAAATCGACTAAATACGTGTTGAAAATGTTATCATACAGTGTCAATTGTGACTCCACCCCTTATGTGTCCATATTCAACATTACGTGCTCAAATCTTTATCGAAAATTGTTTCCAATTGGCATCAAGCCGATACCGAAAATTACCAGAGTGACCACAAATTTTTCTCTCAGTGTACTATTTGGCGAAAAGTAATGTCGCACAACAAACTTTATAGTGGAAAAAATAAAAAAATTATTTTAGATTTTAATAACAAAATTTACATCAGATGATAGCTAAAACTTTCAGCCTTTAGAGTATGTTTTGTTTTTTATTATGCAATTAGTCTCCATGAGATAGAATGATTCTAAATTAAAGTAATTTTTCAAGTATTTTTAATATTTTAGCTAACAAAAAACTAGTTTGGAAAAATAATTCGCAAAAATTTAGTTTTAGTTTTAGAGGAGATTTTGTTAACTATATATATTACAAATCCTACAAGGAAAAATATAACATTTAAAATATGAAATAATTACTTTTACACAGTGAAAAAAAATCTGGTAAATTTGGACAGAATTTGAAATATTTTCTAAAATATTATCAACTTTAATAGACCGGAAAAAAAGCACAGTGCAAAACAAGCTAAGTCTGAATACTGTTTAATATTTTGATATATTTTCCATACAGCCTATATTAAATTATATGTGTTTTCTACCAACTTTTGAACTAGCTTAGTATTAAAAATTATGCTAATAGCAGATTCTGAATTAAACGTATCAAGTTTTTCGATTTATCTATTGAAAATTCTAAAGTTACTAACACATTGATAATTTTTTTCAATACATGTCTACACTCAATTGTACAGAAATAAATAATAATAATGTAACAATAATTTGTCCTTAAACAAAATGAATTGCGTATAACTCTGATTAGAGGACATAAAGGTTAAAAAAAATAATGTAAATTTAGACAGTTTTATTCGAGTCAATAAGCGCTATGGCTACACGGAATAATAAAAAAAAAAATAAATAATTTATTTAAAAAAGTACCACAATTTATAACTTATGCGGAATAAAATATAACTTTCGACACTGCTTAAATACAGTGTGCTTATGATATAGACCTTTTATCATCAATTTTGGTTGACCACATAATACTGTGAAAATTTATGAAAATAAGACTTCTGCTTTCTCCAAAATGTTAACAAAAGACGAACTACCTTGAAAAATATTTGTAATATTTTGGATCATTTTTATGTATACACTATCTTAAACTGATCTATATTTTAACTCAATCGGCAAAGAGAGTCCAAGAAATATTTTTCTTTCGAAAGATATAAACCCATTGATATAAATAATGCAAAAATGATGGTCAAAAGATTTTAGAGGGAAAATATTATGTATTATTTAAAGTTAATTTGTAGTGATTTTTTCCCCTTTTTTTTATTTTAATATCTTAATAAAAGTGTACTTATGAATAAGACATTTTCACATTAATTTCGGATGCTCACATGTTTTCTTATTATAATCTTTAAAATATAAAGAACAGTTTTTATTTTTTTCGATTATTTTTATATTTATCTCATATAAAATGATATATATTTTAATTTAAAATGCAATTAGTACCAATTAGATATTTATTTTTTTGATAGATATAAATAGATTGATAGAAAAATTATAAAAATTATTGTCAATAGTTTTCCGAAGAAAAATTTTTATGGATCAAAGTCAATTTGTGGTGAATTTTTAACTTTCCAAAATTTTGATTTGGTTGCATTATTTTTTTTTTTTTTTTTTAATAATATATTAAGCTATGTAACCCGAGGTCTACAACTGAGATTAACGCTGATATAATATGTGAGATAACGCCGGCAGAAGAGAGTAACCAATTTTTTTATATTATATTAAATCTTAAATAAGGAGTAAACGTATTCTAATAAGCCCTATAAGATATCATTATTTTCAATTAGTCTAGGAATAAACATGTTCTTTATATCTAAGAAATTCACACTTTTTTAGCACAGTTTTTACAAAAATATTTTTTAAACTGTAAAACAATCATTAAAAGGAAATAATTTTACAAACAACATTTTTTTTAGTAATTTCAAAATACACATGCACAAACAGAAACAAGCTTTCATATATGTGTATTTTTTTCTTTTTTTTTACTGTTCATCTTATAAGATAGTTGTGTAGAAAATCTCATCATAAAAGTCTCATAATATTTCTTATAATACCAATTCTCTCGAATGTGAATTTGACACTCTCTGACAAAAAAAAGCTTACATATTCTGTTACGTGTAAATGGACTGTAATACAGAGGCGATGAAATTAATAAAAATAAATATCGAGGTATAATAATAACAATAATAATAATAATAATAATAATAATAATAATAATAATAATAATAATAATGATAATAATAATAATAGTAATAGTAAAAATAATAATAATAATAATAATAATAATAATAATAATAATAATAATATTATAATATAATAATAATAATAATAATAATAATAATAATATTATTATTATTATTGTTATCTTCTAAGATACTTTAATATCCGGATAAAATGTAATGATGATTTTGAGGGGTGGGAAAAATCTCTAAATTAAATCACAGTCTAAAAATGAAAAAACTTCAAAATAATTTAAAATTTAAATCGATTAATAAGTTTTGCTCCATTTCCACAAAATTGCAAGGCAAACTAGGATATAATAACCGAATAATAGGTCCGGAAAGTTCTAACATTGAGTTTTTAAGCTCATGATAAAAAAGTCCTTCAAAACTGTTCTAAAAGTGTACAAAAAGAATTCAAATTTTGGACATTAAAAACAATTTAATAAGTTGTCTTTTGAAATAAAAATATTAATAATAATAATAATAATAATAATAATAATAGTGATAATAATAATAATAATAATAATAATAATAATAATGTAAGATTTAGTTAATTTTTGAAGAAATTTGAACATTTTAAATTTTGTTGCAATTTTATTCTACATAGGTTACTTTGGGTAATTTATTGATCCAATAAAGGCAAAATATTAAGAACCTTTTAAATTTGAAAAACTTATTATATATGTAGATAAGATTGGGGTAAAATGGAGCCTACTTTGATCCAACTTCAATGAGGTATTAACCAATAATCTTTTGAACCCTGCAAACATCTGTTATATAGAACGGATTATTGTCTAACATTTTGGATAAAAATAATAAGACTCATGTGTCTTTTGATATTGTTTTCCGGCGTTTTTTCAAAAAACTATTTTTCTGTAAAATGTGAAATGTAAAGCATTATATAGTGAAAATTAAAAGTTTAAGTTTATTTAGTGATTACTAAATATTTTTATATTATGAGAACTTATATGTGCACTTTAAGTGCACAGAGCATTGGCATAAGCTTCGTCATATCTAGTGTGTATTTTTAAGCATTCAATATTTCCGCGATTTTTGAATCCAGATTTTCTTCCCTTAGTTAGCTAATTTATTGGTACTTGCTGAATATAGATATTTTTAGCCCTATCGCTATGAAGTTTACTGAGTTATTTCCAATTTTCAAATGTTCAATTACCCTTACTAAGGCATTACACTTTTGATGTATTTAATTAGATTTTATTATATATGTTCAAATCATTGGATTAAAAACAATAAAAAATACAATTATTTATAATATTTTCAGCAAATTTGCAAAAAATGGGTGAAAAATTTGTAAAATTATACATCTAACTTTACCCCAATATCTTTTTACCACATTGCCCCATTTGCATAATATTTATTTTAAGTAGAGAACAGTAAAAGTTTTATGTTTTAGGGACAAAACCTATTTGCAGTTCCAATATGTGTAGATTAAAGTATTTAATTTTTTATTCACCAAAATGCGCTTGATTCGGATATCCTGCTCAGAAAAACTTTTTTACTATATTTTATTTGCTTACTATCGAAGAGCAATAACTTCCGAGGTTTCTTGGACGAAATATAAATTCGAAATTTATTGCAATAATGACAAACATTTTCCAATAGTTTTCTTTGCAATAAAATAAAAAATACTTGAAAAAAGTAAAATTTTCTTCATAACCCTAAATGTCATACACCCCACTTTCTCCTATGCTTTCAATTTTTTATGTAAAAAACCCCTAATTTAGTACCACATACTTAGTTATATATAATATTAGATGAACAAAATTCACAAATTACAGAGACCCTAAATATTGACCGATTGGTCGGATTTTTAGTATAAACATTTGTTTTGATGAATCTAACAGGAGTGGCCTTGTGGAACCCTAAAAAAATAAAGTTTTGCAAATTTCATATATTTTTGTATCAGTCTAATATTATATATTCTTAACATAAAACTGCCCATTGAGATAATCTTTTCATGATGTCTGTAATAAATTACTATCACGAGTTTTTCAAAATAATGTAGTTAATAAAACGAAACTGAATTATTTTTAATACCTTTTAATACAAGTAAGACGCCGGTTAAAATAAAACCAACTAACTTTGGTCATTAATGCAAGTATTTAACTTAAGAAATGCGTAGATAAATAAAATAATTATTCATTTTACTCATGCTAGAGCATAACTCATTTTGGTTTATAACAAATAAATGTTTTGTGGCACGCATTGTAACAATTATTATGTATTATTTGTGGCACATTTTTAAACAGAAGATACAAGAAAATCTCTTAGAAATACATTAAGTAACATTAGCACGATAAATATAAGGGATTTATCAAGAATATGTGTTTTTTGCCAATGAACCCTTCTACATTATTTATCTGACCAGTAAACATAGATTTTCTCTAATAGCCTATTAGTTGAGATTAAATATACATAAAATCATTTGAAAACTGCATTAACTTAACGTATAGCAATTTCCAATTTAATTATGAGGTCAAAAATTTATATCATATTAGGTATTATTATTAAAACTGTTATTGTATTAAAGTCACTTGATCAGCCATTGTATTTGCATCAAAAAATAAAAAGACTTTATTCATGTTTTTATACATACACATGTTATTGCTTTTTTCATGTATTGGTTTATAACTTGTTAAATTTTTTCCTCTATTCTCCAACAATTCTTCGCTCCTGGTTGTGGAACGACTATAATGTAGTGCTCATTCTATTACAGGAGTATGTATGTATGAATTTCCGTTTCCGTTTTCATTTTTTCCTTTTATAACCGGAAGATATTTTCAGTTTGAACTTTTTTTGCAATTTCTTATGTTCGTACTTCACTGTCACCAAAAGCATTTTCAATTTGTTCTTATAAGCCATACATCGTCACATAAATAGAAAAACTACAACAAAATAAAAATAAAAGGAGTAAAAATAGAAACAAATATGTAGTACGGGCAAAACAAATCCTTTGTTGTCTGCTTAATATGCAATAAGAATACTGATGATGGTGGGTTAAGCAAAGACAGCAACGATAGCAACAACAATAAAATCTTGCGATTTATGGATGGCATATACATATATAAATGTATATATGTAAGCAAGTACGTATGTATGTATGTATGTATGTATGTATGTATGTATTCATACAAATCTCCCCATACAATTGGTGGAGTTTCATTTATCAACATTTTTATTTCTCTTGGTTATTGACAGGCCTGCCAGATTTGGGATTTTAACACCATATTTTGATGCAAAAAAGGATGAAAATTTTTATTTGGGAATATTTTATCGGGGAAATTATGTAATAATTCTATCTTTCGTTTAGTTAATAACATTGGAATTTTGGACAAAAGTATATAGTTTTAAAGACGCTACAGTTACACGTCATTATAAAGAACATGTACAAGTAGTCTTTAATATGCTAACGATTCTTACAAGCAACGCATATGTAGAATGAATAGTTATGAGCTTAAAAAACCAAAGTTTAAGATGGCAATTAATATGAACTTAGGAAGGCATCTTAACTAATTAATGTCCGATCATAACTGATTGAGTATAACAGAATTATCGGCTGTTATTTTTAAATATATACATATATATGCCCGTTTGTCAATCTGTATGTTGAAACGGATTCTTTGAAGTCCAATAAATACATTTCTCTTTCAACATCCGTTCAGAAGTGGCGGAGTTAAAAGCAATTTTCTAGAACAGCCTCAAAAATTTCTCCAATTTTCTCTGTTCAAATTGAATATTATTTTCTATTTCACATACAATATTTTTCTATTGAAAAGTTGAGACTAATTAGTCTACAATAATATTCTAGACTACAAGCCGTTAATCCTGAGTTCGTATTCCCGGGATTCCTTGTAAATTTCTGTTTATAAAAATTTTCTTTTCTAAAAAATTAATTCGACAAGAATTTCTGGGCATATTGATGTGTTCTTTATAAAGAAAGTATCATTTAGATTTGAGTTGTGTTTTAAGATTTTTATATAAGCAATAAAGGTAGTAAATTTCAGCATATCAATGTGGTATGCCACTTAGGTTTGTGACTGAAAGACTTTTGGTCCTGAGTTCGATCATTGGCCAATAATTCTAAAAATTATTTTATAATTTATATTCAAACAAAAATTAAAATTTTGAAATGTCAAATTAAGGAACTGTCAAATACGTTTTTAATTAACTAAAAATGTTTATCTGAAATTTACCAAATAAAAATTTCATTTCGGATCGTTAGGATTCGAACCAATACCATCACTTTAAAGCCCCTATATTTGAATGCTTACCCTCTAATACACAAGGTATTTTGAAAAATAGTTTTACTTTGATTTGTGTAAAAAAGTATTTTTTAACATTATTGAATTTTAAATATATTCAACATATAATGTTGTAAATTGAGGAGTTCATACAATTATTTCTCAATAAAATTATATAGATAGACTAGTGGAAGTGTTCCAAATTAAAAATCTTCAAGCCATAGTTCGAATCCACATTTCACATTTTTTGAGAAAAGTTAAGTTTGACAAGTAAATCTGACTATGTGAGATGTTTTTTCTTTAAATATTATCACTTAACTGTAATTGGTTCTTCGGTTTTTAAATGTAAATAGTAAGATAATATATTATGTTTGGTGGAATGGTGTTTTAGAGCCCTAAAGTTAAAATTGCTAATTCAAGTTTAAAATATCTTATTCTAAGGTATTTTTTTGGAAAAAAAATTTTTGATAGAAAACCGAAAAGGAGTTTACAATTTTGCATATGTAAACTCTTTATTCAGCTCTTCAACACAGATGGTCTGAGAATGTTATATGCTCAAGGAGCTTTTGGAGACTCTTTATGTTACAAATTTTCGATGTCATGATTAACACCAGTTTACAAATATTAAATATATTTCCAGATTAATATATATATATATATATATATATATATATATATTTGTGAAATATAGATTTTGTGAAGGGTATAAGGTATAGTTTCAAGGTATAAAATAATTTGGCAATTTCTTGTGGTTTCATTTTAATCAATGTTTGTTTCGAATTTGACTTTTTTGATATTATGACTCTTTATTTGGTATTTACTTGATATTTTATTTGGAAAATATATGATAATGAAAGTTTACTTACTTATTTTGTAAAAAAAAAATAATAGAAAGAAAGACAAATATATATTTTTTTCAAGAATTTTTCATTTTTATACATCAAGTAGAAACAATAGTAAAACAAATGATTTGCTCAAATATCTCGCCCGTATATTACCCTGGCCATTAGTGTGTTAATATCAATAAAATCTGTTGGCAAGAATTTAATACAACATGTTATATAACTTTAATTCTAAAGTTATTACAATACCAGTTGTCTTGATTTAATTCTTCAAAGTAAAAAAAATTATTATTTTGAATGATAATATGTGTTTTTTTTTTTTTTTTTTTGTTTAGTGGGGAATTTTTTTGGACTTCTTTTTTAAATTTTAGGGTTGGCCAAAAATGGTATCTGGCAGCCCTGATTATTGAAATCTTTTACACAGACTTCCATTTCGATAAACTCATTTATACAAAGCACCAACTCAAACTCATTTTTATAAGGTCCGTATTATAAGGTAAAATATGTAGTTTCTATTTTTTTGTTTTTGTGCAAAAAAAAACTCATTGAGTTGAACAATCTTTTTAGTTTTTAAAGCAGCATATGTACTTAATTTACAAAAACTATCTTGCTAGGTTTTTTTTTCAGGTACTTATTAATTTAGTTTACATAATTTTAACTGAATTGAAATCCATTCTAACAATATAAAAAAGAGAAAAATCGATTAGAAATTATTACTAAGATCATGGTTGAAATATGGCATAATATAGAAAGGGCCAGGCTTGGGAGTAATGACTTACATGCAATTACAAACAATAGTATTTAATTACATTTGAAATCGTTAATAAATAAATCGTATCGAAACGTTGTTAAGAAATTTCAATTTACGATTTTTATTTGAAGAAATTTTGCATATTTTTAACGTTATGCGGCTGTTATTTTTCAAAACAACTTATTCATTAAAAATTTAATTTGAAATTGAAAATTTCAATTGCATATTATTAATTGTAATTCAGTCTGTAATCGATTACCGAATGTAATCATTACCCCTCAAGCCTGTAAAAGGCATATCTTGAATTTTCAAATGAAATTGATACTTTCTCAGACAAAACTTGCTAGATCTATAAAACACATTAAAAAAATTCTAAATTATCTGTTCTAAAACGTAAATAAATTTGACATTTGCCATCATAGCTCATTTAGTTCGTTTAAGGGAGGAGGTACATTTAAAAAAATATAAGGAAACAAAATTTCAAAAAATCGATATACGCTTTTTCTATATAAAGCCAATGACATACATACACCCCCCGAAATATTTATAAGACCAGATTTGTTTTTTAATATTACTATGATACTATTTATAATTGAAATCCTAGAAATATTTGGCATACATATGAAGGCAATTTTTTGGTATGTCAAAATTGGTTCCCTTATACCTGTGTAAAAATAACAGAACTTTTATTTGAGCTTCGAACTAAATAATTATAAAATCAAACATAAGCAACTATTTTAAATATTTTAAAAAATCAAAAATTTTTAGAAAATTTTTAAATTTTTTGTTCATTATATTAATAAAGCATATATTGAGTTATATCATTTCATATTTTTCTTTATATACAATAAATAATAAATTATAGGGTATTTATTTTTGTAATTTCAGATTATATTTAGTGCAGAATATGTAAAATGAATTTATATTAATATGCAAAAAATTAATTTCTAGCCTTAAATTTTTGAGGTGTATTTTTATATTTAAAATTTTCAATAGATATATCAAAAACCAATTCGATATTATAAATATTTCGGGTGGTGTATACAAATGAGTGAAACGACATTTATATTCATATTCCAACATGATTAAAGATATTATTTTTTGAAATATTCTAATACATACATATGAATCTATGTATGTATAATTTTTATTAATTATTAAATTATATTAACACGGCTCTCTTAGTATGAAGTAAAAATAAGGTATCAATATTATAATTAAAGTGAAAGTTTACTAAAGTGAAAGTTCACTTCTTTTAGACATACCTCTTTTTAAACATTTTCGTCCTGCCGTTATATTTTTACGAGCTGAGCAAAAAGAATCAAAAGGTTATTTTTTCGGGTTTTTAAAAAATGCAAAAATTTTTTATATATTATTACCTGGTCCGAAATTTTTGTTACCTCATTAAAAGCCTTCATATGAATGAAATAAACTTTCAGTAAATTTGGAAACTTCGACACTGTTTATTTTGAGACCATCCTATTGTACTTACATACATACTTACATTTGATTGTTATTTTTATGACAGTCAAGTGGTAAAAGTGACCTATCTGTCAATGGCATTTTAAAGGGAAATTTAAAGACAAATAAAGCTATGAAAACAAAATAAAGTGTCATTTATTTTTTCTTTACATTTCCATGTGTTGGTTTATCTTTATCTTTTGCCAATTATTTGAAACATGAGTAGGAAATATACTGATTTTCTGTTTTTAAAATTTAAAAGAACAAATGGCTATAAGACAATTATATTATCTGCGATCGCACTTTAGAAGGTATAGTGAGACGCAGCTAAGATCGCTTAGTTAAATTTAAATTTATTTATCTAGTATAAGAGTAGTTCTAACTTAAATTTAAAAAATGAAATTACTCATAAACAAATTTTTGTCAGTGTGTAAAAAGTAAATGTTAATGGCACTATTGAGCGGAATTATTTTATTTCCAAAAATGTTAACGACATTTATTCTTTAATATTAATTTAATCATTATCATAATATCGATCAGCTTAAACATTGGGTCAAATTGCTATTGAGGGCTTATTAAAACAATTAATTAATTTATTTTTTGGAGGTTTATTTAATCGAATAAGCTTAATTTATAGCAAAAGCCCCCCTATAAGAATATTTGAGGTTGCTAATAGCGTAGAAAAGAGCTAAGTTTGCAATACCAGTCATTTGGGGTAAGTCAGAGAACCAACCTAGAGCACAGTGGAACATTTAAAAAATTATAAACATATATCTTATAAACTACTAGCTGGATCGAATTTAGATGTGCAGAGGAGGACGTAATCTTTCATAAAAATTATTTTGTAGTCACCCCGTTGCAATATGGATTGTACTACAGGGTGTCAAATTGGACATCTTTAAGAGTATATAATATCTAGAGATTAAGGCCGATTTCGAAAATTCTTAACTTTTAAAAAACTTATTCAGATAAAGAAAAACAAGCTTACACACTTAAAATACATTTCACAATTAAGAAGATATGTGCGCTTGAATTTAGCATTTTTAAGTTTTTGCCTTAACTTTTTACACAAATTATTTCTGTCATATAAAAGTAAAGTTATGTTAAAAATATTCAGTAATTTCCAATATATTCCAAAAGAATGTGTTGATTTTTTTTATTATCTCAATTCGTCCAGCAATGATAAATTATCAAAATTGACACTTTGAAATGTCTATTCAAATTTGCGTATATGCTGTTTTCAGTACAATTTGTTGAAACGAATTTTCGTCTTGTTTTATAAACTCAGGACATTATTCTTTATAATTAAATTCTTATCTAGGAACATTTCAAGCACCATATATGGCGATTTATAACCCTATATAGAACAACTGGACTCAATTTACTCATCAAAGTGCCACTTATAAGGCAGAATTTTTTATTTATTATTATTTTATTTTATTTTATTTATTTTTTTTTTGCTAAAATATAGATTATATCATAGATGTCAAAACAAAGAAAATAGCTTAAAATTTAAGTAATGCGGTTATTTAAGTTACATTATGAGAAAAAAAAGCATTTTCAAATTATCGATATTATAAACGTCTTACCAACTAGAGCCAAAAGCTTTGGGGATTTGTATATACATCCATTTGGCATGAACAATATTACCATCTCAGACCAGTAGGTAAAATTTTTGTGGTTTTCTGTTTCGACTTTATATATATATATATATATATATATATATATAGATATATAAACATATGAATTTACATATGTATATGTTTCGTGTATCGATATTCATTTCATGGAAAAAAAAGCGTTTTTAATTAACGATATTATAAAAAATGTATACATAATGTTGCATATTTTAATTTATGTTATATTTGACTTCAAGGGGAAAAGCGGTATGCATTAGAGACAAAACATAAATGTAAGTGTACACTTATATATTTAAGATACTGATATACATTATACATATATATACATGGGTCATTACTAAAAATTTTTAACCTAGCTGAAACTAATAAGTTTTGTGTTTTTCATGAACTAATCATACATGTATTCAAGTCACTTTATATTCATGCAAATGGATTTGAATGTGCCATTAATATATATATATATATATATATATATATATATATAAACATTGGAAATCATAAATAAATAAATTATTATTAGTTTTGCAAAGAAAAGGATTAAAGAAAAGGATTAAATACAAGTATATCGACAACTCCATGAAAGAATGCACAAAAAATTATCGATTGTCTTTCGATTTCCATAAAATTTTGCATGCAAATAGTCCATGGAAATCTATATCGTTTTCAAAACTTGGCGATTTTATTTTGCTTTTTCACTTTCTAAAAAACCAAAAAAGTCTTTCAAGTATATAATTTTAAGTAACAATTTTTCTGGGAAGGACAGGAATTTAATTATATAAATGGGGTTTGAATTGCTTCAAAGCGAATATATCAAAATAATAATAGTTAAAAAAAAAGCATTTTAATGCAATTACTTTTTTCAATTGATTTTTCGTTTTTATTTTTTAGGAAAATTAATTTTTAAAATAAACATCTTTTAGGAGGTACACATATAATATGCATAATTTCGCTTTATCTAAAACCTATTCACATTTTTTCATATAAAAAATTTATTATTTTTAAAATATGTGTAGCTTTACATATTTTATTGAAAATTTATTTGTTTACTTTATAAAATTTATTAAAAATAGTAAACCTATATATAACAGGCAAATTGGAATTTGTAAATAATTAAATAATTTAAAATACACTCAAAGAAAAATTAAATGAATAAACGATTGCAAAAAATGCATCTATAAGTTTTATTTGTGTTTTGCTAATATTTTTGAAAGAAAAGTATATTTTGGAGTCATTCACTAAATTGCTCAAAAAGGAGCGAATAATAACACTTTATATGCTTTTAATGTTACACAAATCCTCTAACTACTTCAAGAGATATGAATATTTAAAGTTACATACTTTCTTTATTTTGTTAATTTTTATACAAAATAATATAATTTCTTCAAAAAGTGAGATAAATTATTATTATATGAAAAAATTAAAACATGTTTTTTTTAATTTTAAAATGCATAGTAGATGCGAACGTCCAAAAAATTTTAGATTTTTATTTCAGTGTAAAGAGTCTATACTTTCCAAAAATGTCTTAAATAGCATATTTAACGAAAAATGCATTAAAAATGCAACTGCATAAAAATACATTATTAAAAAGTCTTTGTTATTTTTGAAATATTCGTATTAAAGCTGATATAAGTAAAATTAAACTGTTTAAAGCTTAATCTGGTTTAAACGCTTTCAATTTTCAATTTAAATACTTTTGATTTTTTTTCTGATTTTCGAGGAAGCGAAATAAAATCGCCAGTTTTCAGAACTTCGCAAAGCAGTAAACTGAAATCGAGAAATGATTTAAGCGTGTGTGTGTACAAAAATTTTTCGGACGTTCTTTCAGGGAATTGTCGATATTATGTCATATATAAGTAATATAAAAGTATATATACACAGTACTATACAAAAACTTAATTTAAAAATTTATGAAAAGAATATTTACATATATGTATATATATACATATAGTTTATAAAAAAGTTTCATCTTAACTGTTATTGAGTAACTGCACTTTACTTTATGTTAATTAATGAAAACTTTATGCTTGAAGTGCCATCAAATAAATATTTAAGATTTTTTTATTTCAGTAAAGGTATTTATTGTAAAAAAATTATTTTTAAATCAAGTTATGACGCAATGAGCTCTTTGTGCTAAATATGGATTAATGAGTAAATCACAACTGACCAGCCGAAGTTTTTAAAAAACAAAAATATTTTAATTTTTCACCACAATTTTAAGCAAAATCTAGTATTTAATAAATAATAGATTTTTTTTTAAATCGAGTTTTTAGTTTAGAAAATCAAGTTTTAGTAAAAAATTAAATTCTTACAGAGAAAACAAACTTATGATGAAATAATGAAATTAATACGCGTTAATATTTAACATTTCCCATAAAATAGTTAAAAGGATTTTTAATAACAATTTTCTAAACATTAACAATAATTTAAATTTAAATTTAAATTTAACCATAGACATTAAATTTAAATGCTAATAAAATATTGTCCAAATAGGATATTTCATCTGCTTCTATATTTGGGCCAATTGTCAAATCGTCAAATCGTTGTTGTTTAAATACATGGCAACAAAATTGTCAATTTTGATCACAAAAGTATTATAAAAGTTGTGTTTTATAGACAGCTATTGTGAATATACATATGTATGCGCAACTGGCATATTCATTATAAAAATGAATGTGGATAGGGGTTTAAATATAAAGCTAAATTAAACTTTAGTTTAACTAATAAAAGATACAAGGAACACCCTAATGACATGAACATATTTACACTTGTATGTGCTACTATTTGTTTAAATGTATTGCTTCTGCTATTTATTGGACTTTGTATTTGTATTTATCATTATTTAGTTTTTTTTTTTTTTGTAATCTGATAACATAGTAGCTTATAGACAGACTTTGATTTAATTTAAGAAAAAAAAGCGAATAACTTTTTAACACCAACTTTTCTATAAACTTATGCTGCTCGTATGTAAACTAAAAAAATAAAAGAATAATTGAAAAGCACATTCAAAAAATATATTGTTCATTTAACATAAAAATCCATCATTATAAGAACAACGTATTGAAAGTTTTTTTACATATATATATATATATATATATACATATATATATATGTGTGTGTGTGTATTTTATAAAAAAAATTCCATAGTATTTTCACTTGTGGCAGAATAACAAATAGATAGAAATCCAACAAGTTATATTGAATTCAATGATTTTTATCATACATACAAAACAAATTTGATATTTTTTATTAAGTTGTTTAGTTGTTACTTTAGTCATTTAACCAGCATCAAAATCAGTTTAAATCTATACAATATAACCTTATTTAAATAGCAGGTTATTATTTGACGTTTGTTTTGATTAAAATTTTTCTAGTATAGACACGCTGTAACAAAATGTTAACAACAAATAAAATAAAACAGATTTGATAAACAATTCAAAAAAGTTTTGAGGCAAAATAATAAAATAAACGGCAAATAAAACATTTATCTATCGATTCCATTGTTTTGACATAGAAAATTAATTATAAATATCTATTGGAATTTATTATTAAATTCGCTTGAATAAAGTCTGAAAGTTCTTAAAATAAAAATTATTAATTAGGAAAATGACAATGACAAATAAACAAAAATTTATAGTGGATATAAAACGTTTTAGAAATATTAAAATTTTTCAAAGAAAAGCTTAATTAACATATTTTTGCAATTATTTGGGTAGGACTTTGTTAAACTCTTCAGTAAAGGTAAAAAGAGCATAAATAATTTTGGCGTCCGTTTGCAATTAACGCAAACGGTTTATGGTCTGTGACCATAATCCGCTAATTTCAGAAAAATTCAAAAAAATTTGTATCAAAATTTTTCTACTGGCCGAAACTGACTTTAATCCTTAATAAGTTTTGCGCTAATACCATTTAAAAAAATTCGTATTTGAACTTACAAGACTTGCAAAATTTTATCACCATAGATTTCATTTTGTGATCATGATTTTTCTTCAAATTTAAAAAACTTGGGTAAAGGTCTAAAAATTATTTAAAAATTACTTTTTCTCATTCTTCTATACTTTTTGTTCACGTGTTTATATTTTTTGATCTCATTTGACCTTGTATAAACTAATCGGACCTTCTGGATAAATTCTACACCATCTTTGTTATTGCACTGACTTTCAATAGCTAAATACAGGGTAATCGAGCTGTGATAACAAAACTTTTTAATTTTTAAAATTCCTTGGTTTTTTAGGCGGAGTTTGTACGCCCTCAACGAAGAACAAATGTTGAAACAAGGATTGATACTTGTTGCAATTGTGCATATTTTGCGATATATGTCGTTGATGTCCCCGAAATATGTAGTCGACGCAGAAGATTGACTCAAACTTTGGAAAACAAAAGCCAACATTTTGCAAAAGGTCAGTTTTTCGTGATCCACATTCACAGTTTCATATAGAATATCAACGAAGAACAAATGTTGAAACAACGATTGATACTTGTTGCAATTGTGCATATTTTGCGATATATGTCATTGATGTCCCCGAAATATGTAGTCGACGCAGAAGATTGACTCAAACTTTGGAAAACAAAAGCCAACATTTTGCAAAAAGTCAGTTTTTCGTGATCCACATTCACAGTTTCATATAGAATATCAATGGATTATAAGGTAAACTTAGTGTTTTGTTATTTTAGCCAAAAATAGGAGGAGCATTAAAAATAAATTTATTTAAAAAAATTACGAATTTTTTGGAAATTACGCAAAAATTTCACTTTTTTGTAGTATTTATATATAGTAAATTGCAATTTGTCAAAATTTTGCATATATTGAATTAAGAACGGCGATAATTATAATTGATCGGGACCATAAATTTAAGATAAATAGTTGAAAACGGGAAATTTTTGTCAAAACACATTTTGCTAAGGCACATCGTGAGTAGAGCACGAAATTAACTATAATTGGCATAATTAGATAATGTTATTAGATAATATTTAACGGAAATATAGAGCCACATCCAAAAATTTTGAAAGATACACATTTTATGAACTAAAAGAATGTTCTTTTTTAGATTCGATACCCACTTTTCGCAAAATTTTTAAGAATCAAGATTTTTATTATAAAAAAATAATAATAATAATAATAATAAAAATAAAAATAATAAAACCTAAAATATGCCGCACTCATATCACCAAACAATGAAAATTTCATAAATTTTATTTGGATAACTTAGTAGGTAATTTTTACCAAAATTATACATAAACTTCTAGTTTATAAAAATTTTTATATGTTCAACTTAAAACCGCTATAACTAAATTTAATAAATAGCTGTCAAGTGTAAGGTACTTTTTTAAAATTGGCCCTTTTAGGGAGAAAATGGTTAAAAACTGTGTAAGAGATTTCAGCTTTTCTTAAGTTGAAATAACTCCCTTTTTTGTTCCAATTTTAATAGAATGAAACGCAATAATTTTAAGTATGTATTTATGTATATAAGGTACTTCAGGAACCCTTATACCAATTTATTACAACTAATTATTTTAAAGAATTATTTATGAGGTAAAAATAGTCTATACGCAGCAAGGCTGCGTATATTGCCTTGCATAAAATATCAAATAATATTTAGGCTTTAAGAAGAGCTTAAAAATACGTGTAACAGTACTTGATAATTGTTTTTTGCCTACGCATATTACATTCTTAATTACAACCATATCATATATATGTAATGCACAAGTGCATATGTAAAACAAAAACCAGTATTTTTATTAATACTTTAATGCATTTAATTTAACGAGAAGAATTGAGATCAACTGCGTAAGCTTTCATGTGTTCTTGACACTAGCCATAAAATTTAAAATAAGAAAAAAAAAAAAAAAAAAAATATAAAAAAGTTTAACTATAAAAAAAAAAAAAAAATAAGAAAGATATGAAATATATGAAAAATAAAAAAGAAAATAAAAATTGTTCACAAACAAACTGTATTTTGGTATTTTTTTTTGGCACCATATGCATATTCTAAATTAGTGAACATAAAAAAAAAAATTTATATCGTATTCGTAACTTATCGAAAAATGACATATAGAAATTGAGTACTTTTTTTAAATTCGAACATTTTAGGGGTAAAAATTATACCCAATTTTAGTACTTTCTTCCTAAAACACCTTTTTTATACTTATTGACGTATACTATTTTAGTATAAGATTCCACTACAATTTAGAAATTCATTTCAATACAATTTTTGTTACATCCATGCGGAAAAAAGGTACCAAAAACATGTAAAAGTGAGAAATTACTCTTTATTCCAACTCAATAATGACTTTTCTATTATATTAAACCCAGAAACATGAACTTGAGTATACTAATATACTATACTAATGGTACTTTTTAAATTTTCTATAATTTTGAATTTAGAAACATAAAATTAGAGATACATGGACCAATGTGGGTAATAATTCAAGGGGGGACTCTATGGTACGTTCTTGTCTTCTAATGGTACTTTTTGAATTTTCTACAATATTGAACCTAAAACCATGAAATTGAATATATATGGTCCTAAGTGAATGATAATCCATAAAACAGAGACTTTGTGGTAGTTTTTTGTTCTTCTAATGGCTCTTTATAAAGTTCTTGAGCGGAGAAATATTAAATTAAATATACATGATCCATTGTGGGCCAGGATTCACAATGGGGGGATTTGTGGGACTTTTTCGTTCTTCTATTGGTACATTCTAAATTTTCTGTAATATTGAACCTAAAAACATGAAATTAAATATATTTGACCCTATGTAAATGAGAATTCCTAAGAAGGCTTTTTTTGTTATTCAGTGGCACTATTTGATTTTTTTTATAATATTGAAGGATGAAATATTAAATTAAATATACATGGTCCTATGTGGGCAAGAATTCACAAGGGGGATTTTTGTGGTACATTTTTGTTTTTATAATGGTACTTTTTGAATTTTCTATAATACTGAACGTACGAACATAAAACTTTTTTGTTTTTCTAAAAACACTTTTCGAAATTTTGGTAATAAAATGAATTAAGCTAGAAAAATGAAATTAAAGATATCTGATCCTATATAGGTAAGAATCCACAAGTCCTTTTAGTCATATTTTTATCTACTAAAAATAATAATAGAAATAATTTGGTACTTTTTGAACTTTCGAATATTTTGGATGTAAAAAACTTTTGCTTTATACGTACTCCTGAGTTATTTAATGAGGAACTCATAAATGGGTATGAAGTGGTACGTTATCCCACAGCTTGAATATTTTTATTTTTAATATAAAATTGGAATCATTAGAACATGTTATTAAGATGTATTTTATTCATTTTATGAAGACTTCAATATTATGACTATTCATATGGGACTTAGGAGTCATACTTTAATTTTTCGATTTTTTTTTGTTGGTATTACATTTTGTTTTTCTCAATAAAATAAGGCACCAAATTTATAACTGGTCTATCTAGGATCGTATTTAGATGTATAGAGAAGGACTTAGTCTTGTAATACGGAACAGGGGTGTCAAAGTTAACTAACTTTGTAATTTCTACAGAATAAAGCCGATCTGGATAAGTCTTAACTTTCAAAAAGACAGTTTTTTTGACGAGGTCAGGAAAAACAAGTATACACACCTATATTATATCTTACAGATACTTAAAAACTACAATAAACTGGAGCATATGTGGTTTTTTCAGCTTTTTGAAGCATCTACATATAAATATAACGTACGCTATGTAATTTCTCGAGTTCTTTGTCACTGCAGCATAGTGTTATTGAAAAACCAATTTTAATAAAATAAATAAAAATTCAAGTGTTCCAAAAATTCGTAACTCTTAAAGGCATTAAAGTAAAATATAAAAAATATATTTAATGTTAAATATTCGTGTTCGATAACCAATTCCTAACTTCTCTATAGGACGTTGAACATTTACTCTTCCATTTGCTCTTCCAATGCAGAATTTGAACTTATCAGATCACATAAAGTTTTTTTTTTATTATTGTGGAGCCCAATTCAAGCGGGTTTGAGCAAAACTAAGACACGCGTTTATAATTTTTTATTTTTTTATTTAAAATTGTTTTTATTTTTTTAACATAAAATTATTTTCTTCATTTCTAAATTCTGAGTCCTCATTGCTTATCTCTTCTTTTTGTAGTTGAAATACTTTCAGCTAATTAGATTTCAGTCTTATGTTCTCTGGGAATTGTTTCGGATATTTTATTAAAACTTTTTAATCTAAAAACTTATATATACCCTTCATATGAAACGAAAGGTATATATAAGTTTGTAATTTTATACGAATGTCTTTAAATATATATTCAGGGCCACAAATTGAAAAATGTTCGTGATTGTTATGATTAAAAATAACTTTTGAAAATATATGTCTGTCTGTAAGTATATATTTCTGTCTGTATGCTGTAATGGATTTTTTTAAGACCATAGTACAATAAATACATTTCCCTTTCAACATACATGTGACATATCATCTTGGAAATTTTGATATTAAAATTCAGTGAAATCCGTTTCGGAATGGCGGAGTCATAAACAATTTTCTAGTCCAGCCTCAAAAGTTTTTCCAATTTTCTTTGCCCAAATTTAATAATATTTTTTATTTCACATACAATAATAATTATATATATAAATGTTTTTCTATTGAAAATTTGTGAGATGGAATAGTATAGAAGAAGTGCTTTAGATTACGAACCGTTAAGCCTGAGTTCGTATTCCCGGGACTCCTTGAAATTTCTGATTTTTATATAAAAAAATCAAAATTTTCATTATTAAAAAATAATAATTTAACATGAATTTCTAGATAATTTTTGATGTGTTTGTTAAAGAAAAGTATTTAGATTTGAGTTGCATGTTAAGCTTTTTATATAAACGATAAAGTTTGTGACTGAAAGACTTTAGGTCCAGAGTTCGGTCCTAAGTTTTTAAATGTTCGATTAAGGAAGTGTCAAATATATTTTCATTTCATTTAAAAATGCTTCATTGAATTCTTACCCCCTAAGGCACGTGGCATTTGGATATTCTAAATTCAATAAATTGTTTTACTATAATTTCTGTAAAAAAATATCTTTCAACAGTGTTGAATTTTAGATACATATATTCAACATATAGTGTTGTAAATAAATTGTTGTACTGTTCACATATATGGGAAGTACATGTAAATGTTTTTCAGCAAAATTTCTGTGGGCGTAGTGGAAGTGTTCTAGATTACAATTGTTCAAGTCATGGTCCGTATCCTCGTAGAATCCTTTTTGTTTTAATATGCGCTTATTTTTTGTGAAAGAAATAAGTTTGACAACTAAATCTAGGTAGGTAAAACAAAATCGGTCGGAATTGTAAATATATTCCAATAGAAATGTGCTTGACAATATTAGTATCTTTATGCAAACATATTTCAATTAAATTTTAAGTAATATTTATGAGATTTAAATTCTTTGTTTACTTCAATTTCAACATCTACAAATAATAGGTTTGTTTCCCTAATGTTTGGATAAAGTGCAGAAAAATGAAAAAAAAAAACTAATTTTTTCCCACAAAAATACAACAACTCCAAATTTTTGTTACCTACCTGTAGGTAACAAAAGCTGATAATTTTTTATTCATTTTAGTTAATTTCTTTTTTAATTATATGACAATTTACATGATCTACCTGAAGAAATAGTCTGGGCTGTTTCGTATAAGAAGAACACTATTATCTCAAAATAGCTCTCATTTGGGACAAAGCAAATATGTCTGTTCGCTTGTTTTTTAGTTTTTTTAATTTCCAATATTACTCCAAAATAAAATAAAACAAAAAAATGGCTCAACCTCGAAATTTGATGGAGGGAAACGAATTTTTGGCATATAGCTTCGTCTTGATGTCTTATACATACTATTAAAAGTTACAAATAATTATATGTAAGCTACGCAAGTTATTCGCAGCTAAAGGTCACAAAAATCAGTAAGCGTCGCTTATATTTTGATGACATTAAAACATTTGTAGAGTATAAAGTTTCCAAAAATTTTCTGAAGTACATATTTATATAACATCAACAGTTTCGGACGTCTTACGTTCTATTTAGTGTTTTTTGGTATCCGCTATATTTCAGAACGATATCGTAAAATTGGAAGAACACTTATAGCACCCATTATCTAAAGATATGTACTTATCTTTTGTTTCATATATTGTCAAGAAATATCTTCCGGTTCTATGTTAGAGTTTCCGAAAGTGCAAAAAAAAAACTTCGGGCACATAATTAAGCAAGTAAGGCGACTGTCTTTTCAAAATTTTATTAAACCACTTGTATGGCTGCTAAATGAAAATATGACCTGATTGTAATAAAATCTTTAAGGAGCAGTACTCTCATTTGCTAAATTATATGCCCTGTAGCCTCATTGAAAAATTTGACCAAGAAACAACTCCTCGATAATATGTGCAACAAAAGATAAGTATATATCTTTAGATAAGGGGTGGTATAATTATCCATACAATTTTATTATATTGTCCTGAAATATAGCGGATATAAAAAAACATTAAATAGAACACAAGTTGTGCTATAACTATAAAATTAATAGTGATACATAAAAATATTATTCCGCAAAATTGCTGGAAATTTTATACTCTGTAAATGTTATATTGGTATCATAAAACGAGCGAGATATATGAAAAAAACTGATTTTTGTGATCTTCAACCGCGAAAAACTCGCGCAGCATACACATGAATATATATGACTTTTTGCAGTATATATAAGATGCCAAGACAAAGCTATATGCCAAAATACGCTTGCTTCCATCAAATTCTGAGGTGGAACCCTTATTTTCTCGGGCTATATGGGGAATTCTCTTTTTTTAGGTTTAGTTATATTAAAAACACGTGGTGGAATAAAACTACAAAACTTCAAGACCCAAAAATGTTTCCAAGTGGTACCGGGAAGCACAAAAATTTAACAGCAATGTAAACTATAAACTCTAATGTAAACTATAAACGTTTGTAGAAATAGGCCATCTTGTGCTCAATTAGTTTGTCGTTGACCAGTGGTGAATTACATTGTGGACAAGTGGTGAAATCAAAATTTTAGAAATGTTTTCTTTTTTTCCATTTTTTTCGATTAGAAAATTTGCTCCGTTTCGAGTACTACAAAATAATGAATGAAGATTTATCGGTCTTGAAGTTATTAATCATTTGACATACATCTCGCTAATATGTCCTCAATAGCAGCGGTATAGGGTATGCCTAAAATTGGGGAGAAAAAAACGTGAATGGCTCTAATAGGTGCCGTTTTCGCGTGATTCACACTCACAGCGTAATTTCAATGAAGCTAAAGTATCGCGCGATCCAAAAAGATATCCATATTACATTTTAAAATCGTTGTGGCGCGATAAAATATTAAATGTTAAAATCGATACAAAATTTGGGTATTTTATATTCGCATTTTATATTTTATGTAAAATTATATTTCAAATAAGTACATCTGTTCTGTTTTAGTCAAGCGAAAAATTGGTTTCAACACAAAAAAAATTGAATAAAAAGTATTCATGAGATCGCGGTGTCTTTAATATTTCATAAATCGTCGAGGCACAAAAAAAGACGCTAATTGAAATCGGTGAAAATGTAGGTGTTATTATACCTTATATCGGAATCAAACGACACTCAATAATAATTTCGCGTTTGAATTTAATGCAACTTTTCACATTTTTTGGGTGTTTATTTTTTTAATTGAAAAATTTTTTTTATTATTAATATCATTTAGAGATTTGGTTTTATTGTTAGATGTGAAAAATAAATCAGTGAATTAAATGCAATTAAAAAAGTATTAAATATCTATGCACACTTTTCTACTCGATATTCTAGAGGTAGCTTAAATCAGAGTTATGGTTCCGATTATATAATAGTTTGTATTATATACACCTTTGTGTAGGTTACATATGTGCATTTGTTTTTAATATTGGACATAAAATGGAATTTAAATTTTTTTAAAATTTTTGATTTTTAGCTACCATAACATAAGCGGTCATTTCTTGGTCATTAATATCATTTTAAATCAAATATTAAATAAAAATATTAAAAATATAACAACAAATGTTATAAAAAACAAAAAAATCTATGCATACTTTGTTGATTAAAAATCCTTTTTATTGAAATGTTAAAAACACGCAATGATCGCTGTTATCTTCGGTGAAATTAGCCATATCGTATCACTTTTAATTTTTGTTTTAGACATACTGTTTTAGGTAATACACATATGGTAATTTTTATATAATGAAGAAAATATAAATTTCGCAATTTTTTTTGGCTTTTTGTCTTAAATTTCCATAACACTGATGCCGTTTGCGAAAAGTCCTTTACACGAACATATTTGTATTTCAATAAATATTGATACAAAATAGCCATGATGCGTCATTAAAAGATGTAAAATTTTTTGAACTCCAAAAATAAGGAAGAAATCCACATATATTGTTTAAGGAAGAAATCCACATATATTGTTTATTTGCTGTATTGAAAAATTTCGAAGCAGGTAAAAATAGTAAAAACTAGCATACGTAATATGTTATGTAAAACCCATCTACTACATATCTATGTAAATAGATGGATAATCATTTACTTAAATATTTTTCAAATAAATCTAACAAATTTATTAGAATTTAATTTTGACAACATTTATTGAAACTTTTCAACTGTGGCCAATTTGTTTAAATACATATGAAAAAATTGGACTTCTTATTTCTTTTCATTTTATTTTATTTTGTTTTCTTTTATTACTATTTCTTTTTTTTTTTTTTTTGTGCAATTAATTTTCTATCAATTCGTTTCACAATGCTTTCAACTAAAATCGAACAAAAGTTTAATGTAAATATTTGTTTTAATTTTAACTTTTGCAACACTTTTAGATTTGATGATAATACCGCCCATTGCTCTAATATTAAAAACTAGAAAAAATACATCGAAGAAAAACAATCATTGCAACCATAAAATTGTAAAAGTTATATTTATTTAAGCTCAACCATATAATACCCGCTGTCATTTGACATTTGATACTATTTTTTCGATTATGTATTTTAAATGGATTACAAAATTTATTTTTCGGAATTTTATTCCCGAAAAGCTAATTGATTTTAAATTAATTCGAAAAATATTTACAAGAGATTTATGAGCGTTAGAATAATTTTTGGAGGAGGGTCTTACATTATGCCCGTTTTTTGTTTTCGAGTTTACATTCGCCCTTGTACTATTTGTACAAAATTCTTTTTTGTTCACTTTACATGGTAGGTGGGCAGTAAAGTGGGCGGATCACGCCCATTTTTGGTTTCCGAGTTTATGTTTGTCCTCGAATTATCTGTGCAAAATTCTATTGTTGTACATGTTTTTTTTTTAAGTGATATCAACCGAAGAGTATGAACTGAAATTACAACTGACACCCTGTGTTTCTTGTATTTGGCCTATACATTTTTTATATACTAACCGATTTTTAAAATCTCACCTTATATGTTAGGTGGGCGGACCACACCAACTTTTTCCGAATTTACATTAGTCCTTGAAATATTTGTACAAAATTTCGTTGATATTTCATCTTATATTGTTGGCGGATCATGCCCATTTTTGGTTTTCGATCCTTCAACTACAAAATTTTGTTGTCGTACATGCTTCTGTTTAAGAGATATCAACCGAAAAGTATGAAGTGAAGTTACAACGAGCAACCTATGTTACTAGTATTTGGCCCACAACTTTTTTGTTTATCAACCGATTTTGACCATTTTAAATACTAAACAAACCTTATATAAGGTAAACCTTTAAAAAATATATTTCATATTTAATTTCTTGGAATTAATTTATAATGGATCGAGATATTTCAAATAACATAGTTTTTAGTTATTTAGCACATATTTAGCCTTAAGAAGTTGCCATTTAGTTCCATTTTGAAAAACTCTGCTTATATCAAGCTATGGATAATTTTGGTTAAATTTGATTTTTGGTTCAATTTTTATAAAAAAAATAAGAATTAAAGGTACTTTCTTAATTGGAATTCTAAAACGTTATTGTGCTAATTTCGATTTAAATATCATCACATTTATTGGACAGATTCTGAATTGTTTTATATTAAACTGTGACATTTATTTTAAATATATGTGTAATATATAAATTGGAGTACCTAAAACCGAAACCGAAAAAACCCGGTTAGAAATCTTACATAAATTCTCTATGAAAAAGCGATCAAATATTCATGATAATTTGACCAGTTTCGATCGTTATTATGATTGTTTAATGCACAGCAACGCAATAATGTTCAAATATTTCTTGATTTTGGTTTTGGAATAAATTCTAGCACAGGGAAAGACAATTAGGAATTACACGTATTTTGACACGCTTCCTATGTCAAATAACTAAAATTTCATTCTTCGTGGTTATTGAACTGTTGCACTTTTTTACTACTGGAAATTAATATTTAAGTAAATAAGTCTATCTAGACAGTCTGAATGCGTTTAGATTCAAATTAATTCAAGTTGTCGTAATAAGATCTTGTTTCCATTAAATAGTACTCGTTAAAATAATAATGCTAAAGTAAAGGACCTACTTTGATTTTAATAAATAATATGTGGTATGTTAAAAGAGTTTCGCGTTACCATATTAACATCACTAAATCAGGTGAAAGAAGTACTAGCTGTAATGGCTACATGTGTTCTATGTTCCTTGACTTTTATCAATTTTTTCATGCATGATCGTTTCAATATTGTATACATAAAATAATTTTTAGGAATCCTCGTATTATAACTATGCATCAATATTATTTCAGTACCATCATCGTATTGTTATTCTAAAATATTCATAAATTCTTAAAAAAAAATGGAGAAAGAGTGTTTTTTTCTAATATCATGAACATCTTCTGTAGTTAAAATAACCTTAAATTTATGTATATTGGTAATAATTGATGGTAAAGCAATCAAATTATAGTTTTCAGCATTTTTCAATCATTATTTTTTTTCAAAATATGAAAAATTCTGTTGATTTTTTGAGTTGCATTTTTTTATAATAACTATTCCTACGTATAATAAATTGGCACAAAATAGTTGGTTAAGGCCACAAAGAATAAAATTACAACAAAATTGGCTAATTTAATAACGTTATAGTCTTAATCAATTCGATCAAAAATCATATAGCGCAGCGTTGTATTTTTTATGCACGATACTGTATATATATTTTTTTTAATGTTAGCTCTAAATAAAACAACTAAAATAAGAATTTTTTATGTACGTTTTTAGCAAAAAGAAAATTAAAAAAAAAAACAAACTCGTACAAACTACATTAAATCTTATTTAAAATATTTATAAAACAAAAGGCGTACAAAAAAAATAATTAATTAAAACTTTCCAAATGCTTCATGTGCGATACGAGTTGTTAAAAATTGCAACGATTTTTTTTTTGTAATTGTATTTCTATTTGCGTAATTTTGTTCTAAGCTCCATCTGAAATAAAAAAAAAAAACTTAAAAAACTACCAATATTGAATACGGAAAATAAGTGGAGAAAACTACTGTCGTGGAAGTTGTATAAAAATTGTACTTACCGGATAAGCAATACCCTACACTGTTACACTAAATAACTATAATTTCAATTTTTTTATTTTGTTTAAAGGTTCATCTATAATTTTTAAGTTTAATCAAAGATTTATTGTAAATCGACAAATAATAAAAATAACATGAAATTTTTAATAATTTCATATACTACAATGTAGCGTACATATCTAAAAAGCAACATATACATTATTGCCACCATAAAAACTTTTTCGTTGATTAAAATAAAAAACAAAGATTAAAAAATAGTAACAATTTAGAAATGAAAACAAGCGGAAATAAATAAAAAAAGAAAAATTATACATACTTACATAGAATCGTAAACATAGTATGTGAATACTGTATATGTATTTAGTTACTATACATACAGCTACAATAAGCTACCCAGCAGCAAAACGAAAAGGTAAAGAAGCTTTTTAGAAGGCCTTTTTCAGAGTCCCTGCATTTCGCGTTCAAGTATTTTTGCAAGTGATGTCACTACGGTAAAAGCCTTACACATTTACTACCCAAAGTAGCCCTTCTAAAAGACCTCTTGCATTAAACTACCAACAGGCCCTCGGAAGAAGAGCGGCCGACAGACTTTTTGGAAATGAGTTGCCAACAGACCCCCTGAATAAAAGCTTCCCACAGGTCTCCTATACTTTTTAATCAAATATTTTGCCATTTGAAGCACGGACGCGTATAAGGGCGTATAAACCATATATACAATTTTACAGGAGACGACAAAAAAAATCATAAAACTTAATCGTTTTCCCAACTTTTTTCAATATTTGGTAAGATTTCTTAAACATCTATCCATAAGCAAAATGTTGCTAAAAAATTCGTATTAGAACGTGCAATATTTTGTGGCTGAATATAGCTTAAAAAGGAATAAGGGCTTATATCCATATATTATTGTAGAACGATAGTATTAATGAATGTTTATAAATGCTTTATATTATTCGGATCAACGGAGATATATATATATATATATATATATATATATATATGCATAAATTATTGTGCCAAATTTCATGAAGGTAGGTGAAAACTGACCATGCCTTTCATAGAAGTTCATCTTCCTAAAATCACTTTAAAGTGCATAAGTCCAATATAATTGCTAGCATAGAAATTATATTTGACGTGAATAAGTTTTATAAGGGTAGAAAACCTAGTGCAAAGTTTTATTGCAGTCGGTCCATAACTGACCATAGCTCCCATATAAAATCTAATTTTGGAAATCAGGCGTATAACATGTAATTAAAATGGTAATATCACCAATGGTAATTTACACCATCAAATCGTTTAATAACCGGTCAACAATTTACCATAGATCCCATGACTGACTACTTTTACAAATATTAAAAACGCATGGTGTAGGATACCAAATAATGGGATTTTTTTTTGTAAATTTGATGAAATTATTAACAAAACTACATGAAAAAAATCATCTTATTGTATTATTTTAATTATGGACGTACACCCTTTTATTTCTTCTCACTTTGATGCATCAAAACTCACAATATATTAAACTTGTTTTCCATATGTGTAAATCAGATATAAATTGTAAGTGCCCTCTTTATATTCTAAAATTTATGTATCAGTCTAATACGGGATCGTAATCTATTTATTTAAAAACATCTAAAAATCGGAGAAAAAAATTAGTATGGAGTAATTCCATTTTAAATTTAAAAAAATTTGACCCTTGATTATAGATTTAGATAAAATTTATTGCATGTGAAGAGGAGGATACAGAAGTTTGTTTTTCTTATTTTTCTCATTTCTATTTTGAGAACTGTGGCAACTCTATATCTTTGAAGGTGATTAACATACACTGCCTGCCACTTAAATACATATTTCTAAATTTAATTTAAATAATTAATAAATAATTTTTTGCGCAACAGAATTTCAAAGTGTTGGCCTTAGGTTAGGTTAGAAAGGGTGGCGTATTCACGCCTACACCCAGAGGCCGAACGGCCCATTGTGATCCCTTTATAAGTGTTGGCCTTAGTTTCCTGAAGAAATAAAAAATATACATATTTTGTTATACTAAAATTATACATTTATTTAAAGACATGTATTTCTGTGGTACTATTTCGTATGTCACTTGAATAAGGAATTCTTTTAATATTAGTCAGGAAGGCTATGATTTGAATTTCTTTCAATATAATCGGCTAGAGAATCTTCAATTTTATAGTTTTTAAATAGTTTTTATTCATAATGGGACGTGGTAAGGCTCTTAATAACTCTGAAAAAGAAAAACTTCTGATTTTGAAATCTAAGGTTCAGAATCCGGTCCAAATAGCCAAAACCATTAATAGAGGAAAGACAGTTGTGTACAATTATTTAAATAACGTAGAAAGATATGGAAAAAACATGAAAGGGCGGAAGAAAATGTCAACAACTTCAAAAAAAGACGAAAAATTCTTAGAATTGCATCAAATTCTGCCATGTCGGTATCAAAAATATGTGAAAAAAGTGGTATCAGTGCCAGTCTAAGAACAGTACACCGTATTTTAAAGTCGTACCCATACATAGTCCGATGAAAACTGCAAAAAAACCAACATTTAATGAAATACGCAAATGACAACGCCTTCAGTTTGCAAGAATACAATGACATGGTCCAACAAATGGTTTAAAGTAATATTTTCCGATGATAAAAAGTTTAATATTGATGGTCCCGAGGGGTATAACTATTACTTCCATGACCTAAATAAGGAGGAATTATTTTTGAGCCGCAGACACAGCCGAGAGGGCGGAATAATGGTATGGGGTGCCATTTCGTATTATGGTACCACAGAATTGGTTCTTGTATCCTACAAAATGACTGCAACTACTTACAAAAACATGGAAGCATTTGCAAAATTTAATGATTTCTTTGGACCCATACCTTGAGCGTACCAACACGATAACGCTACGATTCATACCGCCAGAGCAGTAAAACAATGGATTAATCAACAAGGTGTTAAACTTTTGGATTGGCCCTCATATTCACCAGACCTGAATCCAATGGAAAATGTTTGGGGTTGGCTTGCAAGAAAAGTTTATAATAAAATATATTATAAAAAATATATAATTTCGCTAAATTACTTAGAATCATTATTCAAGTCGATGCCAAATCGCATTTTTGAGGTTATTTCTTAAACTGGTGGTAGTACTCATTACGAATTGAATGCTAGAAGATAATAACTTTCATTTTTATAACCTAAAATTTAAAAATAAATTACAGTTTGCTTAGTTTTAAAATATTCCTTATTCAAGTGACACACGAAAAAGTACCACAGAAATACATGTCTTTAAATAAATGCATAATTTTAGTATAACAAAATATGTACATATATTTTTTATTTCTTCAGGAAACTAAAGCCAACACTTTGAAAATTGGTTGCGCAAAAAAATATTTTTTTTCTGAACTTTAGTTTAGGAGATATCCTTAATTAAATTTTAAAAATGTGATTCCTTATTCAAGTGGCAGGCAGTGTATTTACTTAAATGGCCATAATTTTTGTTATATAAAAGATATCAAAATAATTTTTTTGCAGTGGATTTGTCAAGGCTTGTATTTTCGGATGCCAAATAAAAATTTTGAAAATATTTGAATTAATATATATATATATATATATTTTTTTTTTTTTTTTTGTAAGAATTTTCTTTAGTCACATGTATCTAAAAAGGTCCATCATTAATTTTTTTAACATTTATTAGGTAGGAAGCCTACAGAGAAAATTTCAGAGAGGTAAAAATGTTTAAATTTAAAATAAAATTACTCTACGAAAAAATAAAAACTCTATAAAATTCCATAAAATAATTTTTTTTTTGGTGAAGTTGATAGATTTTTTAAATCATTTTTGTACCAATATATTTAAGTTGGTTACTAAAGTAATATTAAGCAAAAGCACGCATTTTATAAAAGTAAGCTTGTACGCCCTTATACGTGTCCATGCTTCATTTATATATATATATATATATAAATATTTTAAATTGTTCTAAAAAGTTTAAAACAATACAACAATTCGGTATTAAAAAACATATCTGTACACATTTAACAAAACATTTTAAGCCGAGATAAAACAATTTGGCCAAAAACATACATTCACATAGAATTTGTTGATTTTTTTTTAGACAGTTTTTAGCTCTCCTGAAAAAATAAAAAATGTTAGTTAATTTATTTTGACAAAAGTCCACAGATATAATATTAGCAATACAATTTTTAATATAGTACCTATAATAAAAACTAAAAATTAAACAAAAAATTAACTCAAAAGAGAACACAACATTCTCAAATAAAACATTTAACAAAATTAAACGAATTCTTATTATTATTTTTGGATATCGATACGAGTATTATTTTTGTAAAGGTTTCTGAACAGATCAGTTGTTTCTTAAAACAAAAAATTGTATACTTTTTCTTGCATTCATTTGTTGTTGCTTAAAAAATATATCTAATAAAAAAAAATACAGCTTCTTACTTTCCTTCGAAAAAAAAGCGAATAGGAAGTGCTATTGGATTAGAAGGCGAGGATAAGGCATTCTTGAAGTTCTTGCTATAAAAAGTAGGCTAGAATGAGCTGTATCCTTAAGGTGTAAATAGATCTAATATCAGGCCTGCACGATGGAGGCCTTGAAAATTTTACCACTGGGTAGTAGTTTAAACTCTCCACTGTTCAGTGTTGTTCGTGTTCAAGAAAGAAAAAGTCATAACTACATTTTTTGCAATATTATGGTTATAATAAATTTTCTAAATTAAATTCTTCGTTTTTGCAAAAATGTTATTGAGAAATTTTATAATTTTTTTTTTTTACGAAGTATAGAAATTTGGAAAAAAGGATAATCAATAATCAAATCAACGTTCTTTTCTCAATTGGAGCGTTATTTAAAAAACTTAAGTCAATTAAGTTTTCTTATGAATTTATATGAAATATCGAATTTTTATGAAAAAGACAACTGACCACAAATCAAAGTCTTTTTCTCAATTGGAGTGATATTTAAGAAACTAATCCAATTTTAGATTTCTTATGAATTTATATGAAATATCGAATTTTTATGCAAAATATAATTGATCACAAATCAAAGTCATTTTCTTAATTGGAGCGTTGAGAAACTATTTTTTTAATGTTTTTGTGATTTTATGTGAAATATCGAAATTTATGTAAAATATCAGCGTCATTTTCTCAATTGGAATAAACTACAGTCAATTTAGTTTTCTTATGAATTTGTATGAAATATCGAATTTTTATGAAAAATATTAGTGAACACAAATCAACGTCCCTTTTTCAATTTGAGCGTTATTTTAGAAACTACAGTCAATTTTAGATTTCTTTTATTTTTATATGAAATATAGAATGCAATTGACTACAACTCAACGTCTTCTTCTAAATTGGAACGTTATTTAAGAAACTACAGTCAAATTTAGATTTCTAATGATTTTATGTGAAATATCAAATTTTTATGAATAATACAAATGATCACAAATCAACTTTCTTTTCTCAATTAGTGCGTTATTTAAAAAATTACAGTCAATTTTACATTACATATGTTTTTATATGTAATATCGAATTTTTATGAAAAATTAGTGACCACAATTCAACGTCTTTTTCTCAATTGGAGAGTTATTTAAGAAACTACAGCCCGTTTTAAATTTCTTGTGATTTTATATAAAAAATCGAATTTTGATGAAAAATATTGGTGATCACAAATCAACGTCTTTTTCTCCATTGAAGCCTTATTTAAGAAACTGCAGCCAATTTTAGTTTTCTTATAGTTTTTAATGAAAAGTCGAATTTTGATAAAAAATATAAGTAATGACGGATCAACGTCTTTTTCTTCATTGGGGCCTTATTTAAGAAACTACAGCCAATTTTAATTTTCTTGTGATTTTATATCAAAAGTCGAATTTTGATGAAAAATATAGGTGATCACAAATCAACGTCTCTTTCTCAATTGGAGAGTTATTTAAGAAACTATAGCACATTTTAAATTTCTTATGCTTTTATACGAAATATCGAATTTTTATGAAAAATACAAGTGACCACAAATCAAAGTCTTTTTCTCAATTGGAGTGATATTTAAGAAACTAATCCAATTTTAGATTTCTTATGGTTTTATATGAAATATCGAATTTTTATGCAAAATATAAGTGATCACAAATCAAAGTCCTTTTTTCCTTAATTGGAGCGTTAAGAAACTATTTTTTAATGTTTTTGTCATTCTACGTAAAATATCAACGTCCTTTTCTCAATAAGAAATTATATTGACTGATATAATAAATGATATTTCCAATAAAATTTATTATATCAGAATAAATGTTATTGGAAATATTAAAACAAAAACTTTATAGCTAATAGAGAAATAATGCAGAAGATCAAAAATTTATGAAAAGAGTATTCAAAATATTTTTATTACTCTTTTCATGACTTCAGTTGTTTAAGATCTTAATTTCTAACTTCTTGATTTTCCTCTGATAATGGTATACAATAAGATTTTTTCATAATTTCAACTGATATGTTTTAATATAAACTTAAGTATCTTTAGTTTAGGCAAATATTGGCAAAATGTTCGTTTTTTTTTACACAAGCTATATACAATATTTTATCACCGTGTACAAATGTTTATCCAATCTGACCTAATAACCCTTTGAAACTCAAGATATACATGTATCTGAAATACTCTATTTCTGGGGTATTTTTCAAATAATAATCAAAAATATTTTAAATAAAAATTTTTAATGTATATATTTTTACAAAATGTTTAAAAAATATATCTATAAAACTAGTAGAGTGATATCAAAAATTTCAAAAATTTTTTAAAAACACATTTAAACCGACTTTAAGTGTCAAGAGATTGTTTTAGAAACAGGAAAACTACAAAATTTTAGATCATTCATCGAAATATCCACTTAAACTTAAAAATATACAAAATTCGGTAGAAACTTTCGAAGATTTTTTTTTTGATTTATTTCCGTTTTTTTTTAATTCAAACTATTAACTAGTCGAGAGACAACACTTGGGAAATGTTGTATAATAAGTAATCGTTTTGCTATCTGGTGAAAAGTTATGCGGTGATAAAAAAGGAAACCAAAAATAGATGATTTTTTTAAATCTTGCATAAATAAAAGACATTTAATTTAGAGAACAGAATTTTAAAGTCAAAGTGATTCTCTATAGTTTGAGGTATATCTCGTTGTTGTTATGTTGTATATAAAATGTATGTTTTTCACCACTGACAAATAAAGCTATAACAGAAATCGCCCAAAATATCGCGTTAATAGAACGACACTTCCGTATCAAACGGGTACACCGTGATCACAAACAATTTTTTTTTGGAAATAATAATGTATCTTGTGAAGCGTTTGAGATATCTGAATAAAATTTCACATGGTCAGAGCTGAAGTATTTTCGAGTTAACGTGGTGGAGTACTGGCTCTTAGCGAGTCACGGCAGTAAAGGGTAGACCTCCAAATTTGGTCATGTATGTGTGGGTATGTAGTTTTCTAAAAATTGGTTAACAATTCATTTATGACTTGAATGTAAAAAATCTTAAACATGGATAGTCCTTGTTAAGGACTATCTCTTTTAGTTTAAGCGATATTTCAGTCGATGCTAATTTTACCCCCATTTTTGCCTCGTTTTTTAAGTTTTTTTTAACCTTAATTAATTTTTCATCGAATTCTAATAATATTGGTATAAGAATTGTATAAATATATCTATCCAATAAAAAGTTATATCAATCTGAATTTGGGGTTATTTTACGAAAAGGTGGTAATATCCTTTCACTTCTAAAATAAAATAAATTTTGTAATGGTTTCAAAAGAAAGCTTAACGTAAATGCGTGTAAAGAAGCCCTATCCAAGCTTCGTAAATTTTAAAAAAGTTTTCCAAATATTTTTGTAAAATTCTCAAATACCAAAGCCAAAAGCAAAAAATATATATATATTGGTTGGTTAAACACACAAAAAATATTTTCTGAGCCACGCCTATTACAACGGCTGCGAGTGAGAATTTTTTTAATTCCATGATTTTAAAACAAGTTTGCAGGCACAAGTTGTGTAGAAATTGGTTATTTAAGCAATTCAACACAAAAGTTAAAATTGGATTTCTTTTTTATCCACTTGCGAATTTAATGCTGCTAGAATGAACCATTAACTAGATTGATCCATTAACTTATTGTGACAGCTGTCGTATTAGCATTCAATGAAAAATGCCATATCAATTAAGCCCTTCTCCATCGTTGCTGTATATACTACGTTGTATGCAGCGTTACCGTTTGGCGATTTTAGTCGCCAATTGCTCCTTTTTCAACCACCTGACCACTTTTTTGACCTCTTTTTTAAAATGGAGTTAAGTGCGACTTTTTATGACTATGTGCTAAATGACGAGAAACTTAGTTGTTTGAAATATCTCGACCTCTACCAATATATGTAAATTCTAATGAAGAAATTAATTATTTTGATATTGTTTGATATAAAAAAAGAACCGAAAGAATTTACAAGTGAACAGAAACTGTTAACAACTATTTAAAACATCAAACGCCGGATTGTGAAAATTAAAAAATAGATTTGATTAATACTTATAACCAAATTTATAATTTTACTTTGGCTCATAGCAGTCCCTCGGCGGAATGTCTTTTTTTAAGTTATCACTAATGAAAAATAAATTAACTATTTTTATTAATAAATAAATCTTTATTTTTGCCACAACAAAAATTATTATAAATTATTTTGTTATTAATAAAGTGGAGTTTAGTAGTTTTTCTTAAAAAAAACAAGGGGATTTTAGGTATTGAAGCAGTTGGCCCTTTTTTCAGAAAATCCCCTTTTTAACACTGGTTGTATACTCTGTATACTCTGGTACTACTGTAAAGGAATGAATGCCCCGGTAGTCGTATGTTAAAGTTCAACAAGCTTTTTACAGGAAATCCATGTAATAGCAGATATGTATATACGAGTATAATTTTATGCAGGTTTGAATCATACACTCTACATATGTAGCAAATATACAAAAACACATGAATGCTTGCTTATGTTTATCATATACATATGTATATTAAAGTGCATCACAAAAAATGTGTACCCCTCTGGTACACATTATTTCTTATATGATTCCTAAAATTTTAATATTTTCATTTCCGTGAGCTAGATCATTTTTAAAACATCTTTAAAAATATATGATTCCTAAAATTTTAATATTTTCATTTCCGTGAGCTAGATCATTTTTAAAACATCTTTAAAAATATATACTTACGTCAAATGCAAATTTTCTTTATAAGAAAATTAACTTCAAAACATAAAATATAAGATACATTCTAACACCTAAAATATCCATTCAAATAATTTCCACATTTTCTTTCATTCGAGAAATATGACGATTTTATTAAAATTTTTTGTCATATTTTCTTTATTTAAACACGTAGTTTTATATATTTCGGACTCTTTTCAATCTACATTGAGTTTTAACGTCTATCCTGATACTGTTGAAGATTTCTGGTAATTATTAAATTTAATTTTTTAAAGTGGTATCCAAATTTTTCAAATAATTTGTACGGAAGTGTTTATTATGCTTAAAAATCAATGAATTTATGAAAAATATAATAAATCTTTTTAAAACGAATTGGAGAGAATTCTTGTAATTTATTAATAAATTTATACTTTTGATTACATTTCCTTTCCCAACTAACCATTTATTTGCCATAAAAGTTAAATTAACCGATTATGGACCGGCAATCCAAAATATTATTTCTGTTACTAAAGTGTTAAATGGATGGAAAATATTTGAAATATTCAAACTTAAATAAAATAGTATTAAAAAACAAATCATAGAAAATTTTTCTAAAATTTTAATTTCACGAGAATGAAAACTAATTTAAAAAAATTTAAAAATTTAAAAAATTTATGGTGTAATTAATTTTTTGATCAAAAGAAAAAAACAGGTAATCGAAAACCATATTTTTGGAGGTTTTTAAAAATGGTCCAGCTCACGGGAATAAAATAATTGAACTTACAACATATCCATCCTTAAATTTGTGGGGGTACATTTTCAATATTTTTTGTCCCCATACAAATCGCGGCACTTTAGTGTACACATACATATGTAGTTATATGTTTATAAGTATATTTGTATAACTATGGTAGTATTTCCTCCTAAACAAATGATAATAATAATTTCAGTGTTGTCAGTATTACCAAATTGGGGTTTTGTGGAATTTTTAAAGATTTTTGAAGATTGTTATTTTATTTTTATAATTCATCTTTTTAATTAAAAAAAAAAAAACATAATTTTCCCCCAGATAAAAAGTTTTTTGATTAAAAAACTTACATTTATTTCAGCAGTAATTCACAGAAGACAATAAAAAATTATCGTAGAAAAAACTGGGGAATTGTGACGTATGGGGTAATGAAGAAAATTATACTTTGTTTTAGCGTCTTTTTATTTTTTTTTACAAATATGGCTACTGGTATATGCTTACTATTATTTCACTATATTTTTTAATTATATTCCATCCACGAAACCTCTGATATTATTGCTCTTCGAGAGCAAAAAAAAAAACAAGTACTGATCTTTCTGAGGAGGATATCTAAATCAAGCGGTTTTTTAAATCGGGGAATACAAAATTAAATACCTTATTTTACACACATTTCAATTTCAAATAAGTTTTGTCCCAAAAATGTAATTCTCTTCCAGATCTCTACTTAACGTAAAAATTATGGAATTGGGGTAATGTGATACGTTACGGATAAAGTTAATAGTATACTTCTCTTTACCCAAATCTCCCCTAATACTGAATGTGGTACTATAACAATAAATAACCATTACCAATATATAAGCTAATTTTTTTGAAAACCTGCATATCTACAAAGGAAATGGATTGAAATACAAATGAAAATTTATGTAGTTTATATAGTAGTTTATATACTAATCTCTATAATTAAAGTACTATTTTAGTGTTTTTTTTTTAATACTGGCAGCAGACAGTTATTTTGGGATTTTTGGGGATATGATTCCAAAAAGATCTGGGTACCCTGAATAATATTTATGGAATTAAACTCATTCAAAATAACAAAATTTGATATGAAGTAATAAATTATCATTTAAATAACTATATTTGGATGATATTTTTTCATTTTTTTTTTTATTGCACACAAATAATAAATTAAACATAAGTAATTGTACTTCACAGAATTTCAATTTAGCAATGCTGTAATTGTGAATGAATAGTATAACAATATAGATCAACAAAATGGTAGAAAAAATTTTATCGCAAATAATTTTACGTAATTTATATTCCTTATGCTAGTCACAGTGTATAAAGATAACTACAAATTTGCTAGCACATCACAGTTTACGACTTTTAATTTTTACCTTTTCCAACAATTTTATGTATAAATTTTAACTACTTATATTAGATTTAAAATCTAATATTTTTTATTCCTTTTTTCTGTTGACAATAGTCAGCCAAAATATGTAGTAGAGTTTAATTATTACTTGACCATCTCTCAGTAATTACTCGTACGATATATTGGAGGAATCCGCTCCATCCTGACCGGTCATTGCGTACATATTTTTTTATATAAAAAGTCTTAGTGCGAGCACAACTAACCCATATATTTTAACTACAGTAACATAAAAACTATTATTTTTAATTTTATTTCTTTTTTGCTGTTGCGCCTATGAATATTCTAGTTTTACTTCCTTTGAGAGAACGAAAATTTTCGTTCAAAAAGTTACAACTTGGGCCATCTTTGATTAGAGCTTTAACAATTATTTTTTTTTCTAAATTTCAAGATATTTATTAGGTAATTTTTTAATTTGCTACCATATAATTCATCTAAAAAATTTGGCACTTTAGGTCCCAAATTTATAAGCTCTAATTTTAAAATTTTTAATTTAAAAACTCATAGGGTGTAAATAGGTCAAATTAGGGATCTAATTAGTATTATATTTTAGCACTATTTCTCCTCTACAAAGCATAATTGATATATTTGCTATTACTTCTATCTAGACAAATACACAGGTCATCATTGATTCTGCTGCGCGGGATTTCTCAGTGAATTCGGATGCACATTATTATGTAATACTAAGCCTATAAACCACTTTTTTTGAATTGACTCTGGTTCTTGCTATAAATCGCTATTTGTAAAATTGACGAGATTGCATCATATATTGAAGCATATCTCGAGAACGACGTCCGATTTGGTTCTATAAAATATAAAAAAATTAGAATTAAATTGCCTTCATTATTTGTTTTTTAATACGTTCAACAATTTTGGTGATATTAAGCCTACTTTGTGAAAAAGAAATAAATTCCATACAATTCGAGGATATAGATATTTAAGTTTTTATTCTTATGTCCTAAAATCATAAAGATGAATTTGTTGCTAATAAAACAAAACATATTTCATTCAAATCAGTGCATACATTTTGAATTAATTTGACAAAGAATTTTTTGACGTATTTTGATATGTATTCTTTATGAAAAAGTTATATTTATTTTTGAGTTGTATTTTAGATTTTTTATATAGACAATAAAGATAATAAAATTCAACATACCGATGTGGTGTAACACTTGGTTTTTTAACTGGAGAACTGTAGGTCCTGAGTTCAATCCCCTGCCAAGTCTTTAAAAATATCAACATTTTTCAAACGTCAAATAAGGAACTATCAAATATCATTTTAAATACTTAAAATATTTCTATTTGAAATTTTTTAAATAAAAATTCCAATTGTATTCGCCAGGATTCGAACCCATAGCATACTAACCTGAAATTTCATATTCACAAAACACTTTTATTTGTTTTATTTTGTTAAAAAAAAAAAAAAAAAATCATATTCAACATATAGCGTAAATTGATGTAAATTGATTTTTATACCGTTCACAAATATGATGGCTATAGAGAGTCTAGTAAAAGTATTCTAGACTACTTTCAAGTCATGGTTCGTTTTCTTGCAGAATCCCCATCGATTTTTTATGAACATACTTGTTATGAAAACATACATTTGACAAATAAATCTTAGTATTTGAGATATTTTTATACCCTACACCACAGGTGTTAAGAATATATATAAGTTTGTTGTTTCGTTTGTAATTTCTACAATATTCATATAAGGCCCCAAAAAGTATATATTTTCTGGATCCTTATTGATAGGGAAGTCGACACAACGATGTCCGTCTGACCGTCTGTCTTTTGAGATCAGTTTTAAGAAAGTCCCAGTTATCAGATATATTAATTTTATACAACAACTTATAGGGAATATTCTTTAGAATGACACCAGTAAAAATAAGCAAAATCAATTCGTTAATGGCCGATATATGGCAAAAAAAAATGCCTCTAAAAACGTATATGTTTTCGACTAATCTAAGCGTCCAGCGGCTTTGTTTTTGCACAGAAAATTCGGAATCTTTTTTTTTTGGAGTGCTATTAAAGAAGAAAGGCACTAAATCAGTACATTATTAATTGAGATATCGGTCAAAACACATTTTTATCTTTTTTGAAACTTTTAAATAAGTTTCAGAATTCATTTTTACACAAATCTCTTGTAAATATTTTTATAAAATTTAGGTTTTTTGAACTAAGCATATCGGTCTATAAACAAGCGGGTAATAGGCAAAAATAAAAAAAAATGTTTTAAAATATACACACGCAAACACATATATAAAAAGCATTGCAATGTATTTCAGTGTTGTTCTTTTTTGAAGTACTTGGCAGAAGCTATCATTTTTACAACTAAAATGTTTTTCTACTTTTTAAACGAAATTGTTTAATAGTTCTTATCAGGGCTCGGACCCAAAATTAATAATTCTGAAAATTTTCATTGTTTCGAAAAAACTTGTTGATTGAAAACTGAAAGAGGAACTTGCAATTTTGTATACTTCTTCTTTGTTCGGCTATTCAAGGCAGAAGGTCTAAGCGATCTTCTAAGAATAATGCACAAGAAAACAGTTTTCGAGAAATCTTTGCATTACAAATTTCCAATGTCATGATTAACGTCTATTTACAAATATGAAGTATACCTCCTCACTAAACCAGAAATTTTAATAACAGATAATATGCATATGAATTCATCCTTTAAGACTTCTTTAATTGCGTTTATATATAAGAGTATATATGTATATTAGGGCTATAACTTTTTCACACTTTTTGCGAATATAAAAAACGACATAGTATAGTCGCGTAGAACATTAAAATTATTAATAAAAAATATGATAATTTTTTCAGATCCTTAAAAAAGTTCACGCAGGGATCAGGTTGAAGTTTTAAAACAACCATTTTTATATCACGGAAATTTTAAAAAATATACACCTGATATTTGTATATATTCCTATATGTATCACTTAATTACTATTTTGGAATTTATCAACTGCTTTTGATTTAAAAACTTTCCTACGTTTTACAATTCATCGCGGTTCAAAATTCGTTATATATAAAACCTGAGCAAAATACTTTATGCTTAAAGCGATATAAAATTATAAGCAATGATCCGAATTTCATAGATTGTACCATCACTAAATGCCTAGTTTTCAAAAATACACCATTTCCAATCAAAATTCATGCAAAATTAAAAAAATCACAAAATAAACGAAAAAGTTGTAAAACTTTTTATTTTAAAAACATTTATTTAATTTAGAAATCATGGAAATTGTTGCGTATTTATATATTATTAAATTTTGTTATTTGTTTCAATTAATAAAAGATGTTTTTCAATAAAAGTGGTTTAAATGTCCAAAAAATTCTAAAGTCTGGTCAAAGTCTTTGAAAAAAATTCAATTTAGCGTTAAAATTCAGAGAAATATTCTCGATGTTGACAAACCATTATATAAATTTAGCAAAATACCAAGCGAAAAAATTGTAATTGTAAGATTCTATGCTCTTTCTAAAAAGTGAAAACTGGTGCCTACATTTTGGTGGCAAAAAAATTGATAAAAAATAACTCCAAGTTGTAGTATTAAAAAATGAAGTAAGAGAAGTAAATTTAGCAGTACTTGTTTTGGATAACGGAAAAGCGTTTACAATTTTTAATGGACTGAGGGAAGTCCTAATAAAATTTCATTAGTAATATTAAATATTATTTCATTTAATAATATAATATTAAAATGGTTATCTGAGACACTACAAGTGTTAATACAGGAAGCCAAAATGGTGTTGTTGCATATTTAAAAAATTATTTTAATTCAACATGTCTTCCTCCTCTACAATATATTGGTTGCCAGTACCACATATTGGACTTAATATTAAGACATGTTATGGACGAGTTGATAACTTAAAAAACTTCATCACCAGAAATAGCATATGACTTTGTTGAGGAATTAATAAATAACTATGAAGAACTACAAACAAATTTTAGGAAAACTAATGAAACACATGAAGTAAAGAGAATTAAGTGGCTTGATGATATGAAGTTCATATATGAACTCGGAGCCGCATTTAGGTACTTTCAAAACAACAACAAATTTCCCAAAATAAAGTTTAAAAGCTTACCGCCATCTAGCAATGCTCAATGGAATTCAGGGACAATACTTGCTATTTTAGCTTTTATTCTTAACTATATTCAATTTGCCAATTTATATGTGGAAAATGGTACGATATTTGGTTTTCCGATAAGTGCTTCAATGAAGAAAATTACAAAGGCTTAGAACAATCATTGACCCAATTTCAAAAAGCAAAGGAGTGTTTTGAAAGACTCTGGGTAAAAGAACCTTCAGCAATTCCTTTGCAACAAAGGAGTAATATATGTGCAGAGAGAGCAATAAAAGTTATATTACATATTTATTCACTGTATAAATCATCGCGAACATTAAACTTAAAGTTTATTTCATCCAATAGTATATAAATTTAAAACTACTATGTAAACATAGAATAAATTAATACATGAATATTGTATAAATACAAATAAAAAAAAAAAAATAATAAAAAATGTTTTTAAAAAAAATTTCTTGGAAGGTTTTAGAAATTTGCTTCCCTGCGTGAGGGTTTTTTTTTCGCAAAACGACGGGAGACAGGTGTTTTCATTACTAAAACTTGGGCACTCCGTGGTACTATGCCAAAAATTTGGTTATAACTCTTATGTATATAATATGTATAAATATAAATATAAATATAAATATAAATATAAATATAAATATAAATATAAATATAAATATAAATATAAATATAAATATAAATATAAATATAAATATAAATATATATATATATATATATATATATATATATATTATATATACATATGTATGTAATTTTTAATCAATCATTTTAGTTTTGCAGAAACAATTTTTGTGCAAAGGTATAAATTCAATTAGTTTTCCAATTCCACCAATTACAATTTTAGTTAATTCAAAAAAAAAAAAAAAAAAAAAAATATATCTATTATGAGCATAATTTATTTAATTAAACAACTAAATGAAATTTTTAGATAAAATTAATGACTTTGAGTTAATTAATATTATCATTTTGATGAGTGGCGCAAAACCAAATAATATTTTAATTAATATAAGAAATTTCGTAATTGAAATCCATTTTTGTATTTTTCTGTGTAAATTCAACAAAAATGTAATTTAATAGAATTAAACTTTTAATGAATTTGTATGTTTATGCAATATAGATTTTGTGAAGGGTACAAAAGTTTCGGACCAGCAGAACACAGCACTTGAACTTGTTTTTATTATTATTTTTATATTTTATGTCGTTTTTACCTGAGAATCTGATACTAACGTAGGATCTACACGAGAGAGCAGAGCTGCTGCAATTTTTGTATTTATATCAGCATAAATGGGAACACAATATTATTATCACTTTTTTATTTTTCGTCGAGATATGTTATTAAAATTTAATGGCATCCTTTTTATTTTTTTTTAATTTCGTTATCTTTTATTCTATTTTTGCTCCAAATAATTAATTGGTTGAGATTTCTATGAAGAATTACGCTTGTTCTTAAAAAAATATAAACGTCAAAAAATAAAGACAAAAAGTGATAACTAAAATGACAAATTTATCTTCGCTTGAGCTCTAACAATAATATAAATAAATTCGCTCTGCTCGCAATAAACTTTTATCTTGGTAAGAATTTAACATTTTTCATGTTAGAAAAATCTCTCGTGTAGATCATATGTAAAAAGGATATAATATAGAATTCATATTAATGTATGTTTGCACTATTTGCCCAGCCGGAAAAAGAATGACTAAAGAGAAATTCTAAAATGCATTATTTAAGATTCACAAGGCATGCCTCTCGCATTCCAACATTATTTCTTTTTTACACGGCATGTCATTAGAGGCAAGGTCTTGCAAAAAGAAGCGAGAAGGCAAGGGCTCTTAAATAAATAAACACACTTTCTTATGTGAAGTGCTATTACAAAAGAGTCTGAAATTGAATTTAAAAAAATACGTGCGACTGTCTTCATTAACGATACTTAAAATAAGACTATATGATTTTGAGCTTTGCAAGTCTCGCAATTAAAAATATTTCTTTTTGTAATGAGAAATTTAATAAATGAGTGCAACATCTTCTATGTCGCATCTAATGAAAGGTAAAGAAGAATTAGTACCGGATTTTTTTAAAGTAAACCAAGGCTTTCTTTAAGGAATTTTCATAGAACGCAAAGTGGTATGTATTTACAATTTGTTTCGGAGAGGTGCGGATGAACCACTAACATATTTTCCTGCTGGGTAGTTACAATATTTATGTATGTATATGCGAATATATGATGATGTGTTAGTGACATGAATAGAGTATGTGTAAAGTGATGTATGAAAGAAGAAAATGAAAAAGTAATAGTAGTGGCAAACAGAAACTTTCTCAAAACCATTGAAGAAATACAAAAAAATAATATTTCAAACTTTAACAGCATTTTATTCAGTGTGGCTTCTGTCGACGAATGTGTTTTCGTTTGTATGGCAACTAGGGTTGCCATTCGAACAGAAATTATTCGATTATTCGAGGAAAAAATTTTTTATTCTCTTCGAACGCACAAAATTTTTAAATTTAGAATAGAAATAGAAAATTATTCGATAAATTTTTAACGATTAATCGAAAAATTTTCCAACACCAGTTTTTGTTAAATTATTATGCCATTTTGAAATTATAAGTGTAAAAAGCTTCTTTTAGGTGGAAACCCCTATTGAAAATGATTGAAAATTTCGCTTGGATATATAAATGTGTAAACCACGTTTCAACAGATTTTAATAAAAGTCTCAGTATTATTTGGAAAAAATAGCTTTTCTAAAGATTTAATAAAATTTCTTAAAGGTAGAACGGGAGACGTATAATTTATTATTAAATTCTGGAAATTTTCCAAGGCATGTTGAGTTTTTAAATATTTAACAAAAAGTGAAACAAAAGTATATGCAAATGCTTTATTTTTGAGAATTTTTAATTTATTATTTATTTCAAAAAATATTGCAATTATATGATTCTGAAATGTATAATGATGGTTTGTTAACTTAACTCAATCTATCAAAACAAAAAAAAAAAAAATATCAAAAATTAAAAGAATAGATTTTAGCTTAATTATTATTACGTTAATACACACCTCTTACTCTTAATTAAAAATATTGTGAAATGGAAATTTTGCCGTTATTTGCATATTAGTAACTCACAGAAACTAATCGTCATTAGTGAAACTAATTACAAATAAAGCGAACGGCGTTGACACTTCCTTTTACGTTCACGATAAATAAGGAAGCATATTTCTTTATGCAATTTGTGTGTAAACAGTTTTATTTACAACAATCTATACGCACGATTATATATAACGTATAATATATTTTCTTAATGAATGATAATTTTAAAAGAAATTTAATTTCATTACATAATTTGTCTGTAATTTGAGTATGGTCTCAATTTTTCAATATTTTCTTTGTTCTATGTTAATGAATTGTTATTTTTCGGTTTCTTTTATCTTAACAAAACCAAAAATTGATTTAAAAAATACTAGTTTTTGCATTTTTTTAACTTGTAATTAATTATTTGAACAATATATTTTATTTTTTATTCATTCAATTAATCGAAAAAATTCAAATTTTATTCGATCATACGAATAATTAAAAAAAGTTATGATATTTTATTCGATAAACTTCAATATCGAATAATTGACAACCTTCCTGGCAACAAAGTAAATTCTAGTGAAAACGAGGTTTCTTAAAGCAAAATGATTATTTGAAGGATTCATGTTTGCAAAATACAATTTTAAATCTGAGAACATATAAATTGAAAAACTTACACTTAAAACTTTAACTATTTAAAAATTTGTACATATGGGCCATTATCCAAAATTTTTGATGGCATATTTGTACAATATTTATAACGGGTTTATAACGGGTTTAAGTTGAACATATAAACTAAAAGTTTATGTAAAATTCTTGTAAATTCTGGTACAAATTACGCGCAATATCAAAACCTACTGTATTATTCAAATAAAGTTTATCATATTTTCAGTATTCGATTGTATTAGTGTATGATATTTTAGTAAAATTTAAAAAGTGTTCTTTATTATAAAAATCATGATGTTATAAGTTAGTTCTCCCTATATTTTACGAAAATATATTTTACTGGAGTTTATTACAGAGAAATGCTATTTAATATTCTGACCCTTTTTTAATCCAAGTGATTTTTTTTCTCCATAAATTTTTCTCTACCACAAGCACCACATAATTATGCCAGTTATAGTAAATTTCGAGCTATCCATGCGATGCGCCTTAGCAAAATCTATTTCGATAAAAGTATCCCGTTTTCAACTATCGTATTATAAAAGGGGAACTGAAAGCTTAGGATCTTCTCTACAAGTCTTTTGTACATTTCAATTCGATCCCACTAGTAGTTTCGGAGATACAGGTTTATTGCAAAAATTTTTGCAATCGGTCCACTATGCGTCACAGGCGAAAATTGTTTTTAAAATATATAAATATATAAAAATGCTTTCTTCAAATTCGTTTACTTTATAAAAGAATTCGATTTTTTTTAATGGCACATCAACGCTTTTTGTACCAACACTAACTGGCTTTAAAGAAACACCAATCTGTTCGCGTGAATAACTTTTCGAGAACGGCGCCAGTGCTATGGGGATTTAAGACAAAACATTAAAAAAAAATATATTTAATATTAATTATTTAACATACTATAACCAGCTGTGATGTTATAATCAATCAAAGTAAAAAAATTTATACATAGACTTTATTTAAAAAGGCCCTTGTTTTAATATATAAATAGCCTGTTAGCAAGGTTTTGTAGAGAATGATTTTTAGTTTTTATAAATCAATACATTTTGTCACATATTCAAACTATTCCAGCGCAGGTGCACCAAAATCCGATTCTGAGGTATCGATTTTGTGTAGACATGAAATGCAGGGTCGTTATGACATTCTGAATCACTATACGAGGGCGGATCAATATTTCCGTGACTTTTCGAACTTCCCTCGTAGTTATATGAAGTGCAACACTATTCCCATCAAGTACCACCTGTTAATAGACTACTGTCAAATTTTGAGCAAGTGTCGTAATTTACTTTGCGTTTAACAGCTATTAAAACATATACCCTCGTGTATTTTTCTAAAAATGGAAAAAAGTGGATTTCGAGTGCTAATTAAACATTATTTTTTACGAAAAAAAACCGTCAATCAAACCACGGAAAATCTCAATAAATGCTATGGGGACTCTGAACCATCGATTTCAATGGTCAAAAAGTGGTTTATTGACTTTCGAGCTCCAATGATGAAATTATTGACCAAACAAATGCCTATTTTAAGGACCTCGAAAAATCCTATGTTTTGGGAGGGATACAAAAATTGGAAAAACGTTGAATTAAGTGTATTGAGTTAAAAGGAGATTATGTTTAAAAATAAATTTTTGTTTTGCAAAAAAAAAAAAAAAAAACTATTGAAAAAGTCAAAAGGACTTATTTATCCGCCCTCGTAACATCCGTTTTACCTTTAAAGTCGCCAAGATATATCGAAAATAGGCAGTTTTTTACAATAGCACGCAAATTAATAAATATATGCAATATTAATAACTTTTTCCTTTAATATTTGTAATAAAAAAAAAAAACAGTAAATATAATGAGTGCTGAAGATCTACTAGATGTGGAACAGAAGTAACATATTTGAGAATTGTGGTATTTGAATAAATAAATACAATAAGTTTTTTGATAAAGTAAGTGTTCAAAGCAAGCAATTTTAGAAATAAAATATTTTATTTTTAATTAAATTTTATAATGCCGTTAGTTGGCCTTAGAGGTAAATTATTGAATAAATTGCAAACATGTTCCTTTTGTGAAAAAATACTAAAACAACAGAGAAACAAAATTTTGAATATAATCGAAACAAAACAAATATTCGATATTCTGTGAATTTTACTCATATAAATTAATTTGCTAGTTATTTTGAAAATATATTTTTATTTAAATATTTCTCGACTATTGTGAAATATGTTTAAAAAAAAAAAAAAAGAAAATGTGAAAATTGTTTAACTTTAAAAATATTAACACGTCAAATTTTATAATTTTCAGTTAATCAGCAACACTTCTAAATTCTAAATTTTTAGCGAATGTTTGATCCAATAATAATTTTAAAAAACTCGCTATAATTATGGTATAAATATCACTTACGACTGTGCAATAAATATACAAATGCCTCCTTTCTATAATTCTCACAATACTCAGTAACTAGAAATATCCACACATTAACTTCTTGCTACTACTAAAATTAAGCTCAGCAGAACTTTGCTGAACTCACTTTCTATGTTGAGCCAGCATTCTTCTCTAGTAACACATTTTCATTTTGATTTTGCTGCTATAGTACTTTATTCTGGAGTTTTTTTTGTTGACAATTTCGTTTCTGCTAGATTTTCTGCATGAATGTTAAAAACCAGTGTTGCCAGGAGATGAGAAAAAGAGACTAACTTGAACTTTAAAAAATACCAAAAAAGAATATCGAGTAAAAAAGTGTACATAATTTTTTTTTTTTTTTTTTTAAATTGCATTTAATTCACTTTTTTAATTTTTTTTTTTAATTTTTCACATCTAAACACAAAACAAAATCTCTAAATGATGTTAATAAATAAAAAGTTGCAAATATTAATTATAGAACTATAACATAAATTTTTCAATGACAAAAAAAACACCCAAAAATGTCAAAAGTTGCATTAAATTCAAACGCGTAATTATTTTTGAGTGTCACTTGATTCCGATATAAGCTATAATAACATCAACAGATTAGTATACGTTTTCACTGACTCAATTAGCGCTTTTGTTGTGCCTAGACCTCAGAAATTGAATACTTTTTATTAACTAAAACAAAACAGATGTAATTATTATAAATATAATTTCACATAAAATATAAAATGCTAATATAAAACATAAACATAAATTTTATACCGATTTTAAAGACTTATAGCATTTTTGCAAATTAATACTTTATCACACCATAACGATTTTAAAAAGTAACATGGAAACCTTTTTTGATCGCGCGATACTTAAGCTTCATAGAAATGTGCGTATGCCAAGCACGAAAAAGGTACCTCTTGGAGCCATTCACGTTTCTTTCTTCCCAAGTTTGGGCACGACCTATAGCGCTGCCATTGAAGACACATTAACGAGATATATATTATACGATTCACAATTACAAGAGCAATATACCTCAATTCTTTACTTTGCAATACTCGAAAAGGCGCAAATTTTCTAATCGAAAAACAGCAAAAATAATAATAATAATAATAAAATTTTGAAAATTTTTGTTGGCCTATTTCTACAAGTGTTTATAGCTTACGTTGGAGGAAGTGGACACATATGCTGAAATCCGCGATTACAGTAATCAAAAGAAAGAAATAAAACTTGTTGTTTTCAAACACGTTTTTGTATTTTTTAAATTTTGGTGCTTGCCGGCGCCATATGGAACCATTTCAGGGCTTGAATTTTTATGGCTTTAATCCACCAAGTATTGTTAACATAATCGCACCAAAAATTGTTTTAAAAAATAGGAATTAAAAAATATATATATTTGACGTTTCATAAAGGTAAACTAAAAAAGAGAATTACCCATATGTATGTGTTAATATTATTTTTAATTTTAAACAAGCTAGAAAATCATTTAAATTAAATAAATTTTAAATCGATTGCATGCAATTGACATATTTTCTAAGCTCATTGCACAATCAAATTCTATGTTTTTGTGTTATTGTATTATAAAAAAAATAAATATAATTAAAGTTTTTCATTCCAACACATGCTCGATTTTATATACGGATTCATGCATATTAAGGTGGCCCCAAAATTAAAGGAATCTCAAATGAAAACTTACTAGATAACTTTTCTGAGAATTTTCGTCCTGTCATTATTCTTTTGTTAGCTAGATCAAAATGAAAAGAGGCGTTTTCTTCATTTCTTTGTTCTTAATTCGAAATTGTTTAAATTTTTCGAAAATTCCTACATAAAATTGTTTGTGTGGGAAGAACGTCTGTTTGGAAAATTAAAATTAAAAACATCGTTATCTACCATATTGGGGACACCCTAATGTATATACTTACATTCAATAAAAACAATGTGTGATATTTTCAGTACATTAATTTTAATGGTTTTAAAATTTTAATAAATAGTTTTAATACATTAATTTTAATGTAAATTTAATATGTCTGCATTAGACAATTTATAAAATATCAATTTCAGTAAATGAACTATAACATTAAGTTTGACTTGGCTTTAAATTGTATATAATTATATGAAAATAGTTATTTGTTAGCATTTTAACTTTATGAAAACTATTTTCTTTTATGTTAAATTTCGAATAATTTAAATTTTCGAGTTCTTTAATTTTCTGACTTTCGAGATGTAATTTAGAATTTTCTATCAAAATAATTGCAAGTTTTGACTATTTCTATAAAATATTCGAACACTTTTGGCAAAACGGGAAACAGCCTAGTTTTTAATCGATCTATAGTAGGGATGTCAATTTCATAGCACAATTGTGCTGGCTAAATTTACACTAGAGATGGAAAGTGGCATATTTTATATTGTACTAACCACAAAAATAAAATGTACTTTTTCGAGCAATTTTGTCAATATATTTTAGTTACAAAAATTTACATAGAAATTTACATAGAAACATATTTATATTAAACAAATTTACTGAAATTTTAAAATTACAGAAATAAATTTGTTGTGTTGCACTCCACACAGTAAAGAAATTAATTACAATTCCTTCTTTTGTTATAATATTTTAGTAGGAATATAATTTTTTCAAAAGTAACTCTCGAGATGTCTAGAATATTTTAGATTCAGCGCCAAAAGATGTTGCTATTTAAAAAAAGTATGTAAATAATATAATATAAAATTTTACCAAATGAGTCATGATAGTACCACGGTAACAACAGATATAAAATGGTACCAAAAAAAGTACAATAGTACAATCAGTGGTTCACACATATTCTTACGCTCTTTTATTTAGATGTTGCTGAGAGTGCAAAGAGTACAAATTGTTCTGGAAAAAATGTATGGATATAAATTGTTTAGTAATTAATAATCATCAATTTCTTTAATATAAATGTTTAAGATAAAGTTTAAGGAAAGTAAATTATATTTCTTTATGACAATATTAAAAAATTTAAATAGTAATAAAGCACCATGTATAACTAACGTTTTTCATTTACTAAACCCAACTTTTCTTAACGTGCATTTTTTTTCACTCCCACTAACATAACTACATTTTTGCCATTGACATTACTAATCTATAGATAGGTACATATGAAATTATTAAAAATAATTTTTAAATAAGAATAATATCACCCGCCTTATTTTCTTAGACCGATAAATTCTAAATTTTGTGTAAAAATTCACCATTTTCGACAAGTACTTGACTTAAGCACTTTGAAATAAAAAATTTAATTAGTTTGTATGAACAAGTTTTATATACCAAGACACTTTTTTCAATAACATCGAAACCGATTAAAAAATCACAATGAAAATTTACGAAGATATGGTATTCATAGTGAATCAGTGAATACAGTTACAATTACCTCCGTTCGGTGGAACAGTTATGCCTTTTTACTATTTTCGTTGTAAAAACTTTAATTTAATTTTTTTAATTTTAATTTTTTTTCCAAATATTTTTATACTTACATGTAAATGTTAAACATATAAACGAATATAGTCCTTATTATATTAAGTAATTCTGTAGAGCTGCCTGGTCCATGTAAAATAAAGTACAGGTATATACAATTTTGAAGATATCTTAAGGAAATTTGGTACAAGTAATTATTTTAGAACGACTAATTAGGATAACGCTTACTAGAACTGGTTATGATCGGTCCAATATATCATCAAGACCCCATACAAATGACCTCTAGGAATATGATTTTAAAGACCATACCTGAATAAGATTCGACATAAATACTTAACAATCATTATAATCACACATTTTTAATTAGTTCTTGCTGTATTAATTGGTACAAATTGAGGGTGATATCTCTAAATAGCATCATCTAGAAATTATCCATAATATTCCAGCAAATAACCAACCGTAAAGATAATAGCTTTTTAAGTGGTTTAAAATAATAATGTCCAAGTATATCTTGCAACTCAAGTCGTTCTAAATAACACAAAACCTTGGGCTCAGAATGTGCACCAGGTTTTACAATTCTTTATAAATTATTGATCAATTATGTTCAATATTTAGAAGGCATTCAGATTATAATTTATTATTATATAAATGTATAGAGTTTTTAAAATAATTTACTCTTATTCTATTACAGTGATCTTGTGATTATGTTGTAGTTCAGTTTTATGCAAATATATTTCGCAACTCTTAATTTCCTAACAATATCGGTGAAAATATATAAGAAATTCTGCACAAATTTTAAAAACTTGAATAATCAATTAGTCAAATATAAAATTAGTTATAACTAACTATTTTTTTGCCATTAATAGTCAGATAATTTATTAATTTAAAATAGATAATTCTTTCTCCCAAATGTACACGTAAGAATTACAATTGGCTCCATTTTAAATTAAACTATCATTTTTAACTAAAACGTCTCAAATTTCTTTTTTTTATTATAACTTAATAAATACGACTTTTACACACATATTACTAAGACATATATCAGTAAGGCTGTGCAGGAATTATGAAAATACATATTTTAGTTCCTGAGTTATTGCTTTTTAAAAATGACAAAAAGCACTTGGGACCACCCTTTAAAATTGCTTCATAGGGTATGCGTATGTGAAATATTAATAAATCCGAACAAGGATTTACATTTTGGGGCGTAATTTCATGGAATGAACGATATAACGAGGTCTTATATTCAAAAAGGGCTATCTGTAGATTTAAGATTTTTTCGTCAAACTTTTTAGTTTTACCTTTTTTATTTATAGTATTATTTTTTAAAGCCAAATGTTAATTCTAAAAGTATATTTTTCACTTTTTGTTTAATGTACAAACAATATATTTTTTAATGAAAAACGGGATATCTACAAGTTTTTGTTAGATTTTCAAAGTAGTGTGAAATTAAAAATTGGTAAATAATGAGAAATTTTCGTGAGATTTAAACTTTTTTACATATTTCGGATTGGAATCTTTAGACGTTTCATCAGAATTATGTTATCTTAATACAGTCTGAAGAAAAAAGCCATTAAAATTAAATTTTTAACTTGATTACTCACTCTTGTTATTTTATAGTTGTAGCGTTTAAAGATGGTATTGTTAACCGCCAAATTGTATTTTTACACCTCTAATTTTTGATAAACCAAAAGAGCTATCTGAACATTAAAAATAAATTAAGAAAAAAAGTCTAATTACTATAACTTCTCGAATAATATTTATTTTTAAGTGTAGATTTAGCATACGTAATATTAATAAATTTTGGAAGACCGAATTGCAAAATGTTAAAAAAATGAGTGAATGAAACCGTTTTTATGCTCTCCTGAACAATTGAGGTTTTGCAGACAGTCCTTTTTGAATAGAAACCCTCGATATAACACGTAAACTGTGGGCAAAAATTTTTCTTCTTATATTTAATATTACAGGCAAAGTGTATCTAAGTTAAATTATTCCTGAAATACATGATTTTGCGTGCTTCTCTATTGTGTTGTTTTTATTATAAAAAAAAACACACGCCAAGAAGATTAATGCGCAGTAGTAATGTATATTGTTTTTGTTAAATTCGAATTGTTGTCACATTGTCTTCCAGAAGTGACTGCAAAGTACACTTTTGGAAGATGAAAGGCCAACAGCAATGTATTTGGTTTTTGTAAATTTCGAACACACTTCTGACAATCATCTAGAGGTCACTAAGAAGTGACGTCTGGACGATTGGCAACAAATTTAATAAATAGTCAGTGTGACCAGATGCGAAAATATTTTTCAGCTAAATTATGTTTAAAATAAAGCTAAAATATGCTAAAGGTTATCTAAAAATGCTAAATTAATAAGTGGTTAGTTAATAAGTGTTAGTTTTATATAATTTTGGCCCCCCATTCTATATTGGAAAAGAACAAAAGAACAAAAGAAGACAATATGTAGAAGAATTAGCAGAGAGTTATAAGCAGATATACAGAAGCATCTCTGAACAGCTCATATCTGTTGCCATCAAGTCATTCAATTCACATGATAAATCGCACAATATTCTCAAGTTTGCAGCTATATAGTACGTTTCACCCAGTTCGTTGTAGCATTGCGTACCTAAACATCTAAATCAATGATGTTGCAACCGAGGGCAGTTGAAAATTCTATATAAAATTGTGATGTACTCTAGCACTTACGGTTCATCAAAATCCTCACATTACCTACAAAGACTTCAACTTCTTCCGTTTCTTCCGCCTAACATCATCATTTCTACACCGGGACACAAAGCTCTTGACCAATATTGCCAGGAGGTGGGAAAAAGATACTAAATTGAACTTTAAAAAAAAAAAAATCAGAAAGGGATAAATGCCCAAAAAAAAAAAAAAAAATAAGCCTATTAGTTTTTGATATTCTTTTAAAGATTTTGTAATAAATTTATAAATAAAACACAGATCGGCTGGCAACAAAATGATCCAATAAAAAATCGCCTACAAAAATTCCATACAAATTTGGATTATACATATTTTATATTTTGACGTGATTTTTCGTCATTTTTTAATAATAATTCCTTTTTGATTAATCATTTCCAAATTTTTGGGAGATTTTTTCGTTTTATAATAATTTTTTAAATCATCAATATTTTCTGTAGTTAATGAAGTTTATTAAAAAATAATTACCTATAATACTTGATTAAATAAGTCCATAAAATTATTTAAGTTATAATTGATTTGAAGAATCACATTCATTAGAATTAAATCATTATAGTAGTTAATACTATACCACGAAACGTACTAATTGATTTATTTACTTTTTGAAGATGCTGATTCTCAGAGTTACATTCGTTAATGTATATATTTAAGTAATTTATTACAGGATTTATCCTTATTATGAAAAATGCTAGAAAATTCTAAATTAATTATTAAAAAATGCTAGAAAAAAATTATGCTAAATGAAAACATTTTCGACAAAATCAGAGTCAAATATGCTAAATTTACTTGCAAAAATGCTGAAATGGTTACTCTGTACATAATCAATAACTTATAATAACTTATATAATACAAGTTTCTCACTAATGTTTTAGCAAGTTAACAAAAAGCTTTCTTATAGTGAGCAGAGCAGTGAGATAATTAAGATAAATCACAATAAGACACCTAAAGCAAATTCAAATAAACAGATGCTACATATTGGAAACCTCCAATGCGTTATAGCCAGAAAATTCTAATACGCTACAAACTAGAAAATTCTAAAAGCATTATTTCAAACTTATATTATTATTATTTATTAATATTAGTATTAGTATTATTGTTATTATAATAATAATAATAATAATAATAATAATAATAATAATAATTATTATTATTATTATTATTATTATTATTATTTAGTACTGTTATTACTTTTATTCGTAAAAAACCGATTATTACTATTATTATTGTTATTATTATTATTGTTATTATTATTATAATTATTATTATTATTATTATTATTATTATTATTATTATTATTATTATTTAGTACTGTTATTACTTTTATTCGTAAAAAACCGAAAATTACAAAAATTCTCCTTTTTCTCCTTTAATCATAAAGCTGACCATATTACAAATAAAACCACTGATAATTCAAACTTTCTATGTGTTGCAATACTTAAAAGGTTTATTTGCAGAAATAGAATATTGAATTAATTTACTTAAGTGTATATGAAATTGAAAAATAAATACTTTCAAATTTAATTTCCTTTATGAATTATAAATCTTATTTTTCTTGAACATTTTTTTTTCTTGTTTTATTCTCTAGATTTTAAAAGTATATTAAAGAAAAGTAACTTTTAGCTATAAAATAAAAATAAAATAAAATCATTTAGTAAAAAATACATGTATATAATATCTACGATAAAAGTTTTCCTAAAACATAAATACCATTAAATAAATTTATACTAAAAAACAAACACATCAACTCTAAATTCAACAAAATAAAATGTGGAATTTTCAAAGAATAATTTGTATATGGATTTGTTGTGTATCCTGTATGTTTGGAACAACACAACTGTCATCACTAGTACAAGCAGGTGAGTGAGTAATTCAAATAAAATTCAAATGTTAAAATACACAAATATATATAAATATATATATATATATATATATATATATAAATACCCTCATACTGGAAACAAATACTAATTTAAATTTAATGTCATTTTAAAAATACAAATAACTAACAATGTTTTCGTATTTCTATGCATTTTCATATTCCACTCTTAAATTCCCAGTGCCATATGAGTATTTTGATGATCATGAACAAAGTTTCTATGATTTGGATACAGAACAAATTCAAGCCAAATACGATACACGTTTATTATCGCAGCAGATGTTGCAAACAGAGCAGCGACAGAGTTTGGGCCAAGTAGATGCCAATAGAAATAAGTTAGAAAATATAAAACACAATGGTGCTGGTGGTTCAACATATATTTCGACAACAAAATTGAAAAGTAATGATTGGCTGGAAGAAACGGCAACGAAAGCTGCAACATCAACATCAACAATTACCGAAACATTAGATGAATTACATTTGCCACGTGCTGCATCATGTTTTACCAATGGTCAAAAATATACACATGGTCAAAAGGTAAATTTATGTGAGAAAATAAAAAAAAAATTAATTTGTTTTACTTACATTCATAAAATAAGTAGATATGTATGATTTTGTCTGTTTCGTCTTTTTATTTATTTATTTTTTAATATTTATTTTTTTTTTTAATTTATGAGTTTTAATGTGTTTTGCATGAAAATTTTCATTTAAATAAATTGTTAAAGTTTTATTTGTTTAATGGAAAAAATGTACTTAATATAATATCAAAACTTGTACGCCCAATGGTTTATTGTGCTACACACAGTGGGTTAGAACAAAAAAAGTATTCTCCACACAGTGGTTCCAAAACGATTTTTTTTTTAAATAACTCTATAACTTGTGAATCGTTTGAGATATCTGATTAAAATTTTACAAGGTCTGAGCTGCGGTGTTTTCCAGTTGATTTGGAGGAGCACAGCTCAATAGACGATCAGAGGGGAAGAGAGTAGATCCCAAAATTTAGTAACATTGGGCATTAAATTTTTTTAAAAATACACCAAAAATCGATTTAATAATAATTGGAAATCTCTGCAAAAAAATATGATAACACGTGTATTGCCCTAATCCTGAACCGCTACACCAACTTAACCAATTTTTGCCCCCTAAACTTGAAAGTACAAAAAAAAAAAAAAAAAATACGCTTTTTAGTTAAAAATAATACGAGTAAAAAAGTATATCTTTTTCATTTGTTTAAAAGACATTTACGATGCCAATAAAGGATCAACATTCATGTTTCATCTCCTAATACATATCTACATATATAGATTATTAAATAGATTATACAATATTGAAAAAGGTTCCTTACAATAATGAAAATATTCTACAAAGTATTTTTAACGCATATTTCTAGGCTAATTATTATATATATATGTTCAATATTATGAAAAATTCAAAAAGTACCATTTGAGGAACGAAAAGAGTACCCCTTGCAAATTGCTACCCACATAGGATCATATATATTTAATTTTATGTTTCTAGGTTCAATATTAAATATAAAAAGTACCATTAGAAGAACAAAAATAAGTACCAAAGTGTTCCCTCTTATTTTCTCACATTTACTTATGGCCAAGTAGTTTTTAAGCTCATAGTATACGAAATGCAGAAAGTACGATTGAAAAAGCGCCAGTACGTAATGCTTTTGTAGATTCTAACTCCAAAATATATAAAAATATACTATTACACTTCCTTCCACCAATTTACCACTAAGAATCACTTTACTTGATTATTCACTCAGAACCATGTTAACTAACTTTTACACTGGTAATTTTACTTACTGAAAGAAAACATTAGAAAAGCACAATTTTAAGCAAAAAATATACCAAGTTTAATTTTCCGCAAGATCCGATAAACTTTAATTTATAAAATGCTCACTATGTTAGAAATTTGTACGTTACATATTTATATGACTCAAACGATATAAATCTAGGTTATAACAAAATATTTATATCGATATATTATTGATGTATACAATATATAAAAAAAGAAATGTTTTATTAAAACGAAACAAAAATAGGTACGATATTTATCGCTTAAGTGTTAAAATTTTCCAAAAGTACTAAACCTGTATTTGTCATTTTTTGATAAGTAACGCAAATTATATAAATTTTAGTTAACTGTTTAGTAGTTTAAAATATACATAGCCAAAAAAAAGTACCAAAATATCTAAAAATTACCTTTTCCCATTATTCTACGTTTTTTGCTAGCGCGTTTACTCTTTGTGATCTCATGCGATCTTATATAAACTAACCGGACTTTGTGCAATCTTTCAACAGTTACATACAGAGTAGTAAAAATTTGATGACAACATTTTTAAATTTTTTGGGTTTTTGGGAGGGGTCTGTGCGCCCCTCAACGAAATAGAAGTTTTGAAATAGGGATTGATATTTGTTGCAAGTTTGCACATTCTGCGCTATATCCTGTTGATGTACCTGAATTAGGCATTTTTTGTGATGTGGATTCACAGTTTCTAAGGGTATAGCATGGATTTCTGCGTGAGCTTTATTTTTAATTATCTTAAATAGTAAAATCGAAGGAGCATTAAAATTAAATTTAATAAGAAAAATTTATGGACTTTTCGAAAATTATTGCACTTTTTGTTTTTGCAAATTGCAATTTGTATGAATCCTGCGTATATATATATATAACGTTTCGAGAGAAGAAACTAAATAGAATTTCTTTGTAATAAACTTTAATAAAATTTTTATTATAATGAAAATTTTTTAAGTTTTACTATGAAACCCGAAGATATGCCACACTAATATCATACATTTTATTCAAATAACTGAGTAGATTTTGATATTACGCAAAATTTTTACCAGAATTATACACAAACTTCTAGTAAAAATTTGTATATGTTGGTATAGAATTGTATTAAACAAAATTCTATGGAATCACACAAGTAAAGGAAAAACGAGAAATACTCATATGTATGTACAATATAAATACGTCTGTTCATTAATGATTTGCTTAAATTTCGTTCCCAGAAATAAAATTAACATAATAATTGAATACCAAAAAGAAAAATAAAACTTTCACAGAAAAAACGCTTCCATTTTATTAGACTTGAGTAAATATATTTAAGCGTTTTCCCCAAAAAGGAAATAAAAAGCACCTGTGTTTATTTTGGTCTCTTTGCTAAATATTGGTACAAATATTTGGTAGGATTTCATTTCCTGCTGGATAAAATAAAAGCTGATAAAGTAAAAACAACAACAAGAATAAAAAAAATTAATAAATCTTTTTATCACAACAGAACAAAATATCCAGCTGTGTCTTAAAATCATTACAACCAAGTAAATTAACTTTAAATAAATTCCCTCGTCTTCCTTGAAGTTTTTTTTATTTCATCCCATTAGTAATTTCTGATTTATCGTAATTTTTCACAAATTTTCATGTTATGAATTATATTCGAATTCATTCATTATGTATGAGATGGAGGATGAGTGGAATGGTTTGTTTAAAGCTAAAAAATAAATTTTAAATTAGGTAGTTTACCCAACAATAAGTTGAATTTTGCTTGATGTTTTACATATTTGATAGTATGGTTCACTATTAGCTTGTAGTTTTACGATATGATATTAATATAAGTACATTCACAGTTATTAATATAACTCTTAATGTTGAAATTAACTTAAGATAATTTTCTTATATAAAATAATAAATTTATTATTTATTATTATATTATTATATTATTATTTATTATTATAATTTACTTTCCAAACTATTGCTTAAAATAAATAAAATTATTGCAAATTATTATTTGCAGAATTATGGAGAACTTTACATTCCACTTGAGATTTGATTGCGTTGGTATATTTATTTTTATTTTACTTTTACTTTTTATGCAGAATGTTTTAGCCTTATTTTTGTTTTTGTTTTCAAATTTATGTTTGTGAAAATGCTATTGTGCTGCTAACGGTATTTTTTTTCTCCATAGGTACCACGTTTGGATAACTGCGAGGTTTGTTTGTGCATGGATGGTGAAATATTTTGCTGGTGGGAAAAATGTGGTAAGTAGTTATCTTCTTGCATTTTTTTCCTTTTTATACCCTTCACCACAGAACTTATATAAGTTTGTCATTCCGTTTGCATATATATATATGTGTATATATATATATATATATATATATATATATATATATATATATATATATATATATATATATATATATATATATATATATATATATATGAATATGAAACTCATATATACCGTTTATCGATCGATCACAAATATTTTTCTTTCGGTTTTTGAAATCAACCAAATCCGTTCATAAACAACTGAGCTATTGAGAAATCTGTTATTTTTTTATTATCTGCTTCGCTTATAGTTGTTGTTTTTATGGGTATTGAAAAACAACAACAATAAACTAAGACATATTTGATTTTTTCAACTTTCTGAGTCACCCATGTAAACAAGAAACTTCGTTCTTCCACAGAAATTTTTAAAAGAATTTTTGTTGAAATAAGTAAATTCAGTATTAACCGAGTTATAGGCCAAAACGCGATATTAAATTTTTCGAAACTCTTACATAAGCTATGGGCTTCATTCAGAAATATTATTTTCGAATTTTGGTTTTTTAAATCATTAATTAATTTTATATTGTCTTACATTTATAAAATATTTACTCTGCACTTATTAAATTTGCTATTTACTAGCTTTTACCGGTGCTCTTCGCTACCCTATTTAATGTGCTAAATAATATTTACTTTATATGGGAGGTACTACACCTCCTGGACCTAATTTTTTAAGACGTTCACAGTAATAGTCCTTTAAAAGATAAAATTTATATTTTCTTTGTACCTCTTTCTCTGACCCATTTTCATTTTTTCAGTGCGATATGATAGGATAAAGGTTCCCACGAAATTTGGGGGTGCTCACTGTAATAGTTCCTTTGATATGCCATAATTAATATTTGCTTTATATGGAGGGTACTAAACCCTCTGCTCCGATCTATTTTAAGCTAATCGGTTCATCCGTTTGAGAGTTTTAGAAAAGTATGTGTAAGATTCAACATAACCTGCAATATTTTACAGTGCAAGCAAATTTCATGTAAATAACTTCATGAATAACGTGTAAAATTGAAAAAAAAATAATAATCTCTTTTAAAATTAAGCGCAAAATGTGGGTATAGTGTCCAATCAAAACTAACAAAACCACCTTTGGCTCTGGTGCAATCTTTGTATTAAATTTCGAGAAAATCGGTTCAGGTGTTTGGACATGAATGATACACAAACAAACAAGTAAACAAAAAAACTAACACCTCATTTTGTTAATATATAGAAGGATATAAGACTTAATAAAGTTTTGATTCTATTTCAACTTTACATGCCTCTGTATCGTCTTCTACACATGCACCAAATTTTGTCTAAATCGGTAAGCAAGATTCAAAATTTTTCAAATTTAAAATGGAATTACTCTTATGCCAAATTATTAAAATTTCATTCTTCGTTGTTATTGGACTGTTGTACTTTTCTTCTATTACAAATTAATATTTAAGAAAATATATCTATTTATATATGCTAAATACGAAATATTTGCATTTGTTATCAAATTAATTCAAGTTGTCGTAGTAGGATCTCATTTCCATTAAACACTATTCGGTAAAATAATAAATGACCTGCCACTAAAAGTAAAGGTGCTAGATCAATTTTAGTAAACAATATGTGGTATATTAGAATGGTTAAAGATCATTAAATCAACGACTGGTGAAAGTACTAGCTTTAAATGGCCACATGTGTTCATTCGGATAATATCAAATATCAACTTTTAAATGAGTTGTGTATCTAAGATAATTATTAAGAATCCTCATATTAGAACTACACATTAATGTTATTTCAGCACCATCATTATAATATTTATAAAAAAAATATAAAAAGAGTGCTTTTAGTGCTATGAATATCCTTTGTAGTTAAAATGATCTTAAATTTATGTATACTGGTAGTATTTGATGGTAATGCAATCAAATTATAGTTTTCAGCATTTGTCAATAAAATAATTATTTTTATCAAAATTTAAAAAATTCCGCTAACTTGTTGCACTTGTTGCTCGCATTAATGTACAACTTATGTGCACAATTTTGAATAATTATTACTATGTGTAACAATTTGGAACAAAATGTCATACAATAGCTGAGTAAGATAGGCGCGAGCAAGGATGTAGCCAAAGCATAAAGGATTTTTTTTTTAATTTTTTTTTTATTATGAAAAATTCGCAATTTTAACTACTAAAACTTTATGTTTATTTATTTATTTATTTAAAATTCACAGTAATATAAAGAAGCATAAATTTAGCTAATATAAAACTTTTAAAGAATAGATTTTTAATCGAATTATTGGGCTACGAAATTTGTATATCTTTGTGTCACAAAAAACTCGATATTTTACATCAATTTTCTATTTTTTTAAATATAAACAAAAAAATAAAAAAATTTTTTTTTTTTAAGAAATATTTCTGGGAATATTAAATAGATCCTAATGTTTTAAATTCGTTTATTATTATTTTACTTTTATCCTTTTAAAAATTTCAAATTAAAATTAAAAAAATTCATGATATATTTAATTCTAAAATTACTGATTTAGAATTTGTAGCTAGTCAGACAAGGGGAATCTGTATTTTTTAATTTTATTTTTTAATGTGATTTGCGGTCTGAAATTTGTAAAATTCACTGAAAATTTTCTTAAATAAAGTAAGTTACTTTCTTTGATTTAAGTTAAAAACATATAAAAATAATATCCGATATATATATATATATATATATATATATATATATATTATATAATATAATATTGATTTCAAAAAAATATATAATATATAATTATAACCATATAGGTCGAATCATGATCAACTTTCAGAAATTAAACTTACGAAAAATGTCGAATTTTTGAATTTCAGAACTTATACGATGCATGTGAATTCTTGTGGAGGTAATTTATATAAAAAGCTGGAATTTTTCCTTTATATTTCAAGCATTTTTATCTATAACTAAGGATTTACATTCACTTCATTAATACTAATTACTTTGTTTCATTTCCTTTATTTTAAATGAGGAATTTTACAAATTATCAAAACTATTTGAAACCGACATAATGTGTCTTGTATTTCTGAAGTTTGTTTTAAAACCAGTATAACTGTTGCTGAATTTTGATTTTGGATCCTAAGTTTTAGGTAATTCTCCTAAAATCTCAAGGAACTGCAGCTATTTGGATGTAAAATAAAAGACAATTAAAAAACTGGGTTGAACCTTTCAAAGGTTTTTTGATTCATTTTAGTTTTGCACTTAAAATTTACATCTTTTATTCTGAAATCGTTAATCAGTCGGTAGGCAAGACTTAGAAATCCATATGTTAATAATTTTTAAAAAGTGTACAAAAAGGGAAGTTAAAAAAAGTTGCAAAAAAAAACGATATTTAAAAAAAGAACCAACTGCTTCAATACCTAAAAAACTCCTTAGAATTTGTTTTTTTCATAAAAGCAAAAAACAAAAAAATTTGTATTTTAGGAAAAACTACTATGCTCAATTATATTTTATTATTAAAAACAAAATAATTTATTTGTAATAGTTTTTATTATTAATGCAAAAATAACTATTTATTCATAAAAATAGTTAACATAAAATAAATACTCCGATATTTATAAAATTTGGCAAAAAGATTAAGTGTCAAACTTTTTGCCAAATTTACAAAACTTCCATACACCGAATTTCATTAAAATATTGATATATTTAAGGCATTTATGATCGTTAATCCCCTATTCAGTGACATTTATGTATGGGCTAGATGAAGTAGTCATCACCAATCTCAATAGACTTCGTCCTTGTCTCATGAAAGTCGTACGTGCCAAATTTCATTGAATTATCTTCAAAATTGCGACTTGTACTTTTTGCACAAAGTTTACATGGACATCCAGCCAGCCGTCCAACCAGCCAGATGGACGGACGAACATCGTTAGATTGACTCAAAAAGTGATTCTGAGTTGTTTGGTAAATTTTAATGTGGTGTTGGATGATTTTTTCTGTGCGTTACAAACACCAGTACAAACGTATAATAACCTAACCCGCTATGGATTAAATGTTAGTATCAACGAATTATTCTGTATTTATTATTTTATTTTACATTTAGTATAATTGGCCACAGGTGTAATATAGGTTCATTTCCCGAATTTTTATGCTCGTACACAATTGTGGTGGGTATCATATAGCCGGTCTTGACTGACTATTTTTTTTTTCTCTCTCGTTTATAAAGTGTATTTATTTATTTATTATCTTCAGTCTATGGATACAATATTATTTTTACAAACATCAATTATAATTTAATATACATAATTAAATTAATTATTTAAACAAACTGTATAACATATTTTTAGATTCAAAATTTGATATACTTAAGTCTAATTCATTAAAATATTTATTGAATATTCTCATAGCTTTTGTTCGAGGTTCATTCCAAGATTATTTTGTTCTATGAATATCTATATAAAAGAAATAATTATTTTGCCTTAGAGACACTGTTGCCAGATTTGTCGATTTATCTGCATTTTGACGATTTTTTATTGTAAAAATTCCAAAGTGCGATTTGACGACTTTTGCTCAAAAAATTACATTTTCACAAAATGTTCACACGCCAATTTTTCCTATTTAAATCTGAGTTTATATTGTAGTAGATGTGGAGAGAGATGAAAAAGGACTATAAGAAGTTTAAACTTTTATTTCGAAATGCGTTTGCAATTTAACAAGTATTGGTGAAACAAAATTTTTGTGTGAAAAGAAAAACGCTGTTTTATGTATATATGTATGCATGTAAGTAAAATAGTTTTTATCATAGATAAAAAAGTTCAAGAATCTGTTAAGTAGTAAAAAATTTAATTGAAAATAAAACCAATACATATGATTTTTTAAGAAATTTTTCAATTGAGTTTATTTTGCCGTAAATTAGGATCACTAGCTCACTTGGTTTTTAAACAATTTTTATAATGATGCAGTAGTACCTTTAATTATGATTAAAGAAATATAAAGAATTTTATCCGCTCGCTCTTAGTTTACGAGTTAGGGATCTCTATAGTTTTGATATATTTTATTCTGAAGGTCTTTATTAATACATATGCGATTTAATTTATATTAATACTGTTTCAAAGTTCAAATAGCTTTCGAATGATATATTATATTGAGTTTATGAAATTTTCATTTTTTATTGATATACCTGAATTTAGAAAATTTAGCTATTTCCAAAAAATTTTTATTCGCCAAAGTCCCTGAGTCCGGCCAAAGTCTGGCTATATGGAAAACCTTTTATTAACGTTGAGAAAAATATTTTCATTTTAACTTTGACTTGTTCCTATTTTTCAAATTTTGTTTAATATAAACCAATGGTGAAAGTTTATTTAATAAACAATTAGTTTCAAAACTTAATATTATTTTTTAATAATAACATAAATAGCCAAAAACATATGCATTTTAGTTTTTCTGATTTTTTTATTTTGACGATTTTTTGGTTGAATCTTGACGATTTTATACTATAATTATCTGGCAACAGTGCTGAGAGGCCTAGGAGTTACATATAATTTTATGGTATGAAGCAAATCAGGATAATCAATTAATCCACAAATTATAGCATATAGGAAATATACAGAAGAAATTTTACGTCTTGTTTCTAACATTTTTATATACATAAAGGTACACTTATCAGGCTATGTAGAAATCGAAATTTGAGGGTTTAAAAATGAAAAATTTTTAAATTTTTTTAAAAAATTTACTTAAATTTTTTTAATTCCATTTATATGTAATTGAGTACAAGGGCTTCAGACAAATGATGCATGTTCAAATCTAGATCTCATAAAGGAACCTTTTTATGTAATTATAAAAATTATTAGAATTACGGCATAAATAGCTTAACATTCAATAAGCTTTATATATAATATAATTTAAGTGATTATTAAAAGATAATTTTCTATCAAATAATACACCTAAACCTAAAATTTCATTATATCGAGATAAAACTGTATTACAACGTCTATGATAAGTCATATAAAAATATTTGTTTAAATTAAAAGGTAAACATTGCGGACTGACCAACAACTCACCCTATCTAAATCTATTGGAGATTAAAAACGTTACAATAAACAAAGTTTGTTTAAATGCTGCATTACACTCGGACCAGAGTCCAACCATGATTTTAGGGCTAAAATCATGGATTCACAAGTTTTGACCAATTGACAATTAATTTTTTATTATTTCAGCAACACGTTCCACCGAGACGCTGCTAAGAGGCAAAGTAAAAATATTAATAATAATTTGAAATAAATTTGCATATAAGCATTCATCGAATCTGTTTTTAATTTTCCCAATCTAGTCAAAAAGATTCGGCATTTGATTTTTTAAATAGTTGATCATAAGCTTTATCATTAGCATTAGTTTTTAACAGTTTTAGTTCATTTATAAATTTTCCGGGATTTTTTATTACATCAGTATATTTTGAAACAATCTCAAAATAATTTCTTCATTGGGATTAATATAGAACGGGTCGGGATATTTTAAACAACTAAGTTTCTCGTCATTAGCCAAAAAGTGATCATTTGATTGAAAAAGGGACAAGTGGCGACTATAGCGCCCAACCGTAACGATGGCTATCATATCTGCTGATAAGTTATGCGGTGACAAAAAATTAAAGAAAAAATTGACACTTTTTAAATTTCGAGAATGTCAAAATATTGTTTGGAAACATTTTTGAGAGTACCGTTGGGCAGAATATAATATATTTTGATAGTAAATGTTTAATTTATAATCGGCTGGGGCTATTTATATAACAAGTAACACAGAGGACAAGTCTCTATAGATAGAAGATTATACTTTGTTTTAGTTAACTTATTTAGTTTTTTCGGCATCATTGCTAAATCGTTGGTTTGATATAAATCTAAGGCAAATTCTCTATGAATATAATATTGCATAGTGAAGTACAATAGGCCTACTTTTAGTTATAAATCAGATCTTACAAATCGAGTTTCGATTTGAAAGTAATATAAAATTTCAGTTTTCATTTTTAAATCGACATTGTACAGAAATATGCAAAAAGTGAACGGAATATCCATAAAACGAAGAAATTTATATTTTTTTATAAAAATTTATTATGCATAAATATGCATTTTCTAACTTTAAATTGTAATAGTATTTGACTTTTTATAAAAAACTATCAAAAAACTAACAAAATAATTTATACAAATCAGTTAATCAAACTACAAAAAATCAGTAAAAAAAAATTATGAATAACAAGATAGTTAATGATTGATAATTATTATATTACCAGAAAAAAAGGTTTTTTAATAATTAAAAGGTAACCTATCTAGTGATTCTTCAAATTTCCAAATACATGATATATATGTGCTGTCCGGCACCACTAATAAGTAAAAATTATATAAATATGCAACCAGCCGTACGAAATAGTGAAATAATTATTATTCACAATAAGCTGGTGTAAAAACGTTACATTTGTGTAAAAAATAACCATCAATTTGAATTAGATTTGCAGTAAATATTAAGTGATATATCTAATATAATATTGGGGACTTAGTGAGTTAAAAATGTAATACCCAAGAAAAAATAAAAAAATGGTGCATAACCAACAAGTAAACCAACACCTAATACTTTCACCAATCATTAATATAGTCACTATATATATTATAGTGGGAAAAAATACGCAATTCATAAGGTAAAAGGCTCCAGCACCGAGCAATTCTTACCACAAAAGACCTCTCAAAACTCAATCTAAACTTATTAACTAAAGGAGATGGAAATCCAGTCTTAATAATATTAAAGAATAGGATAAGATTACGAAATTTGAAGAATTTAAGGAAAGAGCAGCTAAGAAATTTATGGACATAAGAAGAAATATGATCCCAGCGTTTAACATTAAACACAAATCTTGCAATCATGTTCATTATACGTTTAAGTTTTTCAAGAGTCTCTCTAGAGGAATCAGATATTACCTCAAGACAATACATTATGTATATATATAAAGCGTGATCCATTTCGAGGTTCCCTACTTTTTTAAAGAAAAAATACAGAAAATTCATATTTAATCGGGAATGTTTATTATCATTTGAAAGAACATTCTTTGGCATTTATTTTTTGAAGATTATGTCTACCAAATGTTGGTCGCAGATGGTTCATCCGTTGAGTCCAATTTTCGATGACTTGTTCGAGCATTTCGACTGGTAACTGGTGAATAATACGCGTGATGTTTTCCTCCAAGTTCTGAATCGAAGCGGGTTTGTCTTTACATATCCCCATAGGAAAAAGTCTAACGGTGTGATATCATACGATCTTGGTGGCCAATCGACCGGCCAAAAACGTGAAATTATGTGCTCACCGAAGTGTTCTCTCAATAAATCCATTGATTGATGCGATGTGTGGGAAGTGGTACCGTCTTGCTGAAACCAAATGTCGCCAAGATCACGAGCTTCAATTTCAGGCATCAAATAGTCGGTTATCATTGCACGATAACGGTCGCCATTGACGGTTACGTTCGCACCGGCATCATTTTTAAAGAAATATGGACCGATGATTCCACCGGCCCACAAACCACAATAAACCGTTATTTTTTCTGGATGAAGTGGCAGTTATTGAATCTCTTCTGTTTGCTCTTCGTCCTAAATGCAGCAATTTTGTTTGTTTACATACCTATTGAGCCAGAAATGGACCTTATCGCTGAACAAAATTTGCCTCGAAAACGTCGGATCTTCTTGGAACTTTTTGAAGCCCATAGAGCGAAGCGATGTCGCTTGGGAAGGTCGAGCAGCTTAAGTTGTTGCACAAGCTGTATATTTTACGCCTTCAATTTAAGATCTCGACGTCAAATGCGCCAAGTCGTTCAATACGTCAGTCCGAGTTGGTGCGAACGACGCCGAATCGACTCTCCACGGTCTTCGTGTGCACTCTCAGCAACGGCCGCTATATTTTCTTCACAGCGTGCTGAACGTGGTCTATTCGCTCGAATATTATCCAATAATGAATGCTGGGTCTCAAAATAGGTGATGGTGTTGCGAATAGTACGCTCAGTAGGCAGATTATGTTGACCATAAGTTGAGCGAAGTGCACGAAACACATTCCTCACAGAACGTGGATTTTCGTAATAAAGTTGAACGATTTGTAAACGTTGTTCAGGCGTAAGTCTTTCCATTATGAAATGCCAAATAATACTAAACAAAAATAACATGACAGCAGGACATGACTCATACGTTATCTGTCAAAAAAAGGCTATTGAAAAAATTATCTTTACTTGAATCACCCATTACAAGTAAAATTTTTACCAAAGTAATGGAATTTTTATGAGAAAAATAAGGAATCACAGATTTTCGTCTTTTTAATTTTTGGTTTTTGTTTCTTAAAGTTCTTATGGAATATGTAACAAGGAATTATTTTGGAATTTTTACTTTTTACACATTATTCGCCGAATAATTTATTACAACATATCAATATACATATATATAAAAATCTATTTATATATATAAACATCTATATAAACACCTATCAGGGAGCGAAGATATCCGGATTTTTATATTTATTTACATTTATAATTTCCAAACTTTCTCTTCCCTAAGCTTTTTGAAGCTTCAAGACTACGAAGAAAATTAAAACTCGAATTGCTTATAAAACTGTTCATCCTTCAAATGCTGTGATCTAAAAATTTCTGTCAGTGGGCGGAGATACGCGGAATAATTTTTTATTTTATGCAATAATTTTTAAGTTCGGTTTTAGGTTTTATGAAGTTTAAATTTGCTACTCATTGCTTGTTCTCCAAATTCTATAGGAAACTGATTGATAATTTAATGTTATAAGTATTATCATTCCATCACATTCTAACGGCTTCAAATCTTTTAACTTCATTTACGGAAAGGAAAAGCATCAACATCCTGTTTTTATATATAACTTATGTGCACATTGATAAAAATTATTGACGCGAACAGACTTTGCATATGTAAGTATTGGTAACAATATCAAAAATCAACGTACGTGTCAGAATTTTTGTTGTTTTTTTTTTTGGAAAATATTTTTACTTAAAATTTTTAAATATACTAGCTTAGCCCAATACGCTTCGCTAACCCATTTTTATGCGATAACTAATATTTATTTTGTATGGGAGCTACTACTACCCCTAGTCTTACCAACTCTATTCGAAATATGGTATAAAAATTATTTCTTCAAAATTTTAAGACTTTTATTGTAATACTCCTTAAGATATGACAATATTATTATTTGCTTCTTATTGGGCCTACTAATTCCCCTAATTTCATTTAAACAATGAATTTTGATAAGAAAGTGGTCCCCACATAGTTTGAGGGCTCTCACTACATATATAAGCGATAATTAATATTTTATAAGAGTGGTACTACTCCCCCTGCACCGATCGAAAAATAAAATACTGGTAATTGAAAAATAAAATACTGGTAATTGGAGCATTTTGTCTAAAATGGGCGTAAAATATGTGCGTGACATTCGATAAATTTATAACATAGCTTATATTTGTTCCAATGAGATACATTGTCTCTGTACAAAGTTTTTTTTCATAGGTTTGGTAATTTGGGTGTAACAAAATAGTTTAAGATTGTTATCAAAAAGTGGGCGTGACTATCAATAAGGATACGTTTTTGTATAGAGTCAATAAAGTTCTATATATGTATGTGACTCATCTCATGTTAATCGTTTTGGTGGTAAAGTGAAAAATGGAGAAATTTACTTTTTTATAAATTGTGGGCGTGACATTCTATAAACTTCTGACATATCTTTTCTCGTAAGGTACATTGTGTCCGCACTAACGTTTATTTTCATTGGTTTGGTAATCCGAGTGTAATGACGTCACAAATATAATTTTGTTGATAAGTGACACTACAAGTCAGCTAAGCATTCTAGTGGGCGTGACTAACTATGAGGACACGCTTTTACATAAAGTCTGTGATGTTGTATATATGCGACAAATCACATGTATTGAAAAAAGTACTTTTTTAAAAAGTGAGCAACAAAATATCTGCATGGCATCCAGTCGAGATCTAACATAGCCAAAGCACTGGTGTATCTCTGTGTCAAATTTCGTAGAGTTTAGTCATTTTTTATTATAATAAGTACATATATGAATAAAATTGTTCTCTAATGGGACACTTTATTAACCAACTACTTATTCTAAATGTTAATGTGTCCTGAAAAAAGAAACACCTATAGTTTCATAAATTTTGTTCTCACGTATAAAAAAAAAGCTTTTGCTTTAATAGCTCCATTTCTGATCTCCATACATTTGGCAGAAGTCTTTGATTCATTGTAACATTTTTAGAAAAATACCAAATTTTAATACATTTTGTAGTTTGACCTCTGTTGTGAAATTAGTTTTTCCATTTTTGGTATAAAAAAAAGAAAAAATCAGCAAACTATTAAAAATATTTTCAATACAAATTATATTAATAAAACAAGTAAGAAAGACACAGTTGGTCAACCGATCATATGATACCCTACACCATTATGTATGTTCATAAAAAATCGGGGAGGGTTATTTTTTGGGACATGTGCCCAATTGCGAACCGATACTTGTATTAAGTGTAAAATATTTCTATAAAACATACGTATATATTTTGTTGATTCTAACATTTATATGGGATTTCTGTACTTTAAGGTGATTTATACAAAAATTTCTACGAGATTTGTTCACGTTTTGTATGGGAGCTATATTCGAATATGGATGGACCTGTATGAAATTTGGTATAGTGATTTATACATATATTTAACATATTTTTGCCGAATTATTGCAATATTTAAGGCATTTATGATCGCTAAACCATTATACCAGGAGGACATTTTTTTTGGGTCTTGTTGAAATAACGGACCAACTATCTATTGTGGTATAGGGTATAATAATTTTATGATTTTAAAATTTTTATTATGAATAAAATAACATATCGGAATGTCGAATATAGCATTAAACAAATTTATTTACATATTTCTCTTTTCACTTCACTTAAAATAAATAAATAAATAAATGTACACTTTGCTTTTTTCCTGTTTAACTGTCCAAATTGTAATTGAACTATTTTCTGTGTTAACATTTCCAGATAAAAAATCCACAAAAGCTTCAACAACATATGATGACTATTCAACACCCTTTGAAGAATCATCTACCACACGCATGCAATTAAATCCAAAAACCACATATAAAACAACTTTAAAACCAATGAAAAAACCAAAAACAGATGAAGACTATAAGTACGATGATGACGATTCAGCCGAAATACTTGAAATGCAGCAGGAATATGAAGGTCTTAAGGAGCAACTAATGCAAAAAGAGCACGAACAAGAGCAACATAAAAAACATCACAATAAACAAATAGTAAAGAAGAAAATCTATCAGCAGCAAGAAGAGGAAAAACATAATAAGAAAATTAAAGAACAAAATAAAAAGAAGCAGGAAGAACTACAACGCCATAAGCAACAACATAAAAATAATGAACAACATCATCATGCACACATTCATAACAACAACAACAATAACAGGAACAATAATCACGATTATAGCTCAAGTGGCTCAAGCAGTAAAATACTTAATTTTCCAGAAAATCTACCTTCGGTTTTATACTACGATTATAAAACGGAAGAACATCATCAACATCAGCATCAGCATCGTGAACAACATTTAAAACATCAAAAACAAAAGCAACAGCAACTACTTTTGCAACAACATGAAAAAGAGCTTAAGCATCGACAACAACAGCAACATCGTCATCACGAATATGGTCAAGATTTTAACACATACAGTGGTGACGCAGATAAAAAACCAACAACAACGGAAGGTGGAGGAGGGGTACGAACAGATGAAATAAAACTTCATGATGGTATTGGCGGCCCATCAACAACATTTAAGTATTTTAGCAACGGAAATGAAAACATTTACAATGGAGATTTACCAACAGACAGTGACATTTTACCAGAGCCACCAACAAAAAAGTCTAAATTTTCAACATCAATTACAGACACAACGACAACAGCAAAAACAACAGGAATTCCAATATCACAACTTTATCGCTTGTCCACTTCAACAATAGCCGGAGCAACAATAAAATCAACAGTAATGACAACAACAACGAAAGCATTGACAAATATACCTTCAATGGCATCAATAACTTTAAAGGTAAAAATGTCATTTAATTAGAGCATCCAAAACCAAAAACCGGTTAATCGGTTTCCGTTTTTTTACAAACGCTGTCGTTTTCGGTTTTCTGCTAATTTTCGGTTTTATAGTTTTTTTCTAACAGCTTCTAATTTAACTTTTTATGTAATTTTACTAAGAAAAAGAGTCCAAAAAATGTAATAATAACAATAAAAATTACATAACTGCAAAGCAAGGAATGTAAATAATGATTATAACAAATTTTTTCTCCAAAAATTCAATATGATCCCAAAAATTTAGGAACATGTTGTGGAACACTTTTATTTTTATTTTTAACGTCTTCTCCAAATACGAAAAAAACTTTTATTTTGAGTTCTATTTTTTACTCAAATTATAACGATAATTTTTTGATTTTTATTTTTGGGTGAAAAAATAAAGATCATTTTTGATTTTTGTCGTACAATTATAAAATAACGACTATTTTTTTCTTTAGAATAGAAATTATGACTGTTTTAGAGCAAACTATAACAAAATAAATTTTCTCAAAGAAAAGTTAACCATTATTTGATAATCGAAAAATAAAAATCAAAAACAATCGTTATTTTTTAATCGAAAAATAAAAATCAAAAACAATCGTTATTTTTTAATCGAAAAATAAAAATCAAAAAATAATTATTATAATCAAATATATTCGATATTTTTTAACCAAAAAAATAACAATTAAATTACGATTTTTATTATATTGCTCATAATCGTTACGGTCCCTGTTAAAAAGTATTATGTAACTTGCCAAATGCAATAAAAGTGACAGCTGGCTTATTCAGCTTGGAAGATTTTCTTTAAAAATTTAAAATAAATCGAACTATTGTAGGCGCACGCAAAAACTTAGTGGCTTAAAATTTTTACTTTATAACGTTTGATGTACACAGAAAATTAAATATATAAAAGATTATTACTAACCATGACGTTTTTTATGTACTGGGGTATCCAAAAAGGCATTTTGGTTTATTCCAATTATACCGTTACGTATTAAAGATTATTCGAATTGTTCGCATAATTCAAAATATAATTCAATATATATATCAAAAATACTCGTATACTTTGTGTGTGTGTCAAACACAAGAATAAAAAATTAAACTAAACAAATCTTTTAATACAATAAGTAGAGATCGACATTATTAATTTATGATATATATATATACATATATATATATATATATATATATATATATATATATATATATATATATATATATATGTATAGATATATATTTATATATATATATATATATATATATATATATATATATTATATACATACATATATACATACAATGTTGAACCATCCTATTACAAATAATTTAATACTGCTTCAAATCATGTTTGAATCACCTCGTAAGTTTCACAAAAGTTAAGTGAACTAACAATAATTAACCAAATCTTAATACCTATTTAGTCCAACCAACGTCAGACTAAAAGCGATTTTAATGAATATGGTTTAACTTCAGCTCAGTTCTGCGGTGTTTCTTCTTCTCAGTCGGATGTATCGATTACTTCTTAGTATGTTTCGTGCTAGTGGATTAGGATGTATTTCCAAACTTTTCAAGTATGCTACTGCATGTTCTTTTATAACATCTTTTATCAAAGGAACGTTTAGATCCTTATGTATGTTAGTATTTCTTACATACCAAGGGCTGCGGTGATAGTTCGCAATTTTTTGTTTTGGCGTCTCTGTATTTTTACAATATTTGATGCTGAGGCCAAGTGAGGCGTCGGCCGAGATGTACTCCGAGGTATTTAACCTCCGATTGCTGGGGTATTACTTGGTTATTTATAGGGATAGGTGGGCATGATTCCCTACGCAAGGTAAATGTTATATGTGTGTGTTTTTGTTCATTTATTTTTATTTTCCATTTTTTAGCCATCTCTCAATATCAAATATATTGATGCCTCTTGTGGGCATTGATGGGTGCTTAAAATAGCTGTATCATCTGCAAATGTTGAAGTATGGATTTGACTATTAGTTGGCATATCGTAGGTGTATATCAGGTATAACACAGGGCCCAGCACACTACCTTGGGGCACACCTACTTTAATAGGCTGAGGGGTATTAAAAAAGTCACCTTCTTTAAGAATAAATTTCCTACCAGTTATATAGCTTTTTAATAATTTATGTATATTAATGGGTAAATTTTGTTCTATTTTATATAACAAGCCGTCATGCCACACTTTGTCAAAGGCTATACGTCAGTGAAGAGAGCGGAGCAATATTTCTTTTCTTCAAACGTTTGGTTTATAATGTTTACAAGTCTGTGTGTTTGTTGGATAGTATTGTGTTTTCTTCTAAATCCGAATTGATAATTGGGTATATATTGGCTTATTAGCGGGTATAGCTTGTTCATTAGGAGCTTCTCAAATAGCTTAGACATATTAGATAATAGACTTATGGGTCTATACGATTCTACTTTTGTGTGATCTTTTCCTGGCTTAGGTATCATGGTAATCAGTGACACCTTCCATTCTAGTGGATAATATTCAAGGCGTAATATAGCGTTAAAAATATAAAGTATTATTTTTAATGCTATCCGGGGTAGCTTTAAAAGCATATGGTTACTGATTTTATCAATTCCAGGTGCCTTTTTGGAGTTTAAATCAACAATAGCCTTGTCGACCTCTATAATCTCAAAGCAAAGGGGTTCGACTGCTCTGAAATGGGGCACAACAGGTGGCAACTCAATTATGTCATTTGATTCGTTCGGGGTGAATACATTCTTTAAATGACTAAAAAACAGATTACCTTTTTCTGTATCGTTTGTTGCCTATCCACCACTTGTGTTACGTAAAGGTAACTTATAATAGGTCTCTTGAGTTTTTTTGTAGCTCGCCATAGTGAGTAATCTGACTGAGGCGTTGCATCCAACTTTTCCAGATATTTACACAAAGATGCATTTTTTCGATACTCCAAAAGTTTAGTAAGCCCTTCGATTTCAGTTGAAGGGATCTGTGGAGTTGCCACTCTCTTCGAACTCTTCTTTTTTCAGTCAAGAGCCGTTGTCGGAAAAAGCTATCTGAGCCACTACCTGAAAGTTGTCGGAAAAAGCTATCATGAGCCACTACTTTTAGAATTAGTAAATTCTAAATTTTTTAGTAAATTTTTTTCTCAGTACATTTATAATACTATTTCAAATCTGCTAGTGTAAAGATTCTTATCATATTTGAACCTCAATTGTTGAACTAATGAGAGTACTGGTAGTTATAGTTTTAGTCAGCGATCCCGGAAATCTCGAGAAGTCAAAAAATTTTTCCGTTGTACCGGGTAATTAAAAAGTCCGGGAAATTACGATTTCTAATAAAAACCAATCATTTGAGATATTGTTACAGAAATTTTGTACTGATATTTATTTTAAAAGATATTTATTCTTTTCATCATGATGGACATTTATATTTGAAAATGAAAATATTTTAATGAGTAAAGATATTTATCATGATTGAAAAATAAAATTAAAAAGTTTTCGGGTGCTTGATATTTATACAAATAGTTAAAAATAATTTAATGGAAGTACAATATTAAAAAAGAAAATTGTTCGTTTTGTTTCAATGTTCGACATCAAAATATTTGAATTATTCGTTATTCGAAAAGTCACGCTTTTAAATTCTTCCAACAATTATTCGTATCAAATTGTTCGAATTATTCGAACGAACATTATTCGAGTGGATACCCTAATATATAGCAAAGGAGCCCAAACGACCAAATTTCACAAAACTCCGATCAATTAAAAGTTATTGGGCTTATTCAACAAATAAATAAGAGATGCTAAAAGCTTAAAAAACACCCATTCCCAAAAAAAGTTGCAGAATATACAATAAAACTTTTGTACAAAAGTTTACAAGTTTTGTTAAAACCCAATGAGAAAATAAGTAATTTTAATTTCAAATTTAAAGCTTTCTTTCACGACAAAATATACCAACTATTGGTATAATTTTAATAATCACAATTTTATGCACAACGGCATCAAAATAAATTTATAAAGGTACATTTTTCACCCTCCCAGTATTAAATTAAAATTTTTGAGTTATTTATTTTTTGTTTAGTGCAAAACTCGAAGAATGTAATTTTTATAAATACGATACAAAATCATTAAGTGATTTTATTCAGGTTAAATATTACAATACAATATGACGATATTTAGAAATATGACCCTGTTTTTTAAATAAAATGAAACAGGAAAAAATTTCAAAGATCAATTCCTTAAAAGCGAACACTGTAGCTTAAATTTTGTTAAAATGTGTTACATTACCTAATATTGTTGATATTCGGAAACCTTCACTCGAATTCGATTTACAGAAAATAGAAACTTGTAATATATTGTAGTCATTAGTTACATATTTAGAGTAATTTTCGTTTAGAATGAATTAATTAAACAATAGACCTTCAACACAAATGTTTCTGTAATGTAGTTTATTTTCCATTTTTAACTTATTTTTGAATTGTGCAATTTTTAGCGATCCCGAACCAGCGTTACCGTTTGGCGGCTATAGTCGCCAATTGCCCTTTTGTAACCATCTGGCCGCTTTTTGGCCCTTTTTTGAAATAGAACTAAATGTCGACTTTTTAAAACTATGTACTAAATGACAAAAACGTAAGTTGTTTGAAATATCTCGACCCTTAATATATTAATTCCAGCGAAGAGATTATTGAGGTTATTTCATAACATAGTGATATAAAAATAGAACACGAAAAATGTAAAAATGAAACTGTTAAAAACTAAATCTAATCATAAAGTTTATGAACTATTTAAACCAACAGATGCCGAATCTTTCTAGAATTGATTACGAAAATTAAAAATAGATTTGATGAATACTAATATTATAATTTCTAATTTTACTTTGTCTCATAGTAGTACCTCGGCCGAACGTCTTTTTATAAATTGTCTGACAGACTAAATTTGTTAGTTAAATTTGAATATCTAGTGTAAATCTGAATTAGCCTTTATAAAAAAATGCATAAAATACAATTATAAATATCTTTTGGAAACTAATTATCTTCAAAATATATTTTCACTTCAAAAGTTTATTTTTGAATCGAATTCGATAATAACCAACTAATCGTTTGATAGTATCAAATGGCTCGAGGGAGTACTTCGGCACTTTTGAAAGATAAATAATATCAAAAAAGTACCATCGTATCAACTTTTCCCTCCCTGGTTTGTATGGATCTATGTACAAACCAAAACAACACCATTGATAGTCATTGCAATGCTTCTGCTGCTACCTAAACAACGTTCAAGCATACATAAATAAATGTGTGCACTTGCAACCACCGCTTGCTTATACAAAAAACAAAAACTTTCATAGTTAGATAAATATATATATATATAATGACTACTAAATTTATATATTGAAGTGCCTTATGAAAAAAAGTTGCAAATGTACCCCTCTAGAAATAAAGACTATTATGTTCTGTATGATTCGGACAATTTCCAACATGTACTGAATTTTAAGGTACCATTAGAAAGGTATATTTCTGATACAACTGAAAATTGTAGATAATTAACCTTTAAAAGCAAAAGGGTAAATTTTATACATTTGGTTCCCATAAGGTTAAATCAGCAATTTTTGCAAATAAGTTGTATGGAAGTATTTATTATACTTAAATATCAATGAATTTATGAAATATAAAATAAATTCCTTTAAAACCGGGTGGGATAATCGAATAAAAGAAAGTCTTTGAAGCTTACATGAATTTATAGATTTTGGGGACAAGGAAACTTAGGGTCTAACGGTCTAGAAGGTTGTTTCATAGAGCTAAGCTAACGAGGAGTCGGGCTGATTGGAACAGCTATAGGGAAAGCTTCATTAAGTATAAGAGGTACATAAGACGGGCGAAACGGACATCATGGTTGAATTTCTGTGAATCCGTAGACTCTGTCAACGCGTTGTCTAGATTTAGATGGGTATTACCCGAGGAACTTGTGGCACTTGGATGTATACAACTTTTGGATAACTCGTCGACAGAGTCTGGCTCGGAGTCCCTCAGCTTACTGATGGAGACCCACTTCCCTGGCTGTAAGGATATAGAATCTGATGGGAGGACAGGTAGTATCAGTAATAACCTACAGTCCGGATCAGCAGAGGGTGATAGAGGAAATTATCCCTGGAGACAAAGTAAGATGGGCGGTGAACTCATTTGGGCCATACAAGTAACCGGGCCCAGATGGCATTTTTCAAGCCAATTCACACAATGTTAATGATAGGGTCATTTCACTACTCGTGGAGGTATTTAGGGAATGTCTCAAAGTGAGATATATTCCCCGTTTCTTGTTGAGAGATAAGGGTAATTTTCATACCCAAAGCGTGTGAGACGGTACATTCGAAGCCCAAGGACTATAGACCGATCAGCCTATCGTCTTTTCTACACTTGCCGAATCTTATGACCCTTCACCCGTGCTGATATGTGTTATATGAAAATGAAGTACGTTATATTGAATGTAATTAAAAATGTATTTACACTATGTCTACACGCAGAGAAAAGCCACAACAATATTATGTTCTCATTGTTAATTTTCTTGAATTTTAATAACTATGTGTTCATGATAATAATGTTTTTTTTTAATTTCTTTCATTTAATGTTTACAATCAATAAAATGGCTGACTGCAAAATTATACGTTTTTAAATATTTTTATCAGAAACAAAATTTCATTAATAGGAAAAATATTACTTCTACAACCATTAAATATTTGGAGTCTTTTTCCTTGTTCTTAAACCATATTCTGTTTTTAAACCATATGAATATTATTATTCCCATGGAACTAAAATGTTTCAAATAAATATAATACTTATACTTTTTAAAAACTTAGTATAAAAATTCAATACTTGATTGATTTTAAATATATGTTTGTTTTTTAACTTCATTGTAATTCTCATTTAGTTTATACATGAATAAATATAAATAGATAGGTTTGGTGCAATATAAGAATTTGATTAACCACCATTAAAGAATTTAGTTAAAAAAAAAAATATCTTGCATTTGAACTAAATATGGTGGTACAATTGAATATAATTAGTGAACAAATAATATGCAAATATTTTTTTTTTTTTGGTTTTGGCTAATGAATGCTGTGGTGCCATTTTAGCACTTTAAGTGCTAGATTTAGTATTTGAAAAGGTAAAAATGCATTGCAATTTACACAAATATGATAAATGCTTTTTAGTACTCTTTTACAATATTTCGTAATGCAATAACTTTAGATTTTCTGAAAAAAATTCTTAATAAATTTGACGGTATTAGTTGTCAGATTTAAAATATTTTTTTCCCTTTATTTCCCAATATTACAAATAATTCTGAAGATACATTGTCATTTCAATTTTGCAAGATATAAGGGCAACAATATGAATTGTCTAAACAAAACAATTTAGTATTGTTGTTTACTGCTGTAGAAAAATTTTGCATAATTTTTTGGACGGTTTCTCATATTCCCAATTACATACTCTGGCAACACTGAATGAGCACATCTCTTTATAATTTTCAATGCAGAATTTATAAAAATAATATTTTTTTACTAATATGTTTTATTATAATATATGATAACATGGAATAATAATATGACAAAATTAAATAATAATATGATAACTATATGATAAATTGGGATAATAAAATGATAAAATAATAACAATATGGAATAATAATATAATAAGAAAAATAATATAATAGCATTAAATAATAATGATGGAGTCAAATTGTTCAACCACATATATAACTCTAATCATAACATGAAAAAACAATCCATAAATGACAAAATGGAATTAATATAATTATTACTTGTAATCATTTCTATTTTTCGCTGTGATCATATGTTCCAATCATAATATGTTGCTCTCAGATTATGGTCACTACAACTATATTTTTCTCTGCGTGTATGAAAACACTAAAAACATTTTGCAGTCGTATAAATAGTATAGAAAATATTTATTATTTTAAGTGAGTTCCTATGTTTGTATTCTTTTATATTTTAAATTGAAATGCTGTTTTCTATTGAAAACATCGCTGAAATTACTTTTCGTGTAATTTTATAAACCTAAAATGCATCACAAAATTCTGAATAATTTAATCTGCCACTAAAAACATAAGATTGTTACGTGCAAGAAAAGAGCCTATTTCAAATTTAGTTTTCTTCAACATAACTTATTTATTAAGAGGCAAATTTCGAGTATGTCGAGAAAAACTTGTTACTTGTTCCAAATTTATATATTTACATGGTCTATTATAATAACTATGGTATAATTTTTACACATATTCAAAATCAAAGTTTTTCAAACATTATTTTATTTTTTTTTAAACTATTGGAATATATCATCAACTTAAAATACAGAAGTTATATATATATATATATATATATATATATATATATATATATATATATATATACCCTAAAATTAATTAGACAATGGCAAATGTTTATTTTAAAATGAACTAAAAAAAAATCATGCAAATTTTAAGTTTCATGATGTAATAGTTGTATAAGGCGTAAATTGGAGAACATAAATTCATATGCACGTTGTAGTCAGTATTATAGGGACTAAAAATTTAATAAAATTGTTCTTCCCTTGTCTGCATTGTTGAATAATATTTTTAATTTTCTAACTTAGCTTCACAAGAAATATATAATTTTTAATGAAATTTGTAGACATATTTCTGCACAATAAATTAATTTTTCGACATTTTAATTTTAGAGAATTTAGTAATGGATTTAGTATGTCCATAAAATTCGTTTAGTTAGTTTTGATTTAACTAATGAAGCGCCACAGGCAAACATTTTTGTTACATATTACACAATGTTGCTTAAATGGATGACCCTGTACAAATAGAATTGGTTACAGCAAATAAGAAATTATTTTCTTCGTTTTTGAAATACTAACAATTTAGCCTTTTTAAGGCAATTTTCAAAATCAGAAAAGGCTGGAAAAAAGCTAGAAGCTAAAACGAAAATTTTGAGGCTAAAATTAAAATATAAAGGCTAGATTGTTGTCGAAATTGGTTCTAGAAATTTATAATCTTAGCGCTATAGAGTAAAAATTTGTAGGGCGAAGTTTAATTTTCTATGTCGTCTGGGAGCTTCAGAAATCTCTGGAAAAAGAAAATAGTCTGAGGAAAAAATAAAATCAACCATAATGTTTTGTCAAAAAATTTAGTATCAACGTATGAGTAATATTAATCGATTATTGCAATTATAGGCCCCAATAAATAACAATGTTTAAAAAATATCCTATTTTTATCCTATTAATTTAATAAGCTATAGAGGATACGATCACAATTTTTTATGTGAAACGTTGACCAACTTCTTCGATTTAGAACTCTTTGACGGTTCGAAGTTTAAATGATTAGGTATATAATATTCTCTGACCACCATGAAATTTTGATATCTTTAAGATTACTAAATAAGTTAAATATATTGAGATTGAATCTAGATTGTTTTTGCCTCTTTTGCTTTTGTATTTTTTATAATTTTTTATCCATTCATTTTTTATTTTTTAAGGAGGAATAATTTTTTAAGTACCCTTATTCCGAAAATTAAAAAAAAAATCCTTAAATTTGGGGTCAAAAAATAAAACAAAACAGAAAAAAATATACAAAAAAACAAAAAAGTAAATGAGCAACAATGAACACATAAGTTAAAACATCTCCTTAAAAAGGAGATTAAATCATTTTTATTTGCATACTTGTTGACGTTAAACCCGTGCACTATTTTTCGTATTTCCACGCATGCATTGACGACTTTTTTGAACATTTTTTTTTTTATTTCCCAAAAATATAACAAAAGAATTTAATTTATATCGCATATTACCATTTTCTCCAAATCTTACTATAGATTTCGATTTGTTTTCACTTTAGGCTGTTTTCAGCTATTATATATAGCATTTTGTTAGTCAGAATATTTTCAAAAAGCAATCAAAAATATTTACATCTATACTACAACAAAATCCTGATATATAAATGGAAATCACTTGCCTTTTAAAAAACCAAAAGGTCAAGCTCTTAACTCCAACAGTGTATAAGATGAATGGAAAAATACAAAACCAATCCCTTCAATTCAAATCTGTTTAGTCAATGATATTAAAAAAAAAATAAAATATAATAAAATAAAATGAATATAATCGAAGGATAAAAAGAAAAGATTGATTGGGAAAAAAATTTATAATATCAACATTGAAAACACGTGCTATTTTAAAAATCCTTTTAACCTTTTATTGATTTTTAACTTATAACAACAAAACAGCTGAACTTTGTGATTTTATTTTCCATTTCTGTTCGAATACTTTAATAATGCAGCATAATTCAAATTCAAATATTTTAAATACAAGAAAATTAAAATATACATACATAAAGGAGCTCTGTTATATTCACACATAAATATGCATATATACAAATTCATACAAAATACAAACCGTGATAAGTGTATAAGATTATAACGAAATTACAAAAAAAAGGAATTTAAAATGAAAATTCCTTTATGTATTCTAGGAAATGTTATTTCAACAGCAAAAAGTCTAAAAATTATTATGGTTAAGGCCACATGGCGCACTCGTATATCAATTATTTTTAGATTTAAACAGGAATGTGATTGCGATGTTTTAATAGCAACGGAGGACTTTAATAAAAGTTGCATAAACAAATACGGGAAACGGATTTGTATTTAGTATACAAATTAACATGAATCGATTAATTTATATATCTAATTCAAAGTATAAAATGCACTCGATTTAGAGTATCATAATTAATTCCATTAAAACACTTCCCTGAACCCGCTGGCCTGAAAACAAAAATCCTCTTTTAAAGAAAAATAGGTGGAATCTGATGTTTTTGATGTGCGGAATTAGAATTTGTTCTTAGCTTTTGCTATCACGTACAGATTTTTCCAATGGGCATGAATAATATGACCCTTTTAGTAAGCCGTTCACAGTATAACTCGAGAACGGTTTATCAAATTTAGATTAACAAAACACCTAAAGATGCTGACAAAATTACCTAGAGCTATATTTACATTAGAGTTCTGGAATTATTCCGAAATTACCTGCAAAAAAAAGTGTTCCAGCGAAATTGAAAAATTATGCTCTTAAACTCCTTAAAAGTTGTAAACGGCAAAAGTTTTTATTCGTTAACATACAGCTAGGTATACTACGAATAAAATAAGCTATATATCATGATATCAGAAAATCTTGATTTTATTCACAATTAAGTGAAGACAACTATAATTAGTAAAAATTATTTACAAGTTGTGTGCGTATAGCCAATATTTTGCCTGTAAATACAAAGTAAATATAAAGATTTGCTATATAGCTTCATGTATGTAGCTTGAGATAATTTTAGTTATAAATTGCATTAGATGTATAAAGACAACTCCTTTTTTTTAAGAGAATGTGTTTTTATAAATAACCCAAAAAAATTTGTCAGAACAAATCTGTACGTTCTACAGTGGGGAGAATCGATTTTTTTTTTTTTTTGAAATAAATCTGTAACTTCTAATCGGCTAATTGAAATTTCACATATTAATAGCAAGATTGCGAAAAATATAAAATTTCTTTAAGGATATATAATCTATGTACATATCTCTTTCTCTCTCTATATATATAGAGAGAGAGACAGTTCCGAAAATTCTAATGTGTTCTAAAGAGTTTACTAGCGGCTTTTTCCTGACCTGTAACCTGAGCTTCGAAAGGTTTAATTCTATTTGGAATTAGTTCTCATATAAATTTAATTCAGCTTAAAACAATTGAATTTTGCATTTTTTTAAAATCAGACTTAATTATCTAGACTTAAATTTTTATCGAATTAATTCCCTGGAGAATTAATTACTTACAAAATGAAAATTCTCAGGTTTAATTCTTTAGGCTTAACTTTTTATTGAATTAATTCTCCAGAGAATTAACTCCTTACAGAATGAAAATTCAATTTGAATGATTAAATTTTTCTTTAATTCCATTCTATTACAAAATGAATAAAAAATTTGTAGAATTAATTCCTTTTAAAATTTAATTGAATTGAATGATAATTTTTTCTTTCATTGCCTTCTACTATAAATTAAATGGGAAAATTTGTCTACAATTCTATTTGTATATATTTTTAGAAAATCAGTATTAAAATAGTCTTAAATTAGTGGTATTTAACTAAAATCTATACAAAATCAACATGTTCATGCTTAGCTAAAACCCACATAAAATCAAGATGATTATATCAAGTAAACTTTGTAAAGAAGCTGCACTTCACACTTTTAAAAATTAATTAACAATACTCGGGATACGATATCTGCAAGATTTAGAGGTCAATCCTATGGATTTTAAATTACTTAAGCGCATATAACAGTTAAAATTAGTAAATGTTTCATAGAAAAATAAATTATTAATGAATTATTAAATGTAGTGCACTCCAGAATTAATTAAGACCTCAAATGACTTATTAAATGTATCACAGAAAAATGTAAGTTACTGGTAAGGATACATTTGTAGGAAAAATTTAAAAAAACATATAATTCATTAATCGCACGACACCAAATATGTTTATACTAACTAGTGGCTTACTATAAAATTTTTGCAGTTATTAAAAATGTTAAAAACTTGATGAATTAAATAATAAAAATTTAATTCAATATAATACAAATTGAATGGTTGAAAAATTTGTTAATTCAAATTCTACTAGTTTGAGTGTGAATAAAATTGAAACATTCAAAATATTTAATCATTCCCATAGAATTAATTCCGTTATATTCTAAGCTTTAGGAATTAAGCCGCAGAATTAATTATGATGAATTTGTTTAATAGAATTAATAACTATATATGATTTAATTCTATTTTAAGAAGTGAATTAAAGAACTAATTCTTTCGAATCTTTGCCTGTAACCAATGAGGACTTTTTGGGAAAAATTCCAAAAAAGTCCATTTTTGGGATTTTTGCCGGTTTTTTGGGAATTGTGAGATTCTTCACAATTCCCAAAAAACCCAATTCTCTGTAAAAAATATTGACTTCAATATTTTTGTATGTAATTAAAAATTATGTCAGCTAGACAACATAGTTTATTTGCAAAAAAAATAAAGTCCATAGTTTTTCGGATTTTTAGAATTAAATTAAAATTTTTGTAAAAAATTTGATTTTTACAGAAACTATAAATATTTTATGTCTAGATAAAAGATAAAAAAATCTTTGTTTGTTAAAATATCCTAACGAATTTTTCAACTATTATTAGCTTTATCGCTTGAAATAGTAAAGTATAGAACAATTTAAGATTTTTGTAAAACGAATACCACAGTTCTCAAAAAACCCGCGTAAATACCATAAAATTGATTATTTTGAATTTTTTCCATAAAGTTCACATTTATTACTGGCTTTTTAGAATACATTAGGAATAAATTCAAAATTTTGATATAAAATAGAACAAATTCGGGAGGGTCTATACATAGTTCTATTGAATGTTTGGCCTTGTTTTTAATTACAAAATAGTACTTGTAAAAATACTTTCAGGAAAAGTATAAAATTATTACACGTTCTTTAAAAAAATTATTTTAGAGAAAAATAGTATAATGTTTTTGGCCAAAAAACACAAAATTTCAAAAATATTTCAAATTTTATCGGAAGAGATATATGCTTTTATTTTTATTTATTTTTTTCGATAAATAATTTTGTTATCTAATTATTGGGTAAAGATTTTACGCAATCGGGAAAAAATATTAAAAAAACTGGACCAAGATATAATAAAATTTCAAATACGAATAACTTGAAAGCTACGAAGGCGGATCAATAAGTCCGTGACTTTTCGAACTTCCCTCTTAGTTATATGAAATGCAACACTATTCCCATCAAGTACCACCTGTTAATAGACTACTGTTAAATTTTGAGCAAGTATCGTCATTTACTTTGCGTAAAAAATAGGTTTTTTTGAGGTTCTTAAAATAGGCATTTGTTTGGTTAATAATTTCATCGTTGGGGCTGAATCTCTTTCCACCGAGCCATTTCTTTAACTTTGGAAATAGGAAGTAGGCATTAGGGGCTAACACTGAAGAATATGGTGGATGAGGTACCAATTCGTAGCCAAACTCATAGAGTTTTGCCATTGAGACTGCACACGTGTGCACCCGTGCATTATCTTGATGAAAAAGAACTTTTTTCTTGGCCATATGGGTCGTTTTCTTTTTTAAATCCTCATTAAATCGGTCTAATAAGTTAGCATAATATTCGCCGTTTATTGTTTTTCCCTTTTGAAGGTAATCGATGTGGATTATCCCGCGTGTATCGCAAAAAACTGTTGCCATCACCTTATTGGCCGACAAACTTACCTTGGCCTTCTTCGGAGCAGGTTCACCCGGAGAAACCCATTGTTTTGACTGTTGTTTGATCTCCGGAGTACATTAATAGATCCATGTTTCATCCACAGTTACAAAGCGCCGCAAAAAATCATTCAGATTGCTGTTAAACAACTCCAAACAATCCTTTGAAGTTGTCCAACGTTTACGTTTATGGTCAATTGAGAGCAAATGCGGCGCCCATCTTGCAGACAACTTTCTTAAACCCAGCTGATCATTTAAAATCGAAACCACACTGCCATATGAAATGCCTATGGCAGCAACAATCTCACGCACTTTTACTCTTCGTCGGCCAACACTATATCGTGGACTTTTTGGACATTTTCGGGTGCACTGACCTTAATTGGCCGTTCAGAACGTTCAGCGTCACTTGTACTTGTGTGACCACAACGAAAGTCAGTAAACCACTTTTTTTACCATTGAAATCGATGGTGCTGAGTCCTTATAGTATTCATCGAGCTTTTCCTTGGTTCGATTGATGGTTTTTTTTCGCAAAAAATAATGTTTATTGAGCACTCGAAATTCACTTTTTTCCATTTTTAGAAAAATACACGAGGTTGTATGTTTTGAACAGCTGTTAAACGCAAAGTAAATGACAACAATTGCTCAAAATTTTACAGTAGTCTATTAATAGGTGGTACTTGATGGTAATAGTGTTTCATTTCATATAACTACCAAGGAAGTTCGAAAAGTCAAGGACTTATTGATCCGCACTCGTATAAAAGATAAATAGCATATGTAAACAAATCTTTCATAGGTCTTATAAAGCGCTTTAAGATGATGTAAAAATATTTCAAATTGGATAAGAAAATTTGGCAAGCCTTTAAAATTTTTTATGTCAGAGGTAGCCTAGTTTGAACCCCGATAGTTCCACTCCTTAAGGATATGTGGAGCCGCCCTCCCAAACTTAAAATTTTACGCTCCTTTTCTACGCCTATATGAAATTTCTTGTAAATTCTAAGAGCCGAGTAGCAGGTATAGATTTATTTCCAAAAAATTTACATTCTTGGTGTAAAATATAAAAATATATGAATAAATGAGTTCTTGTATGAGAAAATTAGTTTCTGTTTTTTAGAAACAAAAAAGAAAAATACTCTAGCTATTCGTCACAGAAAAAAAACTTAAATTAAATTGTTCAGTCAATATATTAACTTTTAAGTTTATTTAAGAAAACAAATAATCGAATAAGGAATAAAGAAAGTTGAAAACTAAATCTAAAAATTCCATCTGCATTGTGATTTATGTTTTATTTTTCTGATCACGATATTAGAAGATGACTTAGTTGCCATACTAACGACTTTTAAATCAATGAAATATGACCTTAACTTCAATAGATATGAGTAATTGAAATTACATATATAGTGAAATATTGACACTTTTTACGAAAATCAAAATGTGAATAAAATCAGGAATTTTTCAAATGTCAAAAACTTAAATAGATTTAAATAAATACGTTATGTTTTTATAAAGTATGTAAGTGTCAAATATAAAAAAAACATCTGAAGACATATGGTATTCTTCTTGTATGATATCTCATGGAATTGATGATATACATAAAAGCAGGAACATTTTGTGATAGGACTATATACTCAGTTGTTAATTTTATTCTTTTCGGTCGACACCTTTTACAAAAAAATCATGTACATCAACGAAATTTCGCACAAATAGTTCAAGAATCAGAATATAACATTCTCACTTGTTTTTTCCTTAAAACTTATTTTCAAAATTAAAAAAAAAAATGTAGTTTTTTTTATGCTTAATCATAAAGCTAGTAATGCTACAAAAAATGTCATGTGTCATCAAAAATGATGCTCAAATCTTGATTTTATTTACAATTAAGTAAAAATGTTACGTATACTTAATATTACTCATAGTAATTATTAATAACATTACGTATACGTATATAATTTGCGTAACATTTTTACTATAGGTGTCTTCAGTTAATTACGAATACAATATTTTTTGTTAATATTAATCGTATCGTAGTTTATGACAATGTGATATAATAATATATTAATATTCAATAATGATATAATAATATCAAATCATTATCTGATAGAATAGGATAATGATGTAGTAAGAATGTTCAATTATATGTAAAACTAGAATCATAACATCAAAAAATTAACCATAAAATAAATGTTAAAATATAACCATTATAATTATTAATTATAATCATTTCTATTTTTCGCTGTAACCATATGTTCCAATCATAATATGTTGCTCTTAGATTATGGTCACTACAACTATATTTTTTCTCTGCTTTTAATTGTATTCGACATTTTTAATTATACCCATGAATAAATTTTTTTTTTCGTAATTCCCATATATATTTACGAATTTTTATCAAAGTTAGGGTAAAGCATGTGTATTCATGTTCATGTATCTATCTATCTGTCTGTATGTCTATCTGTCTGTCTATCTATCATACCAAGTAGGTATGTTGAAAAGTTTTATATAGGGGCGACTGGAGTAAAATGGAGCATACTTTAATCTTACTTCAGTAAATTCAACAAAATACCCACCATGGAACTGTTATATAATTACTAACTAGCTCCAATGACAACCCCATGTAAAATTGGGAAATTGGCGGTAATTGTGGCAAAGTACCGGTTCCTCAGTACTACGTTGAGTACCAATTGACACCTAACCTGTCACCAAAGTTCCAGTTGAGAATCAGTTGCCACCACAACGAAACGGAATTAGCAACTCGATGGCAATAACAATTTGTGGCTGAATGGTTATAATGTAAGGCTACAAAACATAAGATACGTAGTAAGAACCTGGGTTCGATTCCGGTTGCCGCCATAAAAATTTTAGTAAAAGTAAAAATTATATTAAAAAATTGAACGAATTGTATTTTTATACATATAATAACTAATGAAATTTACCAAAATTGGTCTAAAGGTAACTGGTTCTGATACTCTACATAGGGGCAAAGGTATACCGAAAGTGGTCTTATCGCTATAAATTATTTCTAATATTCATAAGTATTATTGATTCTACTAGGGCATGGATGTAGTATTATTCAGAAGTGTAGTGCAATAATGGCCAACATTTACCGGAAGTCTTTTTTGTAAAAAATAGAAATACGCTAAAAAAAAATATAATTTTCTTTATTACCCCATATGTCACAATAGCCCACTTTCCCCTACAGATATACGAATTTACACTGTATTACTAATAATTAAAAAAAGAAAACAATTTATACAAAAGAATTTCTAAACTTTATAGAAATTTATGATATAATTTTATATTCCAAGGCATTTTATTTATTTTTTTATGGAATATTTGAGGATTATTTCTAAGACTTTTGCTTTTAAACATTATACTACATATGTATATATATGTATGTATGCATGTGTGCATGTATGTATGTATGTATATGTATATGTGTATGTATCTTTGTATATTAGGGTGGCCTCAAAATATAAAGTATTGATGTTCGCAACTCAAATGAAAATTTACTTCATTTTAAGACCGCTTCTCAAAATTTTCGTTCTGTCATTATCCATTTTTCAGCTGAATGAAAATTAAAAAAGGTCTTTTTTCCGATCTTTTGGATTTTTTTTATATTTCTACAAAGAAAAATTGTGAAATGACAAAGAAAGGCTTTGAAAGTCGCACTTAGTAACATAACTGGAATTTGGGACTAGGTCTAAATGAGTCCGAAAAACAAACAATAAGACCAAAATTATAAAATGCAATCCTCTAGAAGTTACACTAAAATTTTTTTTACTATTTTTTAAAATTCGTATTTTTTAGAATTTTTTGTTCGAATTTTTCGAAACATATTTTTTTTTTGTACAAAAATTTTTCTATACAAGGAAAAATTGAATGAATTTGGTATCAAAATACGCATATTAAAAAAAAGAAATAAAACAGAAATAATACAATATAATCTTATAGCGGCTGACACTGCTTTTCCGTTTTTTTAAATTGGTATTTGTTTGAATTTTGTTTGAATTTTTTCAAATATATTTTTCTTCATATACCAATGTTTCTATATGAGAAGAAATGAAGTTAATTTAGGATTTTATAATTATAATTATATTTAATTAATATAAAATACTTCATACTTCTGTTAACTAACTACGAAATAAATTAAGTTTAAGTGAAATATCCAAATGCTAAGAATTGGTTTACATCATTTAATTTCATCTCATATAAAAAAATTTGTATAGAAAGGAAAATATGTTTCGAAAAATTCGAATAAAATTCCGAGAAGTCCGAATTAAAAAAAAAAGATAGCAAATTCATAATTTAAAGAAATTTTTATTATTTTGTTTTTATACTGGTTTTAAGTTGAACATATAAACATTTTTACAAAGTAGTAGTTTATGTATAACACTGGAAAAATTACGCGTAATATCAAAACCTACTGAGTCATTCGAATAAAATTTATGACATTTTCAGCATTTTATGATATTAGTGCAGCATATTTTAGGGTTTTTTGGTAAAATAAAACAAAAAATCCTTATAACAAAAACGGCAATTTTTAAATATTTTGCGAAAAGCTGGAATCGAATCTAAGTTATTTCTCCATAAGAAAATATATTTTATTAGATTTTATTATAAATAAATGCTGTTTTCTATTGTGATCATTTTCTAACATAAGAAAATTATGACAATTATGGTCAATTTCGTGCCTTAGCAAAATCCGTTTTGTCAAAAGCGTCCCGTTTTTAACTGTCAACTATCAACAACTATCGTTCTTATATCTTTATATCTAAGATAAAGTGTAAAGTGTAAATTTTCCGTAACTTTCAAAAAATTCATATAATTTTTTCATTAAATTTAATTTTAATGCTTTTTTGATTTTAAAAAATAACAAAAAGCTAAGTTTAAGCAGTAATCCTATTTATTCTGTATGAGGCTGTGAATATGCCTCGCGAAAAACTGACTTCATTAAAAATATTCACTCTTGCCCACACAGTCCTATTAGTTTATATAAGACCGATGGAGATAAAAAAATATAAATACGCGAACAAAAATGTAGAATAATGGGAAAAAGCCAAGTATTGTTTAGCACTTTTTCTAAGTTTTTAAATTTTGAACAACACCCATGATTGTAAAATGAAACCTATGGTGCTAAAATTTTTCACTCTATTAGTTTCAAGTAGTGAATTCAAAAACCGAAACCGGAAACCGGTTAACCGATTTTTGCTTTTTAATAAATCAACAGGTTTTGAATAATTTTTGTTTTCGAACTATACGACAAGTCGGCTTTTTTCTGTCGCTTAACCGGGTTTTTTATAAAATGTCCTTTCTATATATTTTTTTTACTATAGCAACCCATTTTCCCATTTTTAACATTTACTCATTACAACAATCAAATTGTTTGAAAATAAAATTCGAAAAAAATTATATTTTTTTTTTCAAGTGCTTTTTGAGTAATTTTCTTATAAATTTGTAAACAATTTTCTTATACTAAATCAAGTCATAAATTATTTAAAAGTATTTTCCATTTATATTATTATCCAATAAAGCTTTAAATTTAGTTTTTTAAACTTCCTAATTTATGATTTGAGTAACGCCATACGTATTGAGAACTAAGATTTTTTTTTATATTTATGCCCTACACCACCATGCGTTTGTGCTGATGTTTATAACGCATAGAAAAAGTTATCCAACATCCACCTTAAAGTATAACAATCGACTCAGAACCACTTTTTAAATCAATCTAACGATGTCCGTCCGTCCGTCTGGCTGGCTGGACAGCTGGCTTTTCATGTAAACATTGTGCACAAAGTACGGGTCGCAGTTTTAAAGATAATTCAATAAAATTTGGCATGTGGGACTTTTATGATACAAGGACAATAATGCCTTAAAAATAATATTTTAATAAAATTCGGTGCAAAAAAGTTCTGTGCAAGTATCAATCTTTGTTCCAAATCTTATGAAGATCGGTCCACAATTGACCATAGCTCTCATATAAACCCCTCTTCCGTAAATAACTTAAACGTGCGTAAATCTCATACGAATGTAAGTATCAAGTTAATATTCCACCCAAATAAGTTTTATGTAAGTGGAAGCAACATTGTCAAATTTTATGAGAATCGGTCCATAATTTACCATAGCTCCCATATAAAACCACTTCCAGGAATCGCCCCAAAGTACATAAAATCACCTAGATGTTAGTATCAACGCATTATGCTGTATTTGTATATTTTATTTTACATTTAGTAGACTTGGCCATAGGTGTAATATAAGTCGCTTTCTCAAATCTTTATGCTCGTACATAATGGCGTGGGGTAGGTTAAGACCGACTAATTCTTTCTGTCTCGTTTTTGGTTGATTTAAACTAAGTTTTATTAACAAAATCTACGTAAAGTCAATTTTAGTTTTGATTTTTTTCATAAGCAGGGCAACCAAAAATATGATTTAATAAAAGTGTTCTATGCGCATAAAAAATTCTCTTAAAAATTCTTTCGAAAAATATACCCTTAAAATTAAAAAAATATGTTCTCAAAATATAATTTTTTTTCTGTCTAAATTTTAAACTATTCATGTTAAAACTAACTTGACTAGTAATGGCTAAAACTATTATCTCTTTGCAATATAAAATACTTAAAGCTTGTTACAGCATCAGAAAATTACAAAATTTCTGTCAATTTATAGAAAGCAAATTATTAGATAATAAGATTTGAAAAACGTATGTGACAGTAAAACAAAAATTTCAGTAACCACAAATTATGAGAAAAATTAAATTATGTTCAAATTATGAATATTTTTCTTTTAAGCTCAAAATAAAAAAAATATGCTCTTTAATGTAATATATGCAAAATAATGTTCTTAATTATAAAATATGCAAAAATATGGCATTTGAATTGCCTAAATACGCTCTAAAATAATGATATTTTATGAAAATATGACGAAATATGTTGCTAAACCCAAAATATGCAAAAATATAGTACTAAGACTAAAATATGCAAAAGTATGCAATAAAAAATCGTTGCCAAAATTCTTAAATTTTACCGAAACGGATAAATAATTAACAGTTTGTTTCATTTGAAACCTAGGAAAGAATAAAAAAAATTTCCCTCAACCAAAATATGATAAACTTCAGTAAATAGTTTAAGAACTAAAATTTTTGAGCACAATCCTCTAGCTGCAAAATATATTATTTGTCATTACAAATGATATGTGCTGTAAGTGTACTCTCTTTAGTAAAAATAATAAACAATTTAAAAATATTTATATTTTTAGTAAAAATCCGTTAACCGGTTTTTTTAAAACCGTATTCGAAACCATTTTTTGAAGCAATTATTCGAATAATTCGAAAATAGGTTTTTTTTAAAAGTGTCGGTTTTTTTTAATACACTGGTTTCAAGTCTTATGAGTGCAGATCTGTAACCTATTTATTAAAAATAGTATTAACACAAAACTTATTAAGGATTAAAATCAGTTTCAGCCAGGTAAAAATTTCTGATAATTTCTGATATGAAATAAAATGTATTTCAAAAAATTCTAATAAATTTTGAACAAGTTCGAATTTTAAAAAACAGAAAACAGTTTCGGTATAACCGCTTAAGTATATGTATTATTTTGTTCTTAATTTTTTGAAATACTTATATGTAAAAAATTAAAATATCCAAATTATTGGTGAAAAATTACAAAATTTCAGACTAGTTTGGACCAGGTCCCAATATTTTGTTTCGTCATTAAATGTGTGTCCCAATGACCTTTCTGGCGATATTCAAATGTTCATATTATTCCTCTGCCAAAAATATGAGAAAAAACTGAAAAACTGGAAAGAAGGACTTTTTTCCATTTTGATCCAGCTTACGAAAGTCAGGACCAATATTTTAAGAAACGGTATCTTAGAGCGATAGAAATTTTTATTTAACCTGGAAACATTGATGGCTTACTTTCTCTCCATACAAAGGGGACACCCTAATATATATGCGTTAAAATATTTATATGCAATAATCTGTATAAATACATACATATGTGTATATATAAAATTTTTACTTTCTCTTATGTTTCTGTTTTTTTTTTATGTTAATTAAGTATCTTATTTAAAGTTGTTTTCAAACTTTTTATATTAATTTTTTATTCACATTTTTGTCTATGGTGAAAAATTTAATATTCATATAAATTCTTACTTCACTTTTATTTATTTGGTATTTTTAACCCTTTCCACAAATTATTCTCCGAAGGAATATAGAAACTATTCACATACTCATAATAAAGTCTATAGCCCCAAGGAACCAATTAAGTTGCGGTTAAACTTAAAATTAAAATGTTGCCAAACAATGTAAATTTTATATGAAACAGTATTGCATAAAACTTATTTCAATTCGAACAAAGGATACAAATAATAAGATAAAGGATATCTAACAAAAACCCCAATATACACACAAGCACCCACAATTTAATAGTTCTATAAATGTTAGAAGAATACTTTCTTTTCTCATTAAAAAATCTTAGTGAAAGAAGAAGAAGAAAAAAGTAATGTAGAAGTTGGTTTAATAATATTTTTGTTAGAGTAATGAAATTAAAATAATGGTGCAGAAATTATTGCTAACTAGCTATTTTATTTGAATCTTAATTATAAGGTAGAATTAGACACGGAAGAAAAGTATTTAAATTTGATTAAAAATTTTTTGTTAAATGAAACCAGAACTATTTCTATACATACATACATATGTATAAGGAATTGTATTAGAAAATTAAAGTAATTGATATAGAAATAAGAATGTGCTCTACCATTCTGAGCATATTGAAACTTTTCAAATTCATATCTGCTCAATTCCAGGCAGCAACATAAAAATTTTGTTTTATAAATTTAAATTAACGCCTTCTAGAATTTTCTAGTGAGCAACGTTTCACAGTTGCTCGTTTTGCTGAAAACTCTGGCAAAAATTAAAAATGTGACAGAAGAATCTCATAAAAGTAATGATTGCGTCTAATAGAGAAATCGTTACAGATTAAGGTTCTAAATATTGTTGTCGATACATACGCTCAAAGTTAGCATTTTTTTGAATTAGCAAAAAGGGCGAACATTTTAAGAAATTTATTATTTTTGGACAAGGATTTTACTCACATGATTTCATTTATTATTCTCATATCATTTAAGAATTAGATTAATTTTTTTTGGCCTTCGTTTTTTTTACACCCCACGCTACCATAGGTGGTTTGGTCGATGTAACGATGTCCGTCCGTCCGTCAGGCTGGCTGTCCATGTAAACCTTGTGCACAAAGTACTCGTCACAGTTTTGAAGATAATTCAATGAAATTTGGAACGTAGGACTTTTATGATATAGGGATATATTGAAATTGGCTATGATCGGTCCATTATTTTACCTAGCCCCCATACAAATGTCCTCCCGGAATAGGGGTTTAACGATCATAAATGCCTTAAATATAACAGTATTTTAATGAAATTCGGTGCGAGAAAGTTTTGTATAAGTATAAATTTTTGCAGTAAATTTCATGAAGATCGGTCCATAATTGACCATAGCTCACACATAAAACCTTCTTCCGAAAATCACTTTAACATGCATAAATCCCATACGAATGTTAGTATCAAGTTGATATTCGAGGGAAATAAGTTTCATGTAAGTAGAAACAACATTGCCAAATTTTATGAGAATCGGTCCATAATTTACCATAGCTCCCAAATCACCTAGATGTTAGTATCAACGCATTATTCCGTACCTGTATATTTTATTTGCCAAATTTTTATGCTCGCGCAAAATGATGTAGGATATCATATAGTCGGTGTTGAACTATTTCGGGAGCACGGTGAAATAATAGATCGATTATAACCAATTTTAACAGCCCTAAGATTTATGCAACAATAATTACTAGTACCAAATTAAGATATCTTCAAAATAATGCACAGTTTGTATTTTATTCCACATGGACTAGACTATGCTATAAAATTACTTAATAAAGTAAAAATAATTATTTTATTCCTTAACACTTACATGTAAAAAGTATTTCGAAAATATGTATTTAATATACAAATATAAAATTTAATGTAAGTATATCCTGTAAAATGTATACTCTAAAAAATATTGAATTTTGGCAAAAAAAAATTTGAGCCTCCTGTAGATATAGAACCTGTTGTGGGTACCTAATGTAAAGCCTATATTGTTTTGTTTGAAAAATATCGGCATTGCTTCTGAAGTTCAAAAAGTCCAAATGAGTCACTGTGAGTAAGTTTATTTCATGTTGTATTCATGAAAATTATAGTGGTTTTAAATTAAATATATAAAAATTTTTACAAACTACAAGTTTATGTATAATTCTGGTAAAAATTACGCACAATATCAACCCTACTGACTACTGACTTCAAATAAAATGTATGACATTTTCAAAGTTTGGGATAAAATCTGAGTTATTTCTCAATATGTTATACAAAAATATACTTTGTTAGAGTTTATTATAAAGAAATGCTATTTAATATTGTGATAATTTCTTAACGCAAGCGATTCTTTTTTTTTTCCTTGGTTTATAACATTTTTAACTTTCGAAATTTTTTTGTTTTTTCTCTATATTACCCGAACAATTTATGTCGGTTATGGTCACAATTTCGTGCTGTCCATGCGACGTGCCTTAAATAGAATTTATCTACAAAGTCCGATTAGTTTATATAAAATCGCATGAAATCAAAAGGCATAAACGCGCAAATAAAAAATGTAGAATAATGTGAAAAAGTTGAGTAATTTTTAGCTTTTTTTCTAAGTTTATGAACTTTGAGCAAAAGTCATGATTAAAAAATGAAACCTATGAGCTCACATCTGTAATCCGTTTGTTTAAAATATTATTACCACAAAACTTAGTAAAGATTACAATCAGTTTCAGCTAAGTTAAAAATTTTGATAATGGGCTATATACAAGGGCGGATCAATAAGTCCGTGACTTTTCGAACTTCCCTCGTGATTATATAAAATGCAACACTATTCCCATCAAGTACCACCTGTTAATAGATTACTGTCAAATGTTGAGCAAGTGTCGTCATTTACTTTGCGTACAAAATAGGATTTTTCGAGGTCCTTAAAATAGGCATTCGTTTGGTCAATAATTTCACCTTTGGAGCAGAATCTCTTTCCACCATTTCTTTAGTCACTAGAGGTTAAATCCGGAGAATATGGTGTATGAGGTACCAATTCGTAGCCCAATTCTAGAGTTTTGTCATTGAGACTGCACACGTGTGCACCCGTGTATTATCTTGATGAAAAAGAACTTTTTTCTTGGCCATATGGGGTCGTTTTCAGAATTAAAAATAATAAAAGTAAATAATCACAATAAAAGAAAATATTTAATTGATCAGCTTAATCGTCAAAAAAGTATTTCTTTATTTTATACAATAAATAAACCAAATCATATATTATGTATTTATTGCTTAATGTTAATAAATAATAAAACTTGCTTTCACGTTAATAATAATTCCTTATGTAGATATTTAATAAAATTGCTAAAGGCTTTTGTGAATTATTAATATAATTTGATTAAATAAAAGCCAAAGTTAATAGATACCCAATAAACACTCAAAAAATGAAAATTCAAATACTTGAAGTTTTATTTGTATTCAACTGTACACGCAGAGAAAAAACAATTTACAACATTATTACTACAACAATATTATATGCCCATTGCTAATTTTCTTGAATTTTAATAACTCTGTGTTCATGATAACAATGTTTTTGTTTAAATTGTGTCATTTAATGTTTATAAATTTTAATATGGTTGATTGAAAAAATTATATGTTTTGAAATATTTTTTACCAGAAACAAAATTTTAATAATATGAACAATATCACATTTTCTTCAACCATTAAATATTTGAAGTCCTTTTCCTTGTTCTTAAAGCATATTCTATTTTTAAACCATATTAATATTATTATTCCCAAGACAATAAAATGTTTAAAACAAAGATAATACTTATTCTTTTCACAAACTTAGTGGAAAAATTCAATGCATATTTGTCCTTAAATATATTTTGTTTTAATGTTGTTTTCCATCCTCATTATAATTTATATATAAATAAATAAAGAAATAAAAAAATATAAATATATAGTCGGCATGATTGAAGCAATATAAGATATTGATTAAGTACCATTAAAGGGTTTAGCTAAAAAATAACTCATGCATTTGAACCACATATGGTGATACAAATTAATATAATTAATCAACAAATTGTATATATGAATAAATATACATATATATATATATATATATATATATACACATACACAAACATACACCATATATGATAACATGGGATAATAATATGATAAAATATAATAATAATATGAAGAATGGCATAATAGTATTATAGAATGGAATCATATTATGACAAATTGTTATAATATAATAAGGTAGATTAATATAATGGTATCAAACAATAATCTGATAGAATGGGATAATGTTGTAGTAAGATTGTGCAATTATATGTAAAACTACAGATGTGATCAAGATTATCGTGAGTACCTGCCATAATGGCCTAACCTCACGGTGGTCTTAGCACTGGGTGAGAATAATGCGCCGACCAACGCCCCCGTATGCTGCAACAAATACAGGTAGCAACTAAACAATTCGCTTTCCTTGATCGCATCGTTCCACTTTGCTTAAGTGTGGAGCTATCTAGTACTCCTGTCACAATTGTGACCGTGTTACTGTTACAAGTAACAGACAACACGACTGAAACCGTAAGCCACTACGTGCTCCCTTGCGGGACCTCACCAACAACCGGCCAAGAACCAAAAACCACTGCAAATTGTTGTTGATCCTTGAGGCAGCCGGTTCCCGTAGCACCTACTTTTAAGTCCTAGGTAATACCTTCAAGCTTGCCCTCTACAGTTTCTAAACCCAAGAAATTCAAGGTACTGCTAGACCTTTTATATCCTGTCTAACATAACTAACTCTAAAAAAGCAATGTCAATTTAGAGAAGCAGAAAGACAGGATTTTCTCTACCACGGATAAGCTATACATCAAGGAGGGAGGAATCTCCGAGAAGACAAGCCGCCGTGGCGAATGTAAAACTACAATCATAACATGAAAAAATAAATCATAAAATGGTACAAAATATAACAAAATTTTTCGCTGTGTTTATATGTTCCAATCATAATACGCTACTCTTAGATTATGGTCAATATAATTATATTTCTTCTCTACGTGTAATTTAAACCAATTTCTTAAGTATTTTCAATTTAAAACTTGCTTCTTTTTGTCTGTTGTCAAAAAAAAAAAAAAAAAAAATTAAAAATAAAATTTGTGTAGAAGAAAAAATAAGAAAAATACATTATAAATTTTTTCAATATATTTTAAATATACTGTGTAATATTAACTAAGAATGTACATTACAACGACGAAACAGCACATCCTTTTTAAACTCATCGAAGACATAACATCCATTCAAGAGATATGCTTCTATTCAATAATAATCAGAATATTGGTGCTCCGATGGAATACATATCCCAATAAACATAAATAAGTTTAAGAAATTTATTTTTTACAATCTTTTGTGGTGTATGTTTGTAAAATAAAAATTTAAAACGTTATGGTTGTTTTGAGTTTTTAACAATTAACAAATATTTAACTTGAACTTTATTACGTTGTCTACTTGATTTACACTGTTTTCAAGCTTGAATTCAACCATTTATTTGAATTAAATTTCACTGTGATTCAATACTTGAAAGTAACTGTTTTAACATTATAATGTTCGACTTGAGTTCAATTTTCCTTTTCACTGGAGTATATTATTAAATAAAAGTGTATTATAACTGTATTTTAACACTTGAAATTTAAATTTATAACTGGAATTGAAAGTTTCTTACACTTTAATTCCAGAAAAAATGCTTATTGGGTAAATAGGAAAAATAATTATACACCAAAGTTGTTATCTATTGGACTTAAATTGCTGAAAGCAAAATTAATTTATCTTTGAATTTTATATGTACCTAAATTTAATCCTTAAAGGAATATACGCACTTACATTTTCTTAAATAAATATTTATTATACATATTTAGTATATATTTAGTATATATATATAGATATATATATATATATATATATATATATATGTATATATGTATGTATGTGTGTATGCATGTATGTATGAATGTATATGTTTATTAATATTGTGTGGTCTTTCATAACCTTAAAGTTTATTTTTGCGGCTTTGCTATTGTTATAAAAATTATGATTACTATTTCTGTTACTTATTTTCTTTAGGGTTAAAATATATGATAAGGATATAATCATAGCAAAGGATTTATATCATAGAATCCTAAAGTTGAAGAAATGAAAAAACAAAACCATTTTTGCATAAATCTCGTTTTTTTAACATTATTACTATGTATACCATTAAAAAAGCATTTGCATATATATATATATATATATATATATATATAAACACATTTGGTGCGGGCCTAACATAAACTTAGAAAAATAAATTACGGGTTAAAAATTTATTTAATACTAATGTTGCGATATTGAATCTACAACATTTTGATTGACTATTAAAGAATTATGCATTTACACCTATGCAACTACTAGTGCGATATATTTCATTAGAATTAAATATAGTTATAAATGTATGTCATTTATTTATTACATTTACTATTGTCGAGCTTAGTTCAGTGTCTCTCCGATATTGCGGCTTCAGAACCATTTTACATTCGGTATATGATAGCATTATATTGTTAATAATATAGGGAAAAAGATCGACGTCTTTTCATATTTTTCTTGATTCGCAAAATTTGGCCAACATCAGACGTCTACATATACATATACCCTGAGAATAGTAAAATATTACTTTAGTATGGGAAACTTAAATCTCATGGCCCTCTTATTCACTTGATTTAAATCTAATTAGCTATATATTGCTAAATATTCCTATCTTGAACGAATTTTTCAAATGAGCTTATTTATTTGCTAGATAAATATTAAAGGTCTTATTAAAAATAAATTCCTATTTTGGACTTAATGTAAAAAAGGGTTGCTAAACAGTTTTATCCTTATTTACCTCTTACAAAAAAAGATTATTCATAGTATATCAAATATAGCTCAATAAATATTAAACAGCTTATATTGAAAAATATTGAAAATTTATTCAGTAATTAAAAAAATATTTTAATTGTACTTTTATTTCATGCTTAAAAAAACAAATAAAAAGAACAAATCATTTTAATTAGTTAATTTTACAAATGATTTTAAAATTAAACAGCTCGTGAAGGCAAAGGAAAATATGAACATTTTTGGTAGATTTATTTTGAAAATATTTAAAATGCTCAAATAGTAGAATTGTTTTGATTTTATGTACATCACTAATTTCCTATTTTGTTTTTAAATTACTTTTTTTACATTTTATGGATTATTTTGAAAAAAACTCCTTGCAGGATAACTGTATATCATGTAACTAAATTGAAAGGAATAGGGAAGAAGCAAAGCCTGAACTTCAAAATAGAAGTCATAAAAAGACACGTTTTCAAAAAAGCTCCTAATTTACACCAGTATGAATAAAATATGAATATTTTAATAAATAAATCGCGTTAATAATGGACATATATGTCAATACACTAATTTTCAAATACGTGGACTATTGCCAGTTTAGCCTTTTTTAAGCTAAAGCTAACCTTTTTATTTTGCATATAATCTAAAAATTTTCGTTTTAGCTTATTCTAGCCTTTTTTGATTTTTAAAATTGCCCTAAAAAGCTTAAATGATAGTATCTCTACATCAAAGAAAATAATTTTATAATTTTTATTTTCACAGAATCATCCACTTATTGTGTTTTATTCGCACAAAAAATTCAGATTATTTATATTTAATAAAAAATTTCGCTTGCATCGCTGCATTCTCCAAATAAAAATGCCTTAACTAATTTTTACTATTTGATAATAAATCGATAATTTAAACTATTTTTTAATATACTTCATCAAAAATAGAAACTATTTACGAAAATAGTTTAAAAAAACATTTAACTAATAAGAAGTGCTTAATCAAAAAGGAATTATAGTTAAAAAATTATGAAAAATCACTTCAAAACGTTGGGTAACTTTTTATATGAAATATTACCCTAATATGAATGGGATTTTTTGGGCGATTTTTCATTGAGTCATTTTCCCTGGGTGTTATTTAGAAATTTATTACAATTTCTTTAGAAAAATTTCAGAAACTAATAATAACGAGAAAAATAAGTTTCTAAATTTAAAAAAAATGTAATTTTTTTTTCTAGCCTTATTTTTTGAATCATTTAACCTTTTTTGACCCTTTTTAAAGTCCCATCTCCTGGCAACACTGGTTATTAGTTAAGAAAACATTGCTAAATAGCTACATTCTATCATTCAAAGTAAATCAATAGCACTTGTTCTTTAGTAGGAAATAACACCTTAAAACTTGAATTTAGTATTTTGAGTACTTTACTAATGAATAAAGGAGTCCATTATGCATCTTCACTATAAACAAATTTTATAGCACATGCATTTTTATTAGATCCAACATAATTTTTCCCACTTTTAACGGAAGTTGATAGTCTTTTTGGTCTTACTATCTAAAAGAAACTTTTTTTTAGCTAAAATCCTTTATTAATTAGATTTGTCTGAATTTGTGAAAAATATGATCCCGTGAGCTATAAATCCATTTTTCTCAAAATAAAACATAGTTATATAATACTTCGTTCAAAATTGCTAAAATGCATTCATACTGCAGTAAAGGCTCATATTTTTTAAAAATTTGTTTTATCAAACTGTTAAAGTAGGTTCTCACCAACAATAAAATTTTTAAATTTTATGCAATTTTATTAAATCTTTATAAAACAAAAATGCTATTATGAAAAACAATTTTTCAATATTTCTTACTAACCTTCAGTGAAACCTTTTATAAATTATTCGAAACTATTATGAATAAGACCGTAACACTCTTTATACTAAGTTTATCGTTCCGTATGTAACGCTAAGAAAACATCGTTTAAGACCCAATAAAATATACATACATTCTCGGTCGATATAATATTCTGAGTCGATTTAGCTATGTCCGTCTGTGGGAATCATTCTCACATCTAAACTATTAGACCGAATTGAATAAAATTAATCCAGATTGCTTGTTGTTTTCTTAAGAAGTTTGGTATTTAAAATCAATATAATCGGTTCGGTAGAGCATAGAGCGATATCTGAAAAAATGCTTTAAGACTGGGGATTTTTCACTAAAATTCTATAATTTTATTGTTAAGTTAAAAAAAAAATATTCAGAATGTCCAACTATGTTCACTTAATATTACTGCCAAATCGGATCAATAAATATAAAGTTAGAGATAAAAATATGAACAATTTTATGATTTTACCACAAAATTCACGGACGCTTTACTTAACCAGAATATTCACAATAAATTTGTTTATGAGAATGCCTGTATGTGTGTTCGCTTCAGCGTTACCAGAAACCTTGGTCAAAAATCATAATTTTGCTAAAAAAAAAACACCAAAATTATAATTTTAATGATACTTCATTTTACTTCTCCCCTACACAGAAAAAAGAGTGTGCATAAATATAAGAATTTATTTTTATTGATTTTAGTTTATAATATTTAAGAATAATGTCTTAAATAATAATACTTTTTTAAATTTTTTGAAATTAATTAAAAGTCAAAGTAAACTTTTTAAATTTGCATTTTCGATCATAATATTTGTGAAAAAATTTTCAAATATATGATTTTTTTCTCTGTGTATTAGAAGATAACTTTTTATATCTGTATGATTATTTTGTATATCCATTCAATGCGTAAATTGTAGAAGTTCGAGGTATTTTTATGGATTCGAATTACAAGAGAAAACATTTTCTCTCTGAAAGAGTCTTTCAACATTCAAATTGAGTGATAGATTTTCAGCAAATAAACTTTTGGGAAGTCTACATTTCATTGTTTTCAAAGCCCCAAAAAATTATAAATTAATATTGGATAACAATTAGACTAAATAATACAAGCCGTTCTAAATAATACAAGCAATGTGTGAGATCATATCCTTCGGATTGCAGATTACGATCACACAAATTTGAAATACTTAATACGTGTCCTTGTAGGGGTATTAAATAATTTTCCATCGAAAATTGATTGGCTTTGTAGAACTACGTCATGTGTCAGAACCAAGGTTATCTACCGTTACCTTCAAAATACCCTTAACGGTAAAAAAAACCATTCAAATTGTCTACCGTTACCCCTAAAACACCGTTACCGAAATAATTCGAAATACCATTACCTTTAAAATGCTATTACTAAAATAGCTCAAAATACTGCTACCGTTATCGAATTAACCCAAAATATAAAAACGCTAAAATACCGTCACCGAAATAAAACATATCATTGCCGCTAAAATACCATTATCGTTATTACAAAGTTTAAGATAATATTATTATTTTGAATAAAATAATAATAAAACTTGAAATAATATTATGGTTATCCCAGCCCTACTTTTAAATACTTGATTCCACTTTATATTTCTTGATTACGAACCGATATATGTGAATTTCTAAAACAACCGTTACCATACCAAAATGACTACGAATACCAAAATGTCAAAATTTTCATTTTAGCTTCTAGCTTTTATTTCTAGCCTTTTCTGATTCTTGAAATTGCTCCTTTTAGACTAAAATATTAGCTTTTTAACAACGAAGAAAATAATCTTATCTTATTTGCTATTACTAATCATATTTTTACAGATTCATCCATTTGATCAGTTTTGTTTATTTATTTTCACAAAAATCGAGATTATTTATATTTATATGAGGCTCTTCATTCTTTGAATTGAAAGTCCCTTAACTAATTTTATGGAGTTACTAAGTCAATTAATATAATAATTTTTTAATATACTTCATGAACCATAATAACTATTTATGAAAATTATTAAAAAAAAGGTCATATTAATGCGAAAAATCTCACAAAAATTTGGAAATGCTTAACCAAAAAGGAATTATACTTTAAAAATGCCGAAAAATCACTTAAATCTTTCACATAAAATATGATCCAAATTTTTATGGGAACTTTTTGGATGTTGTTTATAAATTTATTACAATTTCTTTACAAAACTATCGATAACAAATGAGAACGAAAAAAAGTTTATAAATTAAAAAAAAAAACTTTCTTTTGACCTTATTTTTTGTGGAATAGCCTTTTTTGACCTTTTTTAAGATTCAATTTAGCTTCATTTTTTCTCATCTCCTGGCAGTACTGGCGGTCACCAGCGCACCGCAATGTACAACATATGTCGACAAACTTACTATTTTAAAGTTATAAACTACTAATTTGATGTGTTTCAAGTTATACACATCGATATAGAATAAGTATATCAAGGCTATAACCAAGTCTTACGAGTTGGAGAATGTGTTATTTAGCAAAAAAAAAAAAGAAATCGGCTCATTTTGGAATAAAAACTTCATCCACAAAATCGATTTTTAAAAAAAAGTACATTCATTTTAAATAAGAAAAACTTAAATATTTTATTAATAAAGTAAAATAGTAAAGTGAAAAATGTTGTTTAATTATTAAAAGATATACAGCCGTATTCAAAAAAAACTTAACACAGCTTTACTAACCATTGCTAAGCAAAATTCCTTAAAGTCATATTGAAAAACAATGATTTGCTTAGTATACCTTTGGTAAACCATTATTATTTTTTTGTTATTAACTTTAAATATTTTAACGTATATTCGACATTACTTTAAAATTATTTCTGTTATATTTTTGAAGAAAAAAATAATAAATTTTTGGATTCATTCGTATTTTTTTTTTTTTTTTTTGCCAAAAACGTCATATTTATAAATTATTTAAAAACGTATTAATTCCGGGACATAATATATATATATATATATATATATATATATATATATATATATATATATACATGAGAACATAAATTAATTAGATCCAGCCTGTAGCATTGAGAGATTTAATGATATCACTGAGTTTAGTGTCAGATAACTCACAGAGGTTGTCTAATTGGTACCCTCCCAGAAATTTGCTTGCGTTCAAGGCTATGCATTCACAAAGAAGATGAAATACTGTCTCCTCCTTCCCGCGATTGCCACAACTACGACAATATTCATTGTAAGGGAGACCAAGTCTGCTTGCATGTTTTCCGATCGTCCAGTGACCTGTAAACAGTGCTATTAGTCTCGAGATGTCTTTGCGTTTGTAGCCAATGAGTTGCATTGAGCGTTTTTCGTTGTAGGTAGGCCACGTTTCTTTCTACTACATTTGTCCAGAATTCGCCATCTATTTTTTGCCTTTTCTAGAAAGTGTTTTTGGATTCTGCTTTTGACTGTTTCTAACGGGATTGCGACATTCATAGCAAAGCCTGCCCGGGCTAATTCGTCTGCCTGTTCATTACCATAGTAGTCCCTATGCGCAGGAACCCAGATTATAGTAATGTCATACAGTCGACTTAGTCCAAGCAGTTCCTCTTTACACTGTCTGACTAGAATAGAGGTAGTTTTCGGTGATTTGAGCGATAGTATTGCCGTTTGACTGTCGACAAATAAACCAATATTCCCTCGAATATTTCTATCGCGAATTAGTTTACACGCTTCCCTGACCGCTAGTATTTCCGCTTGGAATATACTTGCCTCGTCAGGAAGTCTACATGAGTGTCTAATTCTAAGATCATTAGAGAAGATACCAGAGACGACACCGCAGTTCATCTTTGAGACGTCAGTGTATATCCTAGTTCCAAATTGTTCAAGAAGATTTCCCCTTCTCCATTCACTCCTGGTGGGGAATAGGACTGTAATAGTATTTCCGAAGTCCATCTGCGGAATCATATAGTCGGTAAATTGATTGAATTGCGGGGGTATTAAACTTAATATCCTCGAGTGCCCAGCTTTCCGTTTCAGATAATCTTATCGCACTATTAACTGATGATTCAATTATGTATAGGTCTATAGGTGTTAGGTGCAATATAGTGTTCAGAGCTTCTGATGGACTAGTACGTAATGTACCTGCAATGCCTATGGAAGCGGATCTTTGTATCTTGTAAAGTTGATCCACCACATATCTCTTACTAGTAGCAGTCCACCACACAAGAGATCCATATACAAGAATGGGCAGTGTATAGCCATTTTGTCAATTTTGGATTCAAACCCCATTTCACACCAAACATCTTTCTACAGGTGTAGTATGCTACCGCAGCCTTACTAACCCTATGTTGAATGTTCAGCTTCCATGAAAGCTTGGAATCCAAAATAATGCCCAAGTATTTTGCATTGTCCGACAAGGTGAGTTCACAGTTTTCTAACCGTGGTAGTCTGAAGCTCGGAATCTTGGTCTTTGTGGTGAAAAGTACCAGATCTGTCTTGCCCGGATTCACTCCTAGTCCACAGTCACTGAGTGTAGTCAGAGCAGTTGACATGATATCACTTATCACGTTCAGAAACAGTCCTGACACTAGTGTCACCACATCGTCCGCGTAAGCCACGACTTTCACTCCCTTGTCTTCTAATTCGCACAGGATGGTATTAATGACAATAAGCCACAACAGCAGAGAAATCACACCTCCTTGTGGAGTTCCACGTATAACTTGTTTGGTTTTAACACTGTTGCCTAAGTTCGCAATGACGATTCTTGTCTCTAGCATTGACAGCAGCCAGTTGGTGATATAATCCTCAACTCCTAGTTCGTGCAGAGCTCTCTGTATCGCCATAGTCGTGACATTGTTAAAGGCGCCTTCTATGTCCACAAAGGCAGCGTATTGTTTAAATTCAATGGATCGCTCGATGACCCTTACGACGTCATGAAGAGCCGTCTCCGTGGAGCGACCTTTAATGTAGGCACGTTGACTTCCTGAGAGTCGAGTTGTACCCTCTAGACGCTGCCTTATATGTAAATCAATGAGTCTCTCCAGAGTTTTCAACTGAAAAGATGAGAGACTAATCGGACGGAAGTCCTTTGCTTTCTCATGACTTCTTTTTCCGGTTTTTGGAATGAACACTACCTTCACTCTCCTCCAATTCCGGGGAACATAGTTGAGGGTTAGGCAGAGTTTAAATATTCTATGTAACCAGGTATGATGTATACCTTTGCACTTTGTAGCATCTGTGGTATAATACAATCAGGCCCTGCAGATTTGTAGGACATTTTGAATGCTGCAGATTAATTTGCACGATTATCATCGTCGGTTGTATATATATATATATATATATATATATATAAATATATATCTACAACCGACAATCTGAAGCTTCTTTTAGCGGAAAAGGACCTCGACATTGCTATAGTCCAGGAACCTTGGGTTTCAAACTTCCAAGTCAAAGAGTTCCCGACTTTAACATGTAAAACACTATATGTAAAAGATAAAGGTAAGCCAAGATCTTGTCTTATAGCTAAAAAACACATAAATATATTTCTCTGCTCACAGTATAGCTATATATATATATATATATATATATATATATATATATATACATATATTCAAAGTACTTGCTTCTTTTTTAAATCAAAATATTAGTACGTTGAATCAAAGATTTGTACGTTGAATCACTGTTTTTGTGTATACCATAATTTATGTTTTTTGTTTTTCTAAATCAACGTATAAATGCATTGAATGAACGTACAAGTTCATTAATTTCAACCAAAATTTTCTATTATTATTAAAAATATAAACTTGTTCTTTATATTAATGAACTAATACGTTGAATGAAAGAACTGACTTATCTATTTTATTACTAATATATTTAACAAATGGTTTCAATGTACCATTCATAGGTATGTTGAATACTTCGCTGAATTTTAATTAATATTTTCTTTGAAATAACGAATTCGTACGTTGAATCAAAAAAAAATCAGCGAATTTCATTCAAAGTACTTCATTCATTGAAATTACTTTTTTCATTGTAAAAGGCCTCTTACTCATTTTTTTCCACTGGGAGCTTATATATTACAAGCCTCTCACTAATTCATAAGCAAGTTAACAAAAAAGCTTTCTTTTTCATTATACTAAGTAGAACTCTCTTACAGAATTAACATAAATTACAATTAAGAGTTTATAACGAAATTTGAGTAAAAAGACGCTACAAATTGGAGACTTCTAATATGTTAGAAACTAGAAAATTCTTGAATCTTGAATATTTTGCTTATAGCGTGACCCGATTTAACAGTTCTGTTGTGATTTTGTTATTTGTGGCCAAAAACACCTATTGTATATAATTTTGTTGAATAATTTTGTACGTATGGAAAATTATTAAACGTTTAGCAAAAGCAGTGGTAAATTTTAGCGAACAAAAAATGCAATTCTAAGGAAATCAATATTATTTTTTAAATTTTGATCAAAATTGTCATTGGAAAAGGTTGAAAACTATAATAATGTAAAAATCATTTTTTTTTTGTTTATTTGTTTGGTCTATATGTAAGACCAAAAGACATGAAATTTACATACAATATAAATTTTAGATAATAATTATATTAAAATGTGCTATTTTTCGTATTTTTCGACAAGGCTTGATATTTTTTAAATTATTATTTAACTGTTTTATTTATAACTTGTAATCTCGCAAAGATTCTCTATGCAAAAGTTATCAAATATTTAACTTGATACTTCACAATTGTATAAGAGCTTTCGACTGAAATAATGCGACCACTTTCAATTATTACTATGATCGAATCAACCATTTAATATATTTTTTTCGCAATGTATGATACTATGTAATGTCCGATAACGCAATATTGTTCAAATAGCCCTTCATTTCGGTTATGGGACAAATTCTAAAACAGGGAAAGCTATTGTGAATTATACCCATTTTGATACTGTTCCTACGTTAAATAATAAAAATTTAATCTTTCATGAGTATTGGACTGATGCACATTTTTGCTCGTTAAAATAATAGAGGAAGTGACTCTAAAATTGAAAGTGCTACTTTGATTTTGGTAAATAATATGCAGCTATTAAAACTTTGTTACATACCTATAATATTTATATTTATTATGTTCTTTTACATATCTGTACCTCACTAACATTTCACTCCTTTGCTCGTCTGTAACTACATTGTTGCCTGCTTTAGACGCAGCGACTTTGGTCGTCTGTTTTGGCACAGCAAGTTCGGTTGACTGTTTTGGCACAGCAACTTCGGTTGACTGTTTTGACACAGCGACTTCGGTCGCTTGTTTTGGCACAGCAACTCCGGTTGACTGTTTTGGCACAGCAACTTCGGTTGACTGTTTCGGCACAACAACTTCAGTTGACTGTTTTGACACAGCAACTTCGGTTGACTGTTTTGGCACAGCATCTTCGGTTGCCTGTTTTGGACGCAGCGACTTTGGTCGTCTGTTTTGGCACAGCAAGTTCGGTTGACTGTTTTGGCACAGCAACTTCGGTTGACTGTTTTGACACAGCGACTTCGGTCGTTTGTTTTGGCACAGCAACTCCTGTTGACTGTTTTGGCACAACAACTTCAGTTGACTGTTTTGGCACAACAACTTCAGTTGACTGTTTTGGCACAACAACTTCAGTTGACTGTTTTGGCACAGCAACTTCGGTTGCCTGTTTTGGACGCAGCGAGTTTGGTCGTCTGTTTTGGCACAGCAACTTCGGTTGACTTTTTTGGCACAGCGAGTTCGGTTGTCTGTTTTGGCACAACGAGTTCGGTTGTCTGTTTTGGCACAGCAACTTCGGTTGACTGTTTCTCTTTAGATTAAGTCTGAATTTTGTAACCTAGTTTTAAGAAATTGTATTATTTAAGTCAGTATTCGTAAGATATATCCCGGGGCCTGGTGCATTCAACCCGGCGTTTACCAGTAACAAAATCCGAATTATCTAAGAAGTATGTTATTTTTCCAAATGTTTTATTAATTTTTCCAAATATTTACTAGCTCTATGAGCTAGTAAAATTATATTCACCTCATAACTATTAAAAATTTACTAAAGAGCATACTGAAATTAAAAATAAATATACATTAAAGACTTTAGACATCTTTTGTTCATAGTAAATTACCGTTTGACATCAACAGATGTAATGGATATATTTTTGAATAATGTGGAAAGATTTTATTGTTTGAATCTAAAATTGTAACAACTATATCGACAAAACTTCTTTCGGTGACTGTGGCATCAAATATAGATCGATATTTCAAATATGATATTAAGGGTATACAGTTTATTGTACTCTTAGACAGAATTAACTCATTGATAGCTTCTTTAAAAAAAATAATCAATTCTCGATATTTTACAAAATCGTATGACAACCAAACCAAATGATTCATATATGTACATAAATCGATATTAAATGAACTTAAATAATTCAGATAAATGAGTGGAAATTTGAACCTGATATACCAAAAACTTTTTTCAGTGATATTGTTTTGTCGAATATTTTAGAAAAATACTTCTCTGAAACGAAATTATTCTGTACAATTTGGTATCTTAATACGAGATAAATAAGAAATCTTTTGATGACGCACCTTCTACAGTAATTGAGGTTATTCTGTTATTTGTTAATTTGAAAAAAATAGCTTACCATATATTAATTTGTCCATGGTATTTTTAATATTTTAAAACAATGTTTTGGCTCTTCTGAAAAGTTTGAAGTGTAGACTTAATTTATCTTATCAAAAATTCACAGAATTATATTTTTCTACACAAGAAATAATTTTAAATTGCAATATTGCACTAAATATGATACAAAAATATTAATTTATGGAAAATATGCAAAAACATGCATTTTCTACAATAAAATATGCATAATTCTGCACTAACAAATCGATGCTATTTTAAAGCAAATTCTCTAATTCGCACAGATAATTCGTTTACTATGTTCGAGGAGTAAAGGCAAAAAACATGCTGTGCATGAATTTCAAATCCTTTTGGATCAAAAATTCATATAGCCTGTGATTGCATTTTTTATGCTCGCAACATATATATATATATATATATATATATATATATATATGTGTGTGTGTGTGTGTGTATAGGAAATAAAATTTGTGGCTTATTTTCCATTACCGAGCATGTGTTTGAAATCTTTTTTGAATATCTTTCAATATTTTATAAAAAGTATTTTGTAATATATGTTGAATATAATAGTAAAATAAATGTACCACATTTCATGTAAATTGTATACGTATACGTAATCTTTACAATATTTACTACACGTAATATTAAGTATACGCAACATTTCTAATATAGATATCTTTTCTTTAAAAACTTAAAATATTTATCTTTCTAATTTCTTAAACAAAAGAAAGAATAATATATTCAATTTGCATGAAAATAAATAAATAAATAAAAAATGTTTGCGAGACTAATTTCTGAATAACTCGTTCTCGAGTTATATTGAAATATACTTGTAACCACCTTATTATTATTATATAAGTCCGTGATTGTAAAAGTCAAATTTATATCAAATTTTTTTCCAGTTCACGTATGTTTTCTTCTTTACAGGTTTAATTGGTTTTTTGCTTAGTATGTATTACAAAATAAATCATTGCTAATCTCTTAAACCATTACAATTGTTTTATTAACTAAATTTTATCTAAATATACACACACACATAAATATAAAACGCTTTGCGAATGCTTTCTTAAAATATGCATAAATGTGTAATTAAATACATTTCTATTCTTCTATTCTTCTTTTCCTTTAATTCATTTGCACATTTTACACGTTTTTGCGACACGTCATAAACAACAAATCGTTGCCCCAAAACAATGACGAAAATTATTAAAATCAACAAACAGAAACAAAGTTTTTCACCTTGGGACTATAATAAAACATATAGAGATAAAATAAGCAACAAAAATAGTAACAATGGCAATAGTAACAACGACAACAATAATAAAGAAAGTACTGAAGACATAATAGACACCGATGATCAAGATGATGCTTTCCACCGTTGGCTGACATCCACAGAGAAAAATAATAAAAATAAGTTCACTCTAAACGATTCAATCATTGGAAGAGATGATGATGTTTTAGAAGGCAACAATATCAACGATTATAATATGGAAGATAGAAATTATGAAAATATTGACTTGGAAACAGAAACAGGTCTTTCGACGGCAATAACTAAAACAAAGGCAACATTAAAACCCATAACAACAATGGGGGATGGTACAATAACAACAACAACAATAGCAAGTAAATTTGACATAGCCCGAGGGGGAATAAAAAGAGGAGAAGAGGAAACGGCAGTAATTTATGCTGATGGCGATAGTATAATGTATAAAAATAGTCAAAAACCAAAATATGAACAAAATTTTAATAATAATAGTTTCAGCAACAACAACAATATCAACATAGCTAACAGCAATGGCAACAACTACAACAACAATATTTCACCATTTAGCAACATTCGTTATCAAGAATATAACAATGGAAATGATGACATGGACAGCCAAACCAGTAGCAGCGGCAATGTCATAAATTCGACAACTAGTAATGAAGACAACGGTGTAGCTAGTGTTGTAAATATTGATATAATGTTAACAGCATCATCTGCAGATTCACAACAACTACCACTACAACAAACGAATAACGAAACCACCAACCAACATCGGCAACTACAGGACTTTGAATATGAAAAACAAATTGCTAAGGCACAACTAAATTTTATACAACCAACAGTTTTGATTTCTAACACAAATGATGTTGATAATAACAATCCTTTGTACTCAATAATAAATGACAATACCAAAAGCTATACCAACAGCAGCCACAATAATAAAACTATAACCCACATTGTTGGTGATGGTCTAAATATAGAAGAACAAATACAACTACAAAATCTGGGTGTAAATTTGTCAAGTAGCAACAACAATAGTGCCATTGGCCATAGTTTATCAAGTAGTAGCGATAATTTAAGGTTTAACCATATATCGACGGTGATGTCACAAACAAATACAACTTCAGCATCAACAGCAGCAGGAGCTTCAGCTGCAATACCGCCCCCATTTAGCACAACATTAAGTCCAGAACGACAATGCAATGTTATGGGTAAGTACATATGTTTGTTGAATGGTTGAGAAACAAAATTTTAACTAAATTTTAAATAAAATGTGGTGGTGGAGAAGTGTGAAGTAGCCTATACACAGGGAATATCGTTTCGTTTTATTAACCAACCTTATTGTTGATAATAAAATGTTTTAGTTATGTTCAAATACTTTTAATAAAAGAACAGCACAGAATTTAAATTAATTTCCATAGCTACATGCATGTGTATATGAATCAGCATCCGCAAAGTGTAAGATTTTGCGATATAAGCTGGTAAAAATTCTAATTTTAACATTACTCAGTTAGAAACTGCTCTTAAATATATTTACTACACAGTAGTCAATACATTGATTAGAAATAAGATAGGATCGTACCTTAAGCTAGAGATTTTATAAATCAATTTCCTCAGAATCGCTTCAAAGCTTCTAAATTCTTGAAATAATTTAGTATTGAAATAAAACTCTACGAAAATAAATTATCACCTTCGGTTAAAAATTTGGGTATTCATTTTGTTCCTGTAAAAAAAAGTGAGGAAGCAGGAATAAGCATCTGATTTTCTAAAAACATATAATTTTTATATCCAAATATAGTTTAAAACTAATATGATTGCAAATACGCGTAAATAACAAAAATTGTACTTGAATTAAAATTATTGATTTACATTCAGCCTTTTGTAAATAGGTCTACTAAGATTAATAAATTTTCGTAAAAAACATCTGAACGTTTTTGTTATATGTTCAAATAAGATAAGAATAAAAGGCCTAATAAATACAAAAAGGATTAACAATAAATTTGGTTCCAATAAAATGTTATTGCGTTTCAAGGGTAAACAATTTTCAACAATTTTACTGAGTTTTTTAACGCGTAAAAATATCTTAGTTTGAAGCGTCATTATATGCGAAATGTCTGATGGTTTTTCCTTTTTGTACTCTGCTACATACAGTTCTCTAAAATATACAAGTTGTTTTTTCATCAAATTTAATGATCAAAAAAATTGTCTTTTGGCCGTTTAAAGCAAGAAGATCTCATGAAAAAAAAAATAAAAATACAATCGGTAATTGCTCTTTAATTGTCTCTGCTGCAAGATATGAAAGCAGTATAATTAGACATCAATAGAATGAAATAAATATTTGTAAGATGTTTGTTTTCTAAAGACGTTTCTTCTCTGAACCGTAATTTCCTCAATTTGTTTCATAAATTTATATAATCCGAACTCTTATAATTTTATGTATAAAAATCTCTCTTTATATATATTAAAGAGCCTCACGAAAAAAAGTTGCAAACAAACCCTCGAGAAAAGCAGATTATTCTGTTGTTATATGATTCCAAAAATATTACATCTGAATATTTAAATTTACGTGAGCCAGTTTCAAAACACCTCTAAAAATAGGTATTTCTCTCAATATCATTATCAAAATAAATATCAAATCATTATCAAAATTAAGGCCCGAAATATTCATTTAAATAATTGTTATCTATCTTTTCATTCGCGGAATATTAAGATCTTACTAACTTTTTTTGTCATCTTTTCTTTGTTCAAATATATAATTTTATATATTAGGTTTTAACGTAGCAATGGAATAGAGGGTCAATTTTATGCATTTAGTTCCAAAAAGGTTAAATTAGCAATATTTGCAAATAAATCACATGGAAGTATTTATTATACTTAAAAATATAAATTTATGAAAAATGCAAGAACTTCCTTTTAAACCGCGATAATAATCGAATTAGATAGATTTTAGAAATGTAGTCACTATTTTACACGAATTTATAGTTTTTATGATAAATGTATGCTTTTAGTGGCATTTATTTTCTTAGCTAACCACTACAAATTAACTTAACCAATTATGGACCGTAAATCTCAAAATACTACTTTTGCAGCTAAAGAGTTAAAAGAATACATATATCAATAGTATTGAATGAAACCTTACCCATGATGCAACAAAATATAAATTGCAATGGAAAATGTCTAAAATATTCCAACCATATTAAAATAGTACTTAAAATAAAATCATAGAAAATTTTACTAAAATTTTAATTTCGCGAGAATGAAAACTAATTAAAAACTGTTTACTCATTATGTATTAAACGTCATTTGTCTATCATATATTGTAATTTGTTTGACAAAATGTTAAAAGTTATGTAAATTTTCGAACGAAAACCATATTTTTGGAAGTATTTTAAAAATTTTCCAGCTCACGTGAACGAATTATTAAACCGATATATTTTGTTGATTAGTTTAGTTTTTAATTTTAGAAGAGTATATTTGCAACATTTTTTGACTCCATAAAAATTAATGCATTTGAATATATATGATAAAAGATACAAAAATTTTATAAAGCCAATGAAACCGAATAAATGTTATAATAACTTCGCACAGGATTTTGTTTTTGGAAATATGGCTAATAAAATTGTAAGAGGGCGGATCAATAAGTCTGTAACTTTTCGAACTTCCCTCGTAGTTATATGAAATGCAATACTATTCGCATCAAGTACCACCTGTTAATAGACTACTGTCAAATTTTGAGTAAGCGTCGTCATTTACTTTGCGTTTAACAACTGTTCAAAACATACAACCTCGTGTATTTTTGTAAAAATGGAAAAAAGGGAATTTCGAGTGCTCATTAAACATTATCTTTTGCGAAAAAAAAACTGTCAATCGAACCAAGGAAAAGCTCGATAAATACTATTGGGACTTTTCACCATCGATTACAATGCTAAGTGGTTTACTGACTTTCGTTGTGGTCGCACAAGTACAAATGACGCTGAACGTTCTGGACGGCCAATTGCGGTCAGTACACCCGAAAATGTCGAAGAAATCCACGATATGGTGTTGGCCGACCGAAGAGTAAAAGTGCGTGAGATTTTTGATGCCATAGGCATTTCATATGGCAGTGTGGTTTCGATTTTAAATGATCAGCTGGTTTAAGAAAGTTGTCTGCAAGATGGGTGCCGCGTTTGCTCTCTATTGACCATAAACGTAAACGTTTGACAACTTCAGAAGATTGCTTGAAGTTGTTTAACCGCAATTCGAATGAGTTTTTGCGGCATTTTGTATGGATCCATTACTGTACTCCGGAGACCAAACAGCAACAACAAACAACAAAAAACAATGGGTTTCTCTGGGTGAACCTGCTCCGCAGAAGGCCAAGGTAAGTTTGTTGGCTAATAAGGTGATGGCAACAGTTTTTTGGGATGCACGCGGGATAATCCACATCGATTACCTTCAAAAGGGAAAAACAATAAACGGCGAATATTATGCCAACTTATTAGACCGATTTAATGAGGATTTAAAAAGAAAACGACCACATATGGCCAAGAAAAAAGTTCTATGAATTGGACTAGGAATAGGTACCTCATCCGCAATATTCTCCAGCTTTAGCCCCTGGTGACTACTTCCTATTTCCAAACCTAAAGAAATGGCTCGGTGGAAAGAGATTCAGCTCCCACGAAAAAATTATTGACCAAACAAATCCCTATTTTATTGACCTCGAAAATCCTATTTTTTACGCAAAGTAAATGACGACACTTGCTCAAAATTTGACAGTAGTCTATTAACAGGTAGTACTTGATGGGAATAGTGTTGCATTTCATATAACTATGAGGGAAGTTCGAAAATTCACGGACTTATTGATCCGCCCTCGTGTAAGTAACACTATAAGCAACCGTATTGTAAAGTTTTGTAGTCTACGATCTTTATGGTTATTAATTACGAGTGTTGCCAGGCGATGATAAAAAATAGACTAAAGTAAACTTTAGAAATGGTTAAAAAAGGCTAAATGCTCTTATTAGTTTTTGCAAATGTTCTAAAGTAATTGTAATAAATCCAGCGTTGCCGTTTTGGTCCGAGTCGACTAAAATTGGTAGGTTTATTTTAAACTTCAAAAGTTTGGTAGTTTTGTTGGTATGTTTAAAATACTAAGATTTTTTGGTAGAATGTTCTATAATTCTTAAAAATGTTAGACATTTTTTTATCAGAAGAAATAATGCAGAAAACAAAAATATCCCAAAAAATTAAACTAATAAATAATGCTTATCTGTTGTTATTCCGAATAGAAAAAACTACTGTTAGGAACTCCTGCAAAACCTTTAAAAAAAATGTTTTTAAACTTATGGTATTTCATTCCTTTTTTTGGAGCAAAATATGTATAAAAAAATAGATTTCCCCAAGTGTTAATAAACTGGTTTAATTTTTAAAAATTTGTAAAAAATAATTCTAAGGGATGAAAATGTTATTTTGAAAATTTTAGTAAGAAACTATTTAACTTTTTAAAAGGTAGTGGTAAAAAATTCAATTTTTATTTGGCAACATTCTTTAACTTTAATTATTAAGGACCTTTTATTTGCATTAATTTGTAGAATATTTATCAGGTTCATAAGTATGTGAATTACTATCAAAACGTATTTAAAATGTTCAAATATAATTTTTATCTTTCGCAATTGCTTTCAGATAACAAAATAAGTAATAGTAGATAAGAAATTTCTTCTTTCCTAAAATGCTACCATTTAGTATTTGTAAGGCTAATTTAATATTTTTCTACTTTTTGGTCGCTGCATGTGCGCTCCTCCATCGATTGCTGGCGTGAACTTCATTTATTGTCTTTAACATCGCATGGTTGGAGGACCATTAAATATTAAATTGCAAAAATGTTAAAAACTTTTTGAAAATTTAGAAAAATTTTCAAGTTTAACTTCAGTATTCTTGGATGACAGAAAATATCTTAGAATTATGTAAAGCACGTTGAGAACTTACTGTAGTTTATTTTAATTAAAAAAATATAACCCGTCAAAATAAAACGTTTTTGCAATAAAATGCGATGATTTTATCTAAAAGCATTTTGCTTGGGCACATCCAAGGCTTAGCGTAGAAACTATGAAAATGTAACTCAATAGCAAGATTTTGACAAGAACTATCCTAAAATCAAGGACTCTCTAAAAAAATTACAAAGTTTATAGAATTTATAGACAAGAATTCTTTTTCGTAATCTCAAAAATGATGGTATTATAAAGTCATCTTTAAAACAGATTGCTGAGTGTTCTAAAAAGTTTCTGGTTAGCATTTATTGAAATATAGATGGATAACAATAGAAAAATCTTTTCGATTTCAATTCTTTTTATTATTTATTTATTTTTTTTCATTTGATCCAAAATTCCTTAAAAGAGAGCAAAAAAATTTAGTTTAATTATTTAACCTAAAAAAGTTCAAAGACATGTGAATATATATATATATTTTTTTTTTAACTTTTATACATCCGTGTAGTATAGAGACATTCAAATTGAAAAATTTTCTCAGTAATTTTAATCATTGCTATTTCTTTTAGGTGAGAAACTTCATCCTTTGTTTTTAGATTATACGCATATTATTTCACGATTTACAATTTCTCATATGATCCAAAATATATTTTCTGTGGGATTAAGGCCAATTAATTATCTCAAAATCGATTTTTTTTCGGACATAAAACACTTTTTCAAACAATTATGCGGGTTTTTAACGGTTGTTGATATGTTGATACCTCCACTTAACGGGCATTTCATCTTCCGTATGTAGAAGAATGACATCTATTGGGCCATAGTTAGACATAAAATGTTTCTTTATTCTATTTATTTTATCAATTGGTCCGATATAATTACCGAGAAAATAAAAATAAGACCACGACAAACCTCCTACATATTTCTCAGTACCATTAGTGAAATATTCATTTAATCCTTTTCCTTCTGGTAGACGTCTGTTTTTCGCCTGTTTTTGTTTTGCTAATCACTACATTCAATAACGAAACGTTTTACGTCTAACCATACCCTAAAATATGCCCTTCTTGCACAAATACGATAATGAAATGATTGTTAAATTATCAGAAAAAGAGTATTATAACCAAGAAAATCACAGTTTTGAAATAGTCGGATCAGTTATTTGGTCTTTATCTCACAGAAAATATATTCGGAATCATATGGAAAATAGAAAGTCATGAAATAATAGGTGAATAATCTAAAAATCAAGGACGTAGATGAAATGGCAAGAATTGAAGTTTTTAAGGAGCTTTTTCAAATTTAAGTGCCTTTGTGCTCTGAATATTTGTAATATTTAAAAAAAAAAAATATTAAAATAAAATAAAAAATTAGGTCTACCGGGGGGTACCAAATATTAGTAAAGTTAACATTTGTATTTATCAAATCGAAAATGTGCTTTAGTTTTGTCTCGCATGAGAAATGTATATTTCTTATTTCTTTTAAATTATTTAGTTTAAATAAAGAAACTCAATTCTTTATGCTTTGTTTTAAAGAATTTTGAATCTAGCGAAAATAAATTACCAAAAAGGATTGAAATCAAAACTTTTTCCTTATCGGTATTCGTCTATATTTGAATAAATGCTAATGCTTCAGTTGTGTCCGCCACTGTATATTTATCGTGTAGAACTTAAAATGGATGCTGAACGTTCATAAAATAGCTTCCTAAAAATATCGTAGGGTAAAAAAAGTGAGCTCTCCAAATGAAATTTTGGAAGCCAAAAAACCACAATCAATTACCAGGAAAGATAATAACCCTGTTATAACCAAATAAAAAAAATAATCGTATTTCAGTTGTTAAAAATTATGGGCAAAAATTTTCAGTAAAAATTAAGTGTTTGTTTGCATGATTTAAACACTGCAACTTTTATAAAATTAAAGATATTAAAATAGTTTTTGGGGCTACCACGAGAAATGGATTCACACCAATGAATTTTACATGCTGAGGTATTGTTTTTTATTCGTTCAAAACGCAGTCAGTGTGCAAAAAAAAGTCCGAAACAATTTTAGTAAAAAGTTTTGTGTTTTTGCCCATATATCATATTTGATTAACAATAGGATATAAACTCAAAATTTTCTCTTTTTGCAAGAAATCAACTAATCTGCTGTAAAAATTTCAACTCTTTCATCTCTAAAACCACATTTGAGATCATTTCCGATTTTTTGCTATAATTGCAAAAATTTAAAGGAGAAATAATGTAAATATATTTTTAAATGGAATTTGCTTACTATATTATATTCGGATTTTCAAATTCTCTTAAAATGTAACCACAAACAGTTTTCGACCTTTACTGAAAATTTTAAAATTTTAAGTTAATACCCTCCTGTTGATCAAGTGCAATATGTTTACTAGAGTATCCCATTAAATGACAATTTGGTAGATAGTCCACCCAAGCGATGCTTTTTAATGAGCTGAGTGCGGAAAAAAATAATAAACAATTTAAATTGGTCTTTGGTTCCCTGCCAACAATTGAAAATTACGGGCATAGTATATTTTTCGAAAAAAAAGTTTCGGGTTTTTTTTTTCAATAAAACTATCAAGTTATAAGAAAAATAAAAACGATGTTTTTTTTTTTTTTTTTGCAAAATATTTGGAAATATTATATACTTGTTCATTCATGACAGTAAAGTATTGAAACGTTGTTTTGTAGTAATTAAGTCATTCTTAAAGTAGTAACAAAAAAAACAAAAATACACTATAAAGTCCTCATGGTTATTAAAATCCCAATGAGAAAATTTTAAAATATTTTTTCATAACAAGTTCAAAAATAAAAATTTTTCAAAACCTATTTCGTGATTTATCAACCGCTGCGATTCAAAAATGAAATGGACATAATTATGGAATTTTGGAACCACTGCTCCGATTTCGTTGAAATTTCACACACTAATAGTAGAGGTATAGCCGAGTTTAAGTTTTGAGCTTGGATCATATAAACCAACAGAGAGTGGGTACTCAGAGTATCAAATTTTGATACAATTTATTTTAAAAGCGATCCTGATTTCTTATATCTGAACGGATTTGACATATTTAGAAGATTCTGCTGGTCGAGATCTGCAAAAACATCACCATATGCATTCAAATATTAAAATTTTTATTTTTCTGCATGTCTTGGTAAAGTTTTTTCGCTACAGCGGGTTCAAATTTCATCAGATTTTTTGAAAATTTTCTTCGTTTTATACAACCAATAACAAAATAGTTTAAAGAAAGAATTTTTCAAAAATATTTACAGAGTCAAAAGTTATAGGCATTTAAATTTAAACTGAAAAAAGTCGATTTTTTTCAGTTTTTTTTTTTTTTTTTTTTTGAAAAAAAAATGCACATTCTTTTTTTTTATATAGAAATTTTCTTAAGTAACATATATAATATCTATTTTTCGGTAAGATAACTGAACACAAAATATTTTAAAGCAAAAAAATTTTTAAAATCGATTTTTTCAAGAATCAGGGTTTCTCAAAATAAAAAATCCAAAAAATTTTTATATATTTTTTTAAAATTTTCCCGGGAAAAGATAAATAAATATTCTCGAAGTTTTAAAATTTTATATAAAACATTTTTTATTATTTTTTTTTTTTATTTTTTATTTTTAACACCATATTTAAATTATATAATATAACTAGAATCTTATCTGAGAGGAACGCTAATGTTGCATGAAATAGATTTTTGACTATTGAATTAGGTTTTTTTTTTATCAGATATCTATTTATTTGTTTATTTATTGTTTAAAAAAATGTATTTACAAGTTATTTCACATGAAATTTTAAATCAACTTTATTTTTGTCATGTTCAAATTTTATATATTTTAGTTTTATTATAGATTTGTTGAAATGAATATTAAATAAATTAAACTTCAAACAAAGTCACTATTATAAAAAATTACTTGGTTGAAAGATTTTTCATTCTTACATAACATTCTATTTTGTAACAGCATCTCTTATCCAAGCTATGAATATGTAAATGTAAGATGTAAATCTTATAACTTCAAAATACTTATAAAAAAATAATCTCATGTTGTATTCAGACGTATATTAGGGATTATTTTCATAATTATAATGAAATTTATGCAAAAGATTACTGTATATTTTTAAAATGTTTTAGCATCGAAAACACAATAACGCAAGAATCTAGGACACAGTTTTTAACATAAATTACAAAAGGCACTAATTTTATTTGTAAAAATATTTAAAATTTTTTAATCTTAGAAATGGGATTATACATATTTTTATATTATTTCATTTTTTATTAATTCAGTATAATTTATAATGTTTCGTTTTGTTATATTTTATAACGAAATAATTTTCTTTGTAAGAAATCATGGCCTTTTTCCTTATAACTGAAGTTTTAGAAAATTCAGGGGAAATTGATTTTATCTTTCTCGTTTCCCAGAAAAAGAAATATTGCGGGAAACACAAACCCTAGTTGGTAGGAAACTAAAGACCAATTATTATTTTTTAGTTTTTTTTCTGTATTCTGCTCATTAACATGCATCGCTTGAGTGGTCCTAGTACATTAGAATTGAGCTAAATTAAGCGATGTCTCAGTCACAACTCATTTGATTTTTTTATTTTTTTTATTTTATTTTATTTAATTTTTTTTTTTTTGAGGCAATATATAAATCACTTTTCTGAATTGGATCTAGGTCTCAGGATAAAGAAAAGAAAAGAAAAGAAAAGAAGCTCAATTGTACTTTAGAAAGGGTCAAAGAAGGCAAAATGCCTCAAATAATAAGGCTATATATATATATGTATATATATAAACATAGGACCGCTGTTAACAAAATTACCCAATGAAAGATTTACCACATACAAATTTGGGTTATATTTCATATTAAAAATTATCCAATATTTTTAAGTTATTTATCATTTTTGAATTATAATTTCATTTTGATTAATAATTTCGAAGTTTTTGGGTGATTTTTCGTTTTCATAAAATTTTTTTAATTATATTTATAAATAGTTTCTATAGCCAATGAAGCTTATTAAAAAATAATTATAATAACTGATTAAGTATGTCCATATAATAAGTTAAGTTATATTTGATTTAATAAATGAAACGTCTCAAATGAAATTTTTGTAAAATATAAATAATGTTGATTTAATGCACAAAAATTCTTAAAAGGATGATTCTGTAAAAGTAAAATTAGTAAAAGCAAATAAGAAATTAATTTCTTCTCTGTTGAAATACTAAAATTTTAGCATTTTTAAGAATGAAAGAAGGCTAGAAAAAATTCTAGATGCTAAAATAAAAAATTTGAGGCTAAAGATTTAGCCTAAAAAGACCTAATTGGGTAACACTGATTACAAAGGACATGTATTATAATTGTACTTTCTTTAGTAAAATTAATAGCAATTTTTAAATATTTGCATTTTTAATAAAAACCGGTTAAGCGTTTTTTTAACAAAAATCTTATTGGAAACCGGTTTTTTGACAAAACAATTTTTCGAATAACACGAAAGCCGGTTTTATGAAAATGTCCGTATTTTTTAATACATAGTCCTTATATGGAAGATATGGTCAATTATAGTCCGATCCCTGTGAAAATTGACCGTAAAACTAGTACTTAAATAGATTTTATTTGTGCTTAATTTTATATTGATACGAAGGTCTATAAAGGAATTATAACCGGAAAAGAGATTTCAGGGAGGGGCTCTTATATGGGAGCTGTGGTAAATTTTTCGCCGATTCTTACGAAATTTAGTGATATGATTTTCGTTTAGACAAAACTCACCTGTTAAGAAATTTATAATATAAACATATTTCAGACATTTATAAATGTTTAACCCATTCTCTGGAAAATTTTTATATGGGGGTTCAGTGAAATAGTGGTTGGATAAAAACCAGGGCAACCAAAAATATACAAAATCATATTTTCCTGCGGCTTAAAGTTATTTATCCGTTTCAGAAAATTTTACGAATTTTGACATCGATTTTTTACAGTATATTTTTGCATATTTTAATCATAACAACATATTTTTGCATATTTTTCATTTAATATACTATTTTGTCATATTTTCCTGGAAAATCATTATTTTATAGTATATTTTAGCAATTTAAATGGCATATTTTTGAATATTTTATACTTAAGAGCATAATTTTGCACCTAAGAGAAAAAATTGTAGACTTTGCACCCAATAAAATTTTTTACATAATTTGCCATTAATAAAATTTTGCTTTTTACTGTCACATACGTTTTTCAAATTCGATTTCTTAATAATTTTCATTTATAAATTTATATGAGAAAGAAAATATTTTTTTAGATATTACTAATAAAAATCAAGTTATTTTAAACATGAATAGTAAATAATTTAAAATTTAACCAGAAAAAATTATATTTTATGACCATATTTTTTTAAATACTTTTTTTTAGAGTATATTTTGGTTTCCCCGATTATAACTAATTTTAACATATTATAGTATTTTCATTAGGTTATATTTAAGACGGTTAACAACAGATTATCTGAAATGTTGGTTATTAATGCAAAGACAGCCGGACAGCTTAATTTAATTATAAACAAAATTGATATTTATACATGGATTTTAGTGAAATATAAATTACTTTATTTGTAACATATTCACCAAATTTTATACGTATTCGAAATAAAATTAAATTTGACTTCAAAGTACTTAAATTTTCTCAAGCTTTCCAATGGTATACATATATTGGTAATACCTCATATTTTCATTTAAAGCCCAAACAAGAATATACGTTTTTCTAAAATACACACATATATCAGCACAAACGTAGGGTCCATTAAAACCCAAATGTCAGGGATGGAAAAGTTGATACTTTTGTACTTTTATTGATACTATTTAACTTCCAAAAGTACCGAAGTACTCCCTCGAGTCATTTGATACTGTCAAACGATTATTTTGAAATATGAAAACATATTTTGTAGGTATATAATTTTGGAATGGAATCCTATGTTTTTCTTAACACCTTTGATTTAGATTTACAATTGTTGTCAGAAATAATAGTTAAATTGTAATGAACATTATTAGGAAAATTCAAATAATTTTATAGGGCAAACAAACATTTGTATTGTAGGTTTAATTTATAAAATTCTAAACTCTATAATATATGTATGTACAATCATTAATTAAAACTACAAGTTTCCATGTTCTGTAAATCAAATTGAAGTGAAGTTATTCCGAATTTCAAAGACAAAGATAATGAATTATATGCTAACAAAACTAAAGTTGAATTGCTCGATTTTAATTAATTGATCTTGAAAGACTTTTTTTCTCCACAAGTTAATTTCAATAACAATACCACATTTTATTAAGATCATCATATTGTACTATAATATTTAACTTGAATAAAATCATTTAGTGGATTGTTATAGTATTTAATCCTTCGTTTTAGACATACAAATTATAAAAATTAGTTTTGCAGTAAATACATAATAAAATAAATAACTGTCAAAAATTTGTCTTTTAGTACTCTGAGGGTAAAAAAGTACTATTTGAAGTTTATTTTTATACCGAAAAATATTTTCATTTTACATCCCTGTCTAATGTATAAAAACAGTATCTCGAGACATTCTAATACATATTTTCTATTAATAGCAAAAATGCCATAAAATATAACCTGATTATGACATAAAACCAAATAAAATAACATTTTAATCCTTAAATACTGTAAGTAAATTATGTACATGAAAAAAAAACAATGCCTTTAAAGTTTAAGGAACACTTTACACCCTAGCCACGATGAGCATACATTTTTTTTTTTTCTTTATTTGTTTTCCAAACCAACAATTAAGTCAACAGCATTCAGTCAGTCAGTCATAGCAGCCAGCAGTCATCAGCCAACCAAGAGAAAAAATTGTTTATTGTTTTCAACCTTTTCAAATGATGAAAAAAAGAAAGAAACGAAAAAAAGAGGGAAATAACTGACTTTCTAAAACAATGTATGCTAATTTTGTAACGTGTTTGAAATGTTAAATAATTTTCAGAAAATATAAAAAACATGAATGTGAAAAAAAGTCGTACTCGAAGCAAAGTTTTTTCTTATGAAGAGGCTGGCAGTTGGTTGACTGTCGAAATGGATTTATTTACATTTTGTTGTGTTTTACTCAGTTTTCATGTATTTGTTCTATTAACCCAAAAATCAACAATGACAACAAGAGAAAACAAAGAAAAAAGAGTTGAATTTTACGTCAAAAAGTTTTTCCTTGAGTGTTGAGTGTTTTGACGTTTATGAATGTGAAAGTAAATGCGCTTCAAATTTAAATCACCCAGCTGACCACATACTTCGATAATGATATCCCTTTCGAACATTTTTCTGACAAAATATTCGAGAACGACTATCGTTGATGATCCGAATATGAGCTCCTTGAGCTCACCGTCGCTCACTTTGTGGCATCAAATCTTTCGATCTCAAATATTAATAACGAAACATAAATATATTTATTAGTGATTCATTTTCGATAACAAAAAATGATAACAATTATTGAATATTTATATTACTAACGACTTGTGATTCTTACTATTGGCAATAGTTCGAAAATGATAGTTTTCTAGTTTGTTTCATTCCCATTTTAATTTAATTTAATTTGTAAAGTTATGTTTTATTTCAAACTTAACACAATGTATCAAATATTAAAAAAAAATACATGATCATAAATTACATATCAAAAATAATAATTCATATAATGAACAATAAAATTAATAAATTTGTATAAGATTTGTAATATTTGAAACATTTTGTGCAAATTTCAACTTCGCCCAGAAGAGCCATCAATGATTTTTCTCTCAGTGTTATTAATTTTGTTGTTGCTCAAATACACATCTTTTAGTACGAAATTTTCTTAATTAATCTGAAAGAAAATATATTATATTTTTAGATAAATATGCATTTTTTTATTAAAAATTGCTGAAAATTCAACTAATATCTTAAATTTTAAAGTGCATTATTTTAAAACCGATCGATATGATACTTGTTATTCTCATTCTTCTTGTTTTAGTCCTTCGCATGCATGAAGAAGAAAATAAGTTGCTTTTTTATTTATATAAGAATTCTTTGAGAAATTTAGAAGATTAAACAGTTTCTCGAAACATTTAATTTCGATATTTTATATCGACATTTTCGAAAATTATGCGAATGTTTACTACCGAGACATTATCGACGAAAGTCTCGATATTTTCTCGTATATATTTATTTTAAAAATTTTTGATTTTTAGCAAACATTAGCTAATATCAAAACTCAGGTCAGGCGGGCAAGTTCCAATATCTGCACAGCTTTGCACACACTATAATATGGAAAAGTATTTTGATGCAAAAGGTTTTAATATGTAAGAGAAATTGAATACCCTATGGAGTTGAGCACAATTAGTTCTAAAATATGACCGAAAATTTGCTGTTGCTAGGTAGCGTTACCGCTGAGAATTTTTAAAAAGTATCCAAAAAAGGGGATTTTAAAACAAAAAGTCGCAAAATTTTTTTTTTTTTTAAAGGAAGAAGGAGAAAACTGTTTTAATAACTAAAATACTCCATAGAATTTGTGCATTTGATAAAAACAAAGGTAAAAAATTTAGCGTTTTCAGGAAAACTAAAAAATAAATTCATGGTACAATTACTTCCGCTTTATATTAAATATTAAAAAAGTAGAAGATAAATTAGGCCACTGAAAATTAAATTACTTAAAAAAATACATTTGCATTTAAAATAATTTTAATTAAAGTAATATAATTTAGTTGAAAAATTAATCTGAAAAAAAAAAAATTATTCGAAGTTCTCATATTTAAAAACTACGATAATAGGGTATATGAGATATGTTGTAAGTAGTAGAGAACTAAGGCAATAGGAATTCTGTTTTGAGTGAACTAAATTCATTAATATTTAAAGCTAATTTTTTAGAAAATGTACGTGCTCTTCACTCGGACTCCAGTCTCCGTCTAGCAAATATAGGACTCAAGTTTTAACCTTAAGTCTGTTGTACAATTCATTTTTCATTAGTGATAATTTAGAAAAAAAGCCACAACTATGGGGCAAAGTAAGAACATAAACAATAAATTAAAATAAATTAGGATATAAGTATTCATCGAATCATCTGATGTTTTAAATAGTTGTTCGTATACTTTATCACTAGCTTTAGTTTCTAACAGTTTTAGTTCAATTACTAATTCCCCGATCTCTTTTTTACATCACAATACTGTGAAACAATCACAAAATAATTAATTTCTTAGTTGGAATTAATATATAATGGGTCGAAATATGCCAAGCAACTGATTTTTCGTCATTTAGTACATAGTTTTAAAAAGTCGCCATATAGTTCCATTTCAAAAAAGGCCATGTTGGTGACTAAAGTCGCCTAATGATAATATAATTTAGTGTAAAGAAGGGCTTTAGTCGTTAAAGCTAAAAAGTATTATGAAAATAGTAGTTAAACAAAAGGAATCTTATATATCATATATAAGGAATTCCAAAATTTTTCGAAACTCTTTGAAACCGATTATATGCGCCCTATACTTTAAAGTTTGTTTTGAAAACAGAAAACTGTTGATGCATTTTTGTAGACCTAACAAAATAAGTAAAAAAATTAAAATTTTAGATTATTCACCTAAAATCTCAAGGAAATACAGCCAACTTAAAAAATTATAAAAAACTGAGTTGAAACTTTCGAAGATTTTTTGATTTATCTCGGTTTTGCACTAACAATTTACATCTTTTAGGCTCAAATTATTAAACTATTATTATCTGGTGAAAAGTTATACGATGATAACAAATGAAACCAAAAATATACGATTTTGCAGTTTTTTTTAGTAGAAAATATGCGCCCATTAGTAAAATTAAATTTAAATATCAGAATTTTAAAGAAATATAAAGATCTTTGAAATCGGATTTGATTTGTAGAAGTTACGATTTTTTGAAGTTTTTATTGATGATTTTTCTGAAAGGGACCAGTAGTTTAGCAGTACAAACTACATATGACTTTAGATCATCGAAAAGTATTTATAAAGAATCATTTTAATGGTTAAATTGAAAATATGAAAATATTTAAGAAACATTATTTATACCGGCTACAGCGACATTCTTTTTCTAAGTCTTATCTTTCGACTGTTTAATGGTTTAAGTCAAAAAATGTAAATTGTCAGTGCAAAACTAAAATGAGTCCAAAAAACCTCAAAAGTTTCAACTCAGTTTTTTATACCCTACACCACCAGAAACCCCTCTTCCGAAAATCTCTTCTACATGCATAAATCTCATACGAATGTTACTATCAAGTTAACATTCGACATAAATAAGTCTTATGTAAGTAGAAAAACATTGCCAAATTTTATGAGATTCGGAACATAAGTTACCATAGCTTCCATATAAACCCATTTCCAGGAATCGACCTAAAGTGCATAAAATTCTTTAGATGTATTTTGCATTTAGTAAAATTGTACACAATGGTGTAGGGTATCATATAATACTTTCTCGTTTTGTAATTTTTTTAGTTTTAAATCCATGTATTTCCGTGAGATTTTACGCGAATGATTTGAAGTTTAGGATTTCTATTCAGCAAGTTTGTCATTTATTACAAATGTCTTAAAATGCACATCTAGGACCAAAAAATTATTGTTATTATTAAAATTAATCTTTGAGAAATATTTATCTGTCGTCTTTGTGTTGAAATGTATTTCTTGCGGTTCACAATTCAATAAATACGTTGTCTCAAGAATCTTGGCATTGAAATTCAGTGAAACTGATTATTGAGAAATAGCGGAATTATAAACTATTTGCCGGAGTAGTCTCATAAATCATTCCAATTTTCCTCGTCCAAATTTTATATCTTCTATTTTACATGCAATAATATTAAATCTTTTCCTTGATGTATAGCTCATGCGTGGTAGAGAAAATCCCGTCATTTTTAACCCTAAGGTAGCTTCGGTCTTAGAGAGCGTATCAGTGTGTCAGGTATATATAGGTGTACCATTGCCTGAACTTGTCTTGTAATGGGATAAAAGTACCTTCGGGGCCTGACCAGAGACTTAACACAATCTGGTAACATGGGAGCCAGTAGCCCCTGGTACGGCAACACCGGCTTGTCTGTGTTGTCGTACTCGACTGGCTGCTGGAGAGGCCCTTCGGGAAGTCACGTGGTGGCTGTGGTTTAGACCTAAACCGCAGGAAGTGGTTTATAGTCCCGATGTGGTGTTGCACAGCAACACACGTCGCCAATAGTGTGACAGGAGGTTAGATGGCTCCAACTCCTAAGCAAGGGGGAGTGGACTTATCCAGACAATGAGTCTCTCTAATTGCCACCTGTGTGTTCTTAACAGGCACATGGGGGCGTTGGTGACCTCATTGACCTCACCTAGTGGTAAGACCATCGTGAGGTTAGGCCGTCATGGCAGGTACCCACGTTAATTTTGACCACATCTGCAATAATATATAAATATTTTTCTATCAGAGAGTTGTGAGCTTGTGTAGAGCAGATGAAGTATTCCAGACAACAAACCGTTAAGCCTGAGTTCGTATCCTCAAGACTGCTTGTAGGTTTATATTTTTCCTAAATGAAAAATATGAAATTTTAATTAAAAAATAATAATAATTTAACTATTTCCTAGTTTATAATGTATTTGAATTTTCTACTTTTTAACGTCTGTTTATTTAAATTTGATTAAAGACTCTTAATTTTTTTTATCTTAATTATCAAGAAGAGTTCTGCCTCCTGATAAAGAAAGCTTTTTGTTAACTTGCTTATGTATTAGTGAGAAACTTGTATTATATATAAGCTGTTATAAGTTACTAGTAGTATGTTAGTGAATAGTTTTTTTTTTATAAATAAACAGTCATATGTTTCTTAATGTTACTAGAGTATTGTAGAGAACTTAACAGTTGGTATAAAAGTGGGTATAGTTTGCAAATTTGGAGAGTATTGGATCAGTTGTTAAGTAGTAAAGTTGCAGTTAGTTGTAAACTTGACAAACTTTTAAATTCAGTTGTGTACTATAACGTGTGTTTTGTTAATAAAGTGCAATATTTGGGTTTTAATAGCAAGGACTGTTGGCCCTAAGTTCAATAACTGCTCAAAAATTGGATATATTAGCTTTGTTCCAGTACTTGTTAGACTTGCAAGTTTTGGTCAGAATTTACAGAAAAACGTTCCTGTACTAAGAATTTATTTGTTTTTTTTTTTCTGACAAATTTTGGCTTATTCTGATTAAACCCTATAAACATAACAAATACTGGATCAGAGCTATTGTTGTATAAATTAGTTTGAAACAAAAATCAAAATTTTTGAAACGTCAAAAAAATTTAATTTAAATTAATAATTAAAATTAAAAGAAAAATCTCTTTTTGAAATTTATTAAATGAAAATTTTAATTTTGTTCGCAAGGAATAAAACCTATAGAAATACTTTAAAATTCCTAGTCCATATTGAAACTTGAATTTTCATATTCATATACTCTTTTTATTATACATATAATGAAAGTAAAGAATTTTTACTATTTATGATGGAAAAGTTTTTTAAGAACTAGTATCTAAATTTTAGTGCAAATTACTGCAATTGGTCTACATTTTTCCATAGTGCCCATTAGGTTAGCCCTCTTCTATATGAAGGTTTTCAAATTCTCCGTCTCACTCCAAGAAATTTCCGAATGGTCTAAAAACTAAGGAATACTAAGTTTTAGACTGATTGGAAAATATTTAGATGGATATGTATAGGATTTAATAACTTCAAAGGGATTTTCGGAAGTGGACCTCATGTGGAAGCTATGGTAAATTATTAACCAGTTAATTTCAGGAAAATGCCGTCAAAGTTGCAAATTGCATTTCGTTTATTTTTTTCATAAAATTTACATGAATGGACAACCGCCGGACAGACATCCTTAAATTCCATATATGTATGTAATAGAGGTATTCTGACTATAATGGTATATTTTATGGGAAGAGGATCCTGCCACCTGTGGTGATATAAGGCTATAGTTTCCAAATGGAGGTCTGTGTGCTTGCTCAGAAATCTAGGTATAACTTAGTTTAGAGCTGGACAGTCGAAAGTTGTTTATGTCAAATTTCATTACCAGTTTAAAATTTATTGAAGATATATGAACATAATTTTTCAGAGTATTGGAGACTATGGATTAACTACAAACTATTCGCGAAATAAATTGCTATAATGAATTTTATATAAATACGGTCATATGAAAGACATTAAAAAATCCATTCCTGGAGAACATTTGAATGGGTGTAGTTTAAAAAATCTTAACCAATTTTATTCACCAGAATGTGCCACTTCAAAATATTGTTCTATTAATAAATAGCTAGAGTCATGTACACGATATGCATTTGTTTATTTCAGATTGGATACACTCTTTTAAATTTTATTTTTGTGTAAAATGATAGTTAAAAAAGTAATTGAAAGAATTTTTCTATTTAATTTAACTTAAAATTAGTGCTAACGAAAACTTTGTGCTAACGATTTTATTTTAATTTTTTGTTTAAACTGAAATTTAATGTTCAGCTTAATTAATTTTTAATAGGCCTTAAGGATATTTTAAATAGTGGCAACACAGTGGTATGTATCGAAAAAAATATATTTTCACAAATTTATAATTTTCTAATTTGTTGAATAAACTTCAGAATAGTATAATTTTTGAGATGTATTTGTTATGTATTTTAATTACTGAATAGTAAAATTTTTGAGATGTATTTGTTATGTATTTTAATTACTGAATAACAATATATTTATAAACTTTCATTTTCACCAAAACATTAAGAAAAGAAAATAATAATAAAATCTATTTGAATGTTACCATTGTTTTTCATTAATTTTGTTTGGTGGGTTATAATATTTAGTCATATTTAAAATCCACCTTTTCAACGATACTAATCGCTTATATTAAAGTACCGCAGTTAATTTAATGCCATGTTTGGAATGTTATTGAATTTGACATATATTCAACATATAGTGTTGTAAATTATTTTTTATACCCATTCATATATATGATGGATACGTTAAATTATTTTACAACAAAACTCCTATGAAGTTTTCTAGAATACAAATTTTAGTTACATGTCCTCGAATTATCCCATTGTATTTTATTTTTTTTTTTTTTATTTTTTGATATATGGGAGTATATTTATACCATACACCACCATAGGTGGTTGGTGTATTATGCGTTTGTGCTGATGTTTGCAACGCACAGAAAAAATCATCTAACACCCACCTTAACGTATACCGATGGACGTAGCCTATTAATATTGGTTGTGATCGGTCCATTATCTCACCTAGACCCCCATACAAATGTCCGCCCGGAATAGAACTTAAATACTCAAAAATGCCTTAAAAATAAGAATATTTTAATGAAATTAGGTGCAAAGAAGTTCGGTGCAAGTATTAATTATTGTACCAAATTTTATGAAGAGCGATCCACAACTGACCATAGCTCCTATATAAACCCATCTTCCGAAAATCACTTTAAGATACATAAATTCCATACAAATGTTAGTATCAAATTAAAATTCGACACAAATAAATTTTATGTAAATAGAAAAAACATTGTCAAATTTTATGAAAACAGATCCATAATTTGCCATAACTTCCATATAAACACATTTCCAGGAATCGCCCTGAAGTGCATAAAGTCATCTAGATGTTAGTATCAACGCATTACTCTATATTTGAATATTTTATATTACATTTAGTAAAATTGGTGCCTTCCCGAATATTTATGCTCGTACACAATGGTGTGGTGTATCCTATAATTGGTCTTGACCGATTTTTTTAAGGCTTTTGCTTTATACGAGTACCTTTACAACTTTTGAGCGAACATACTTTGAATACCTAAATATTACTTAATAAAACCACAGTCAACGTTCGTGTCAGATTTTTGAAAACAGTTTTACTTTAATAATTATAGTTTTACTATAATGTTTGAAATTCCTCATATTTATTTAAAATTTGAGTACCACACTTATGAATGCAAATATGTTCGCGCAAAAGTTGTAAAGGTATAAAGTAAAAGCTTTAAAAAGAAATCTTAAAAATAGGAATTGTTTTATCGTAATCAAAATAACGTAATTTCATAGAACATCTTAAATGTTATTAGCATATCGAATTATACTGAAAAGAAAATTTTTTAATTTTATTTTTTTCACAATTTTGTAAATAGCAAAAAAAGTTTATTGTTTAAAAATCTCTTAAAATAGTGTAATAGGTAATAATACATATTTCTTGGGATGGTTTGTTGAAAAAGCAACTGAATATCAGTATTTATATACTGGTTTTAAATATATATTCATTTAAACTTTACTACCAGTGTTACCAGGAGGTGGGAAAAATAGGCTAAATTGAACTTTAAAAAATGTCAGAAAAGGCTAAATGCCCTAAAAAATAAGGCTAGAAGAAAGTTATTTTTTTCCAAATATATATGTATTTTTAGCAAGAAAAAAGGTTAATAATTTCTAAGTAAATTAAAATTTCACAAATTTTAAAGCATTTTTATTATCCTTTAATAAGGCTAAAACAGAATTCTTATTAAAAAAATTATACATATAGTTTTAAGCAATGAACAAGAAGCATAAAAGGAGAATATGCCTCCAATGACAACCATGGATTAAAAGAAGAACTTCTGTAGCTCTTTTTCAGCACTAAGTTATTTTTAATTTTAATTTTAAATTATTTAATATTTTTTTCTCATTAGTTTTTGATATTTTTTCTTAAGGATATTATAATAAATTTATAAATAAAACATAGAACGGCTGCAAAATGATCCCGTAAACAATGTAATACAAAAATTCATATAAAAATTGACCCAATATTTTAACACGATTTTTCGTAACTTTTTAATTATAATTCTTTTCTGATTTATCATTTCCAAATTTTTGGCTGATTTTTCGCTGTTTAAGATAACTTTAATAATCAAAAAAGGCTAAAAAAGCTAGGATCTAAAACTAAAATTTTTGGTCTACAAGCAAAATAAAAAAGCTAGATTCCCTGCAAAAAGCGCAATTTTAGTTTTTTTTTTATGATAAGTTTACATCGATAAGTTTACATCGAAAATTGGATTATTTATTTTAAAATTCGAACTATTATGCGGGGCTGATTTTTGGAATTAAGACAATATTGCTTGGTCCATTATTATGTCCTTAAAATATTTTGACGACCCATGAATTTTAGTATTAAGCAAATAAAATGCTTTAAATTGACATTAATGTTAACGGAATTCATACTTTGCGGTAGTGTTTGGAGAAGTATGTCGCTGTAGCCGGTATAAATGCTGTTTCTATTTTTTTTTTTTTTTTTTTTTCACTTTACTCTTCGATGATCTAAAGTCATATCCGCTCTTTAAAAAATGCGGAACAAAATTCTATAATTTGGCGAAAATTTTAATAAGTGCAGTAAAGTAAAATTCTTTACTTTCCCTTGACTCAGTAGTTCTATTTATTAAAAAAAAAATCGGTTAACGCGATATTTTGGTCAATTTCTATAACAGCGGTATTTGTCGGCAGCGAAAAACATTCAATTTACATTTACGCCAATTATATGGAAGTATGTGATGATGTTATCCCATGCTCAGTTTCCTGAACAGTGTTGCCAGGAGTTAAAAAAGGCTGAATTGAATTGAACTATAAAAATTGTCAACAAAATCTGGCCTTTTTAGTTAACACATTTTTAATTAAAAAACTTATTTTTTCTCGTTTTCGATATTCTTTTTAGAGATATTTTAATAAATTTACAGATAAAACATTGAAAAATCTCTCAAAAAATTCCATTAAAAATTCAGGCTATATTTCATATTGAAAATGACCCAATGTTTTGAATTGATTTTTCGTAATTTTTGAATTAAAGTTCCTTTTTGATTAAATATTTCCAAAATAGTTTCTATGGTTAATGAAATATAATTAAAAAGTAATTATAATATTTGATTTGTTAAGTCCATTAAATAGTTAATTTATTTTTGATTTGGTGATAGAAGCACTGCATCTGAAAATTTTTGTTAAATATAAATAATCTAGATTTAAACTAAGAGCAAAATAAAAAGGCTATATTTAACTTTAAATAGGCTAAACTGACAATACTGTACCTGACATCAACGAGATATACCTGATATTGTAGCGAATCACTTCGACTTTGAATTTATATTCTCTAAATTTAAATTCCCTTTATAACTTTTATAATTTTATAACAAAAAAAAAAAAAAAGTTAAAAATCATCAATTTTTGGTCTCATTTACTTTATTTACTTGTTAAACAACATATGAATTTCCTAAATGTTTTTTTCCCAACTTGTTAATAGTTTGATTCTAAAAGATGTAAATTATCAGCGCGAACCTGAAATAAATCAACAAATCTTTCAAAGCTTCAGATTAATTTTTTTTTATTTTTTAGGTTTAAATGGATATATTTCCTTCAGAGTTCAGGTGAATGCTCTAAACTATGGATTTCTTATTTATTTTGTAAGGTCTATCAGAATGCATTAACAGTTTTCCTGTTTTTAAAACAAACTTTGGAAATACAAGACACATAAAGCCGGTATCAAAGAGTTTCGATAATTTTTGAATTTCCTAATAAAAGATTTTAATTATTATTGTTAGGTTTAAAAATTAAAGGTTGATTCAAGTGCTTAATTCCTACAAATACTACAAATAAAAGCAAACATTATTAACTCAGCAAAAAACAATCAAGTGCTTTCTAAGAAGTATATTTTCGTCATTACATAATTAGAACTAAGAGCATATTTTAAGTTAAAAATAAATGTAATTTTAGCAGTGAAAAAGGTTAATAATTTCTAAGCAAATTAAGATTTCACAAATATTAAAGCATTTTTATTATCTTTTAATATGGCTAAAACAGAATTATCATTAAACAATTTTATAAACATAGTTTTAAAAGAAGTACTACAAAAGCAATGAACAAGAAGCATAAAAGAAGAACATCCTTCCAATGACAACCATGGCTTAAAAAAAGAACTTCTGTAGCTCTTTTTTCAGCACTAAGTACTTCCTACCAATGAGAACACAATGCTAAAATCATAATTTTTTCAGCTCTATTTTAGTTTTATTTCTAGTAACATGTTCCATTTTACTAATCTCCTAATGTAATAAAAAGTAGGTAGTTACTATATTTATTAAGGAAATATTAAAAAGCTAACATTTTGCGAATAATACTATTGTTCTCCAAATTATATACCTGCACAAATACTTAAATCTTTTTTCAACAATATTATCTATGTGTCTCTTATAACACACCTTGCGTAGGGTATTAAGAAAAAGTGTGAAAAAAAAAAAAAAATTAAGAAAATATACAATATAAAAATTATGTAGGTCTTTTGTCAAGTACTTTTAAATACATATACGCAAAAGTGTAATGTAAATATGTACGTACAAATGGTGATGTATCACCTAGATTTCGAAGTTTTTTTTCCTTTGCCTACAGCTTTCCTTTCGTCAACAATACTGAAGGAAATGGAAATGTCATGTAATTCTGATGATAAAACAAGACAAGGACTTGAGAAATTTATTTCTTATGCATTCATTTATTTTTTCGTATTCTAATCATTACACATACAAGAGAAAATACTCTTAAAAAAGGGTATTTGTTTATTCCTTTATTTTCTTTTTTTTTTTTTTTTGCAAAAGAAGTGATGCAAAAAGTGATATAAGTAACAGTGGAGTAAAAGTATTTTATTGCTTTTTATGTAGCATGAAAAAGTTATATATAATAATAATATATATATAATATATATATATATATATATATATATATACATATATATATATATATATATATATATATATTGATCATTATTGCGGTTGTTTGATCTTGTAAATATTTTATAAGAGAAACAACGTCAAATAAACAACATTCAACAAAATGTCAGCTGTCATTTATGATAACTAATGCTTCTTACTGGTTACGGTTTTTTTGGTCAAATGTTTTGTAGGAGAATCAACGTCAAACAAGCAAAATTCAACAAAATGTCAGTTGTTATTTGTGATAATTAATGTTTTACTAATTAAAAAAAGAAAAAGAAACAGAGATTAGAAAATATTTATTTCAGTGGTTATGTTTTTTTTTTATCATCAAATATTTTTCTAGTCTGAATGTACTTAGTGTACAGAGTTGCAAGGAAAAGAGAAAAAAGACGCAAAATTAAACTTTAAAAAAGGCAAAAAAAAGGTAAATGTCTTAAAAAATAAAGCCAGAAAAAAATAACATTTTTTTTTTTTTTTTTTTTTTAAAAATTACTTTTTCACGTTCTCAGTTGTTTGGACATTTTTTTTTAAATATTGTAATTAATTTATTAATAAAATTTGGAACGGTTGCCAGCAAACTGACCTAATGAAAAATCGTTCAAAAAATTTGCTTACAAATCAGGGTAGTGAGGACCAAAATTCTTGGAATTTTGAGCAACATAATTATAAAGAATAACTTTTTAAATGTAAACACAAGAATAAAATAAATGATACATTGACGTTTTACTGGTCGGGAGATGGATAACATCCATCTAGATTGGGAGCGAATTACATTCGCCTATGTAAGTCTAAAGAATGGAACAAAGTGTTCCGGAGGTCGATGGGGTAAAGGATGGAACGAACTGTTCCGGAGGTCGATGGGGTACACACGAGAAAAAGCATTCTGGACAGGGGCAGTGGTGGGTTTGAACTTAAATGGCCATGTTAGCCATTTAAGTGTTAACTATAAGAAAACGCAACAGGCAAAAGTAGCGGTAGAAAGCAGCAGGGAGAAAAGGCGAGTGAAGACGTCAATGCGAAGCGAGAACACAACATTAGAGAGGAGAAGCAGCAGGGAGAAATACACAGGAGTGTAAGAGTAGCAGAGAAGCATAGGAAAAATTCAAACATATTAAGCTAGAAGGAGACAAAATAAGCAAACAAGAAGCCACATACGCAGACACTCACACTCAGATCAGCGAAACTGTCACAGCAGCGAATATAAAGGAGACATTAGAAGGGAAGGTGTGATGCAACAGCCGCTATCGGTTCGAACAAAGTGCAGGAAAACTGCAATAATATTAGTTTTAAGAAATGTATATAAGCCAGCATAAAGTTACAAAGTCTCTCTTTTTTCTTTTGTGCTGGAGAGGGAACAAGGCAGACGTGGTGAGTAACCAGTTAATAAAAAAATAAGAGAATTAACAGAGCAGTGTTAGGGAAAATAAATAAAGTTGGTTGAATTGATTACATGAATTCAACGTAGGGTATACTGATTTACAACCAGTAAGATTAAAAGCTTCAACAAGATTTACAATCTGGTTGAAGTGGTAGGAGATAAGCACTGCTCATTTTTTACTCGGAAAATATATGGACTAAGAAATCTCGGATTACATTAAAGATTAAATAATCAAGTAGGAGATAGTGAATAGGAGATATAGAACCGGCAAGGCAACACCGAGGCTTCACGAAAACAGCACTGTCTCAACATAGAAGTTTGTGGAAAAATATATATATAGTGAAGGATAAGAAATAAAGAAACAAGGGTAAAAATTCAAATAAAAGTATTGTCATTTTATGTAAGAACCTTAGACACAAGTGAGTTTACCCCAGCTGCAAACCCGGGTAACATGCGTTTCCTTACAGGGTTATATTTTATACGAAAAATTACTAAATTTTTTAAGTGTTCTGTCATAGAACTATAATTGATTAAGCATTTCAAAATTTTTAGGTGATTTTTCGCCTTTATGAGATTTTTTTTTTAAGTTATATCCATAAAATTTTTGTCAAATATAAATAATATCGGTTTTTTGTGCGAATGAATACACAAAAATGCCTAAATGGATGATTCTGTAAAAACTAAATTAGTAATAGCAAATAAGAAACTGTTTTCTTCGTTGTTAAAATAATAATATTTTAGCCTTTTTAAGGCAATTTTAAGAATTAAAAAGGTTAAAAAAAGCTAGAAGCTAAAACGAAAATTTTGAGGCTAAAAGCAAAATAAAAAGGCTAGATTTAGCCTTAAAAAGACTAAACTGGCAACATTGTTAGTGTATTTTCTTTTTTAACCCCAGGTCATCAACTGAGATTAACGCTGATATAATATATTAGATAACGCCGGCTAATGAAAGTAACCATTTTGTTTATATTATGTTAAATCTTAAGTAAGGTGTACACGTATTCTAATAAATCCTATAAAATATCATTATTTTTCAATCACAGAGTAAACATGTGCTGTTTGTTTATTTAAAACAATCGCAATTTTTTAGCACAATTTTTAGTAAAAAATGTTTTTAAAAATGTAAAACAATCATTAAAAGGAAACAATTTTGCAAAAAACGTTGTTTTTTAGTAATTTCTAAAATGCACATGCACACACAGAAACAAACTTTCGTATGTGTGTATTTTTTTTTGACGGTTTATCTTATAAGATAGTTGTGTAGAGAAATCTTATCACAACAGTCTCATAATACTTCTTATAATACTAATATTTGATTCTACACGTGAGATAATTTTCTCAGAGGGCGAAATTGACACTAACAGAAAAATTTTACATATTAGATGGACTGTAAAGTACCACATAAAATCTTAAATTCCACTTAACCACTGTAATTTGTGGATTTGTTATTCTGAGAAAAAATAAATAAATAAGATGCATCATTTAGGCATTAATTCTTTCAAATATTTTAGGGTCTTTTATTGATTACAAACTTCATTCCTCTTACTTATTTTTGTATTTTAAATTTAATTTTAAATTTGTATATATAGCGCACATATTTAAGCTTTTAATAAAATGTAAATTTAATTCATTTCAGGTACGCTTTACAAAATAGGCGATGTTTTACCACAGGATACTGGCAATTGTTTGCAATGTATTTGCATTGATGGTTCAACATCAGACGACACACCTCGAGTAACTTGTAGTCCACATAATTGTCCGCCATTAGTATTGCCAGACTTGTTTGATGCTACGGGTTACTAAACTCCGCAAATACCACAAAAATAAAAGAAAAAAAAGAACTAAAAAAAAATCAATAAACAAACAAAACAACAAATATTCACTCACAATTTCATGACTTTCGTTCAGGATGACATCATTGCCACAAGATCTCATCCATACAATACAACATAAGTAACATTACCATCAGTTTTGTACAGTTTTGAAAAGTTGCCCCAGCCAATACACGTTATCAGCTCCATTTGCTATATATTACAAACACTGCAATTCGAATACTCACAAACAAATAGAAATGAACTGAACAGAACAGAACATCCACACACAACAATCATATTCAAAGGTATAGTATAAATTTTCCAATATTGTATTGAAATGCTCATGAATGCATTTTATTGCTTCTAAGGATATAAATATGTATATCTAAATGAATAATGTGTGCGAACGTTAGAAAAATGCAAAACAAAAATTTTATTTTATGATTTATTGAAAATATTTGTATTTGTTTGTTAGCAATTGTTATTTTTGTCATTTTTATTTCTATTCATTTTGGGAAACTATTTTGGCATCGCTAACAACTGACCAAAATGGAAATCCAATATTTCAATAATTTATAATACTATACTTTTGTTTTTGAAATTCAAAATATTTTTAAACTGTTTTAGATGTGATCAAATTTAACTTAAATTTCATATTTTATACCATAGCATAGCATAACCTAAGCTGCATTAGCAGCAAAATCTATATACATATGTTAATAAGGATGATTAGTTTATTTTTCCGTACGTAAAACTAACACACATTACTATAAGATATACATATTTACTTATGTAGTGGTCAAAACATTTGCGAACAATTTTCAAGAATTTTTTGATCCACAAATATTTTTTTAAAGTTAATTTTTTGGATATTATCAAAACTTTAATAACCGCTTTTTATGAAACAACTAAAAATAAATCGTTCTATTAAATTATAGAAACAAAAAATTAATATTTGGTAGAGTATTAAAAATTAAGACATTCAAAACATCTGCAACTCATTTTTCTCGTTTTCTAATAACAAATAATTAGAAGTGACGATTATTTGTATTTTTATTTTTGTTGCTTTTTTATAAAGTAAGTTCACAATAGTTGTTACTTTTAATAGTTTTAATTGATTTGATAAAACGAAACGAAATTTCGTTTCGAAAATTTATATGAATAACAGCAAATAAATTCAAACATTATTTCTTGTTTTCAATACAAATTTTCGAAATTAATTTTCGTTTCACCAAAGGAGTTAGTAGCTATCAGCAATAAAGAAAAAACTTATAAAAAATTGAAAATAGAGTATAATTTTCGAAAGTTTTTATGCAATTAACTTTTATTTGCTATTTTTAATTTTAAAATTCTTTATTTTTTCAAGATTGTTAAATATTTTATTTTCTAATTTGTTTTTTATTTAGAAAATTTCACAAAAAATAACTTTTTCTGGGTATTAATTATTCAATGTCATTAATCTGATATATTTATTATTGAACCAATAATTATGAAACATTGTCCTAACTCAATTTCTAAGTTGGAACTTTATTTAATATTGAAAAATTATTTTTAGCTTCACGATCAGTTTTATTTAAAGAATTAATTAATTCTCTAAATGTTTATTTAAATTAAAATTTATGGTAAATTTTTGTACGTTTTGGTAGATTTTCGAGAGAATTTTGATAGGAAAAATATTTTCTTTGTGGCAACGCTGCTGACAGAGGAGGAAACTAATAATTAGCAAAAAAAAAAGTAGTTTTTTAAGCAGTAATGAATATAGAACAAGAGAAAACTGATATATAATTGAACTATTAAATTTTTTAAAATTTATTTTATAATATGAAGGAATATTTTTTAGTTTGTATTACAATTAACTACGTTACGTTAAATTCTTTACTATCATATATATTAATAAATTTTTTTTAAGTTAAGAAATAGACTGATTAGTTTTAAAGATAATTAGTGTTACCATATAGCCTTTTATAGGTATTTAATATTTTTTTCTTGCTATATTTAGATATTTTATAAATCAGACAAGAAATTTTATAAATTAAAAAAAAAAATTTTTTTTGATTTTGTTTTCCACCAAAGAAGGCATTATACGTGAAATTTATTTCAGCTGAATGTTTTTACTTTCTCAGTCATATTTAAAGTTTAAAATATTCAACTCGTTCTTTGACATATTTATGAAATTTGTATAAAATAAACAAAATGCCAAAAAAGGTTTTTTTCAATATAATGAAAAGCAAAAAATATTACCAAGTTCCTCTTATATATGGGCATTTTCACTATTTCTGAAGTAGAATTAAATGCATATTTTACTCTTTTTTGGAAGTTATAAATAATTACTTCTAAAAAATCAATACATTAAGAAAATAATAATTATTCATAAGAAAATTACATCTTGACAAATTTCATATATATTTATATATATTCACATTTAAGTATGTTTTATTTACATTTACCAAAGTAACAATAATATTTTTAGAAAAAAAAAATACGAAAACATCGCTTTTGGAAGTCTGCATTTTATAAGTAAGGAACAAGAATCCGGATTTATTTTATTTTTGATTTGTACATTACAATTTTGTTTTTTAAAATGTTGGCAACCCAAATGGTAACATTGATCTATTTGTAAAATAGAGGACAATGTCCAAAAAGCAAAAAAAAATCAGCTGTTTATCTAACACTTCCTTATACGTAATTATGCCATGACAATGTCCAAATATTTACATAAACACGGAGAAGAAATAAAACCAATATATTATATACACACATAAATTTATATACATAAAACTTCTTAGGTAAATTTTAAAAGAACAAAAAGTACTGTTCAATTAAATATTATGCTGTTAGAAAAATTAGAATATTGAAAGAAAAAAAAAATTAGTTTTTCTACAACATGTAAAAAATCTGGCAACATATTTAATAACCATTAAAAAAAACTCTTCACAAATAACGAGGTACAGTCATTCACATTTAAATTCAGGCAGACGCATGAAAATATTTCTTGACCCAATATTTTGATAAAAGAAGGCACATCTCATTTTTTTCCTATTTTATGACAAACAATAAAAACAACAAAAAAATTTTTTCAAGTTCCATTATAAAATGTACATGAAGGCTAAACTAAAACAAAGACACTTTTCTGTCTCACATTTAAAGTCGGGCATTACATAAAAATCAAAATTATTTAAAAGAAATCGCAAAGTTAGTATTTTGTTGCACAACCTTTATGATTCTCAACAGCTTGTAGACGACTTGGCATCGATTCAACTAGTTTCTTGCGAACATCAGGACTTATCTTATTTCACTCTTCCTGCAGAGCAGTTTTTAACATTTGCTTTGATGTACAGTGCCTGTCCTGCATCCTGCGTTCTAATTCGTCCCATAAATGTGCTATAACATTGAGATCGGGACTTTGTGCAGGTGTTTTGATCACATTCGGACAATTATAGAGTAACCAGTTCTTTACATCAAGTGCTGAATGCTTTGGGTCGTTATCCTGATAGAATTGAAAGTTGGCTTCAATGCGGAGTTTCTGAACACTTTCTTTCAAATTGATCTTCAAAATTGTTAAATGAAAATGTTTATTCATTATTCCATCGATGAAATTCAGATTGCTAACTCCCGAAGCTGCCATACACCCCCAAACCATCACCGACCCTCCACCATGTTTGATTGTTTTTCTTAAATTTTTGCCTTCTAGTTCTTTGTTTGGTTTGTGCCATATTTTACCTCTTCCATCACATCCAAATAAATTAAATTTACTTTCATCAGTAAATAGTACCTAAAAAAAATCATTTTTAAAACCATAAAAGTATTTTTTCTCCTATTTACAGTGCTCTAAAAATCAAAATCCTTGGCCATATATTGACGAGCAAAAACAAGTCGGTCTTTTTGGTTTTTCTTTCTTATGAGCGGCTCTTTTCGTGCAACTCGGCCATGAAAATTATTTTTTCGAAGAAGTCTTCGTATTGTTTCTGGATTAACCTCCGTCCCAGAAGCTTCTTTGACCATTGCAGTCAATTTTGGTGCAGATACTTCTCTTAAAACCATACTTTCATCCTTGGAGGATAGTTTCTTTGATAGGAGTTCACGTTGTTTGTTTGAAATTAATCCGTTTTCTCTATATCTCGAGATAATATCATGTACTGTTGATTTTCTTTTTTTAATCAATTTCGATATTTCACGTTCAGATTTTCCTTCTAAATGCTGTTGAATAACTATCTTCCGCTCCTCCAAGGTGGACTGTCTAATATTACGCAGAATTTTACAGAAAACTCTAATAAACTTCACTGAATGATTGATGAGATAAGAATGACCAATAATTTTGAAAATAAATACAGAAAACACAAAAGCAACGGTATACTTACCGTCTTACTTTCCCAAAACATTGCTTGCCCGACTTTTAGTGTGAGTCAGAAAAGTGATATTTAGGTTTCATGTACATTTTATAACGGAACATGAAATTTTTTTGTTGCTTTTAAATAAAAGGATTTTTGTAATAATATAGAAAAAAGTGAGATGTATTTTTTTTTTTTTTTTTCATAAAAACATAGATATAGCGTGTAGAAATGTGTTCATGCTTCTGCCCGACTTTGAATGTGATTGACTGTATATAAAAAATAATGAGGTATATAAAAAAAAAACAAAGAAAAAAAAAACGAATAATTTCTTAATTTTAAGATATTTAACTTATGTGATATTAATAAATATTAATTTAATTTAAAATAAAATATGTTAACATGTTTTTATTTTACTTATTTACTATCATCAAGTGCACTTAAAAATAATTAAAAATATTTTTATTAATAACAATATTTGAGTTTTAACTTAAGTAAATTATTGCAGCAAGTAAAAGCCTTTTTTTTAATTATATACAAAATTTAATATTTTAGAGCAATTAAGAGGAAAAAGGTAGCAAAAAAACTCATTTATATTTTTAAAGAAAATTTCAACTAAGAGCTTCTATCAGCTTCACCACTGAAGTTGAAGAAGAAATTAGTTGTACCAGTTGCTTAATATATTGTAATTTGAAGTTCTGTTTCGATCTTCAAATCTTTCTGTAAGTCTACGAATTACAGTTTTAAACATATGTTGCTTGTATTGACTATGTAGATTTATAGTAGATTGAAATCTGCTTAAGTTATAAACAATCTTAAGATTTTTATTTTGAATGATTTTTAGTTTTTTAAGTGCGTTTTAGCACATCTGGTTGACCAGACTTGACAACGATATGTCATTATGGGTCGGATGCAGGTTTTGTATATTAAAAGCTTATTTTTGGTGTTTAGTGTTGATTTTTTATTAAGCAGAGGGAAGAGGGCTCTTCCACATCTAATTGCTTTGTTGCGTACATGTAAAATATGTTCTTTGAATGCTAAATTTTTGTCCCGTAATAATCCGAGATGTATTTTAAAGACGCTTCGATAGGAATAGTTTGGCTATTTATTAAATAGGAATAAGATAGCCTGAGTTTTTCTTTCATTGATTTTAATTTTAAATTTAGTAAAATACTTATGAACATGAACAAGTGATGTTTTCATATTTTTAATAATTGAATTAGAAACTTTGCCGCTAGATATGACAGCAGTATCATCGGCGTAAAGTGCTAAATTATTTCTCTTAAGTGGTTTAAAATCTGATGTATATATCGAGTATAATAAAGGAGACAAGACTGAGTCTTGAGACTGAGCCAAAATATTTTTTGTGTGGGAAATATGATTTTAAATATCTACTACAAACGTTTTATCTGAGAGAAAGCTTTTCACAATTTTTTGAATGTAAACTGGATATCCAAATTTATAAAGTTTGTAGACGAGGCCTTCATGCCATATAGAGTTAAAAGCTTTCTCTACATCTAAGAACACAATACCTGTACTTTTCCGCTAGTGTTTGTTAGTACTTATAATATTTACGATTCTTTTTACTTGGTGAATAGTAGAGTGTTCTCTCCGAAAACCAAATTTTTCATCTTTTAAGATAGAGTTATGTTCTATAAATTCCAGTATACTATTTAAAATTATTTTTTCAAAAACCTTGTCCAGACAATTAAGCATGCTGATAGGGCGATAACTATTCGGAGATTTTGGATCTTTACCCTGTTTTAATATGAAAATCACTTTAGCACGTTTAAAAAATTTAGGAAAATATCCATTTCTAAGACACCAGTTGATTATTTTAATTTTTTTGTAAAATATTTAATTTCTTCTTCAGAAGTAAGATCCATTTCAATAACTTCACTAATATTCTATTTATTCAGCCAATTCATATATTTTAAAATTACAGCATCAGAAGACGATATCATGTTGTGCGTTATTTCGTTAGATTCTTAAAAAATGTTAGCTATAACGTTAGCTTTTTCTTCACTATTGACAATGAACCAATATTTGATTTCTTACCTTTTACAGCTTTGGACAGCAACCAAAATTTTTTCTTTTCCATTGGCAACCCTAGTAGAAATTGAGACCATCTGTTATTTCTGTCATTTGGCATATGGTAATTGATCAGTGCTTTCAGCTATTTTAGTATTGCTCTTATTGTGGTTTTTTTCTCTTTGATCATTACATCTTTGAAATTTGCGGCGATAATTGTTTTTTTGCCCAATTAAATAAACCGTTAGATGATTTAATTTTCGCTGCCAAGTTTGTTTGTTTGAATAACATTAGTGGCTTCACCTATGATGTCTTCGGTATTGGTTTGTGTAATTATTTCATCTTTTAGTTTACTGGTTTTAATTTTCTCGTCTACCCATGTTCTAATAGAATTCCAATTTGCTTTGTTGTACAATGGCATTTTTGTTGACTCTATAATGACGGGACCAAAAATCGAACATGTTATTGGAACATGATCATGCGTTATGATTGGTGAAACTAATAAGCTCGAATTTGATAACAATAAATCAACAACAGAAGGCTGTGTTAAAGAAAGTTGTTGCCCATATCTTGTTGTTGCCGTAGTTAAAAAGTTTGTTGCCGGCTGCGTTGTTTTCATGGCAGCGCCAACTTGTGCGATGGGCGTTGAAGTCACCAAAATAAAGAAATCGGTACCTGTAGTTGTTAATATTTCTAGATCATTAATAAATTGGGTTGTATGCTTCGGACAATAAGCTGATGTAATTCTTAGTGGACAGTTGTTTGCATTAATACATATTGAAACGTTTTCAATTGTTGATGTTGAAAACTTTTTAAGACGATAATGGGGAATATTTTCCTGAATTCCAATCAATACTCCTCCCCCGTGAGTCTATCGGTCTTCTCTATGAATATTATAATTATTAATTTTAAATTTATGACTAGGCTTCAGAAAAGTTTCATTAATTAAAAATATATCTATTTGTTTTTCCGTAAGAAAAATCTCTAATTCAGTAATAGCGGACGGACTTGTTATGCCTTGTGCATTCCAGTGCATAATCCGAAGTTCATTTTTTATTGGCTAATTATATGACATGTTTCAAAATCATTCCTAATACGAAGTGGATTTCTCCACTATACAACAATATTAAATAAGTATTTTATTTTTTGTACCTCTCGTTTTGATATTTGGTATCTGTTGAACTCAAGCATATACAAAACATCATCTGCGGTCGATTTCGCCGTTTTTATTTCTTTAATAGAAACTAGATCAATGTTGTGCTTCAATTGAAATTCTTCTTTAATTGAGCCCACCCTAACTTGTGGCAAACCAAAAAGCACAAACTTAAACTTTCGGTTGTCTTTTACCGGGTGTGTAAAAAACTTGAAACATTTAGATTGTAGTATTTTTAAAGCTTCGTCGAAGTCCGATAAGGTATTGTATATAACCTTTATGCCAATATACATCCTTTTGTACTTACATGTATTTCCCAGTAACTGGACAATCGTATTGAAGTTATAACAACTGTCTATAACAATTGCTGGCACTTTATTTATGGGCTCACCGTATTCGTCACTTGAAAAACTAATAGCATCAGAATCGTCTATATCAGATAGAGGATGGAATCTATTACTAGTGGTTGCACAACTCAATTTAGGCTACTTGTATTTTGGGTTGTTTCCCCAAAATTTTTTACGCTTTTGATTCATTTGAGAAAAAATCAAAAGTAGAATAGAATTTATAGAAAGATTTGTTTGTTTATATAAACTGAAAACAGCTGTTAACTGCTTTAAGCTACAGCAAAGTGAAGGTAGCAGTAGTTTAAGCAAGTGAACGACTACAAATTTTAAACATTTTGTCAACTACAATTTTAGCTATATTTTGCTGCTACGACTCCTTGGACTCTAGTTTTTCGAACGCTGGTATTCAATACTACATGAACTTATATTATACTCATACATACAGTATATTTGTTTAAAAATCGATAGAGTAAAATATTAGAAAATCTGTGGACAGTTTTATTTCCTACAAAACATAAATTTTTATATGAAAAACTTAAACATCGATCTTATAGCTAAACCAGCAAAGATAGAGCTATAAAGATAAACACTTGTGATCACTCCTAATTCCACAAAATATAAATTTTTATATGAAAAATTTTAAAATCAATCTAGAAAAAAAGTGCTAAAAGGGCGAAAATCTCTGACCTATAATATTTCCAACAAAAAAGTCGACTTTTATATGAAAATATTAAAAATCGAATTTATAGCTATAGAGCCATAAGGACGAAAATCTGTGATCACTTCTATTTTCTAGAAAACATCATTTTTATTTCTAAACCAAGAGAGATAGAGCCATAAATACAAAAATCTCAGATCACTCATATTTCCAGCAAAAAATCGAGCTTCATATGAAAAACTTAAAATCGATTTTACAGCTAAACCAGGAAAAATAAAAGCGTAAAGCGAAAATGATTGACCACTATTACCAACAAAAAATGGATTTTTATATGAAAAACCTTAAAACCTATTTTTTAGCCAAAAACTAGAAATCCTTAATCAGTCATACATATTTCTTACAAAAAATTGGTTTCTGATTGACCATTACCTTTATTTTTGGTAGTGATTTTTACATGAAAAACTTAACATCGATTTTATATCTAAACTAAGAGGGATAGAGCCAAAAGGAGGAAAATCTGTCATCACTTATATTTCCTACCAAATATGAACTTTTACACCAAAAACGAAAAAATCGATTTTATAGCTAAACCAGGAGAGATAAGGCCATAAGGACGAAATTTTGTGACCATTGATATTTTCTAAAAAAATCTATTTTTATATAAAAAACTTAAAAATCGATTTTATAGCTAAACTGGTAAAGATAGAGCCATAAGGAAGAAAATCTGAGGTCGCTAATATTTTCTACGAAACGCCAATATTTATATGAAGAACCTAAAAATCGATTTTATAGCTAAACGAGGGGAGATGGAGGAGATTTTTATATCAAAAAAATAAAAATCTATTTAATAGCTAATCCAGGAGAGATAGAGCTATATGGACGAAAATATGTGATCGCTTATACTTTCTATATAATATCGATTTTTATATGAAAAACTTAAAAATTGATTTTATAGTTAAAGTCGGAAAGATAGAGCCATGTAGGCGAAAATATATGGTACTCGTATTTAATACAAAATTTCCATTTATATAGGAAAAACTTAAAAATCTATTTTATAGTTAAACCAGGAAAGATGGAGTTAAGAAGATAATTCAAATATATTATTTATTGTAATTATAATTGACTTTTCCGCTATTATATGTAATGTATAATTGAATACATTTAACATAATGTACTTGACATACTCCAAGTCTGCTAGTTACTAAGAGCTTATTTTCCTACATACAAATTGGAACCCTAATACATATATTTATTTTTGTTTTCTTCTTAATTTCTTTTAGGTCATATCCTCGTCAAACTGTTATTGGAGTGTATGCTTTAATAAACATCGCCATATTAATGATATTAATTAATAACGGATGTCAAACTTGTCAGCTTGAACGTTTCTGGAAAAAAAAAAACAAAAAAAGTACACATATGTATATGTATTTAACACAGAAACACAAAAAAACCTACTATCCTCATCCATATTATATTCATTTTTATAAAATATAGAAGAAATAATAGAAGAAAAGCAAAAATTAAGTGACGTCTCTAGAGAAGATTCCAAGTTGCTTTAAAAAAATAATTAAGTAAACAATAAATTGTTATTAAAATTTATTACCAATAATTCTTTTTTTTTTATTCCTGTATTTGTTATGTATTAATTAACTAATTATTATTATTATTATTTTTTTTTTTTTTTTGTTATTAAAGGTAAAACTTTTACAATTATATTAAAGAGAGTAAATTGGTAAAATTTGTTTAAACAATTTTTTCATTAGTTACACTTCGTCACTCTAGAAATGACATAACATATGTTATAGAGCTTCTTATGGGTATCAGAAATAAGTTTTACAAATTTTCAATACACCCTTAATTTTTTTTTTAGAAAAACAAAAAAACTCTTTTTCGGTAGGTTCTTCTAAAAATTATGTAATTCTTTTGTTGATTTTTTCTTTTTAGATATTGATAGGAATAAGAAGAATAAATCTCTTCAACCATGAATATTTGCTTTTGTTTTGATGAAATATTAAAAGAAATTTTTTCCACAATAAGTTTTTCTATGAAAGCCTCTACATTGATGAAATAATTTTATAAAGAAATTTTGAGTAAATTTTTTTTACGTGCTATTATTCCCAGGGTTTAATTAAAAAATTAATGTAGAATACAACCTTTCTCAAATTTAAGGAAAGCTAAAAATGTCTTATATGTAAATTAAAACACATTTAATATCAATGAGAGCAAAACATGTTTTACGTAGTATCCATACCAGAAAAATTTTTATCAAGACAAACGTTAAAATCAGTGCGAATCTATACAAGGTGACCTCAGTTAAACAGCTGGTTATTGTTTTTGGTTGTTACAGCTATCAAAAAATATTAATGAATTCGCTTTATTATTGTTTTTGTTGCCACCTTCCATAAATTCGCCATGATTATGTCGTTACGTAGTGTTTATACTAGATAAATTTTAAAATATAAAAGCATTTAAAAATTTATATTCAATTGTATATTAATCTTAAAAAAAATCAGTCAATAAAATTTGCGTCAAAGTTAAAATCTTGAAAAAGAAGAGAAAAATGTCTTACAATTAACAATGTCATATTAGGCTCGAACGAATGTATCATACATATCATCTGCAGTTTTATTCACGATACGAAAGCTAAGCTCACATTAGGCAAATATTTGACACGAAATATTTTGTCGTACTTCCCTCTATTTTTGCAGCTAAATACAGAGTTGATTTTTTGTTCACATTACGCTCATTTACATATCATGTATAAAACAGATATCAAATATCGCAGAATACAAGAAGACGAAAAATATTTAAAGCCTGTTCAAATTAGATGCAAATTACTTACTCAAAATTATTTGATGAAACTACCATAAATTTATTTGACGTCAATTAATAAATGAATTTATGACAAAATTTTATTTTTTATATTTGCTTTTATGAACTTATAACAATTTTCGGAGAGAATTTTGAAATATATATATATATTTTTTTTTTTTTTTTGATTTAAGTTAAATGGCAAAACATGCATTAGTATCCCAGGGCTGACAGCAATTCTTCTTCAAATAGGGTTGATATTCACTAATGTCCTGAGTTGTAATGGTAACATGTCCTTCTCCACAAAAGCCTTAATTGACCTCCACCAATTTATCCTCCAAAAAGAGTTTCATGGAACTCCACCAAGTTATTTCTCCAATAAAAATGAGTTTTGTATGGCCCTGCACTAGGTTATTCTTCGAAAAAATTAGTCTTGTATGGTCCTCCACCAAAACTTTCACATAATCTCAATTTTGAGGTTACACGAACATAGAACAAACGCATCACATTGGTTCCAAAACGCTGTTTTGGAAATAATTCTGTAACTTGGAACCGTTGGAAATATTTCAATAAAATTTCACCAGGCCAGAGACGAGGTAATTTCGAATCGATTTGAAGGGTCAGGGTTGAGTAGGTAGACCTTCAAAGTCCTCGGGTATGTAGTTCCATTTATGATTTGACACAAAAAAAATTAACATATAGATAGTCCTTGTAAATCCCTACGAAAGATATGCTTACGTGTATAAGTTATCTCTTTTAGTTTATAAGGTATTTAAATCGAACTCTTTTTTAATCTCGAATTTTTAGGTTTTTCTTTTTTGGTACTAATTTTTAATCGGATTCCCTTCAAAATTCTAAATAATGTTACTGCAAGTATCGTATAAATGTATAGTTTAGATAAAAAGTTATATTAATCTAAAATTGGAACTTTAAAAAATTTCATATTTTCCGTTTTTTTTTTTCAAAAAAGGTGGCAATGTTTTTTTACTTATAAAATGGCCCGTATAATTTGTTTAATATTTTCAAAAAGAATCTTAATGTAGATGCTCGTAAAGTAAATCCAAAGGCGCTTGAGGCAACTTTCTTCCCACAAACTCTATCCAAACTTTATCAATTTTCTAAAATTATTTTACATATTTTTGTAAAATTTTTAAATCAAACAGCTGGAATCATGTCATTATTTTAATTAAATAATATCTCCTCTTATAAGGATTGTGTGACAATATGAATGGAAAATGACATTTTTTTTGGTACAAAACAGTGTGTGTGTTTTAGATTCGCTAATTTTTAGGCAAGTCTGTATATTTCAAAATTTCATTTGAATATCTATACTCCTTTAATTTTTATATTAATTCAAATATTAACATTATTTCTAAAAAAATGTACTTAAAATTTAAGTTTTAAGTCATGGTCTGAAAAAATTTGTTCGTATTTAATATGTTTTCACTAATTCCAATTTTCCATATTCTAAAAATTCCCTATGATAGCTAATACTTTCATAAAATTTAGGGGCAATATTTAGCCCACTAAGTTAAAAAAACTGAAAAAATATCGATGCTAAGTTTTTTTTTCCAACCTGAATATCTATAAAAAGAACCATCTACTACCACCCTGACCCCCAAGGAATCTGTCTCATCTCTCATCTCTGGTAATGTGAAATTTTATTGAGATATCTCCAACGTTCACAAGCTACAGAATTATTTCCAAAAAAGGGTTTTGGAACCACTGTGCGCATGTGAATTAATATAGACGACAACTGTGAAAACGGTTATGTGAGGTATTACGTTAATACCAAAAAATTCACGAAGGCCAAACAACAAAAAACCTGCCTGGATGTACTTATAAGTAATTTATGTTTATAAACAATAAAATAACCTTGTTTTCTCTTCGTGTCATTTACAAAATAGGCATGTCTTCGCAAAACAACACTGTTTTCTTTGTGTTATGTGCCGAAGCAAAAATATATACCAGTAATTAGAAAAATTTTGTCTTCTTTAAATTTTTTTTTGACGAAGAAATTTTCCAAATAAAACTCACTTAAAACAAGTGCGATAAATATAGTCGGTCAAGCCCGATCATGATGATGATACCATGATGATATGATACCATACATCATTTTGTATGTGCGTAAAAGTTAGGGTAGGTGTCTTATATGGGACTTGTTTCCAATTGTAATATATTCTTCTATAAAACATATGTACATATGCATCATATTATGTTGCTACTAACATTTATATAAAATATATGTACTCATGGTGGTTCCCCGAAGTGGATCTTGTATGGGAGCTACGGTCAACTATGGTCCAATCATCATAAAATTTGGCACTGTTATATCTACTTACATATATAAAACTTATTTTAGTCAAATATGAACTTGATAATAACATTTCTGTGGTATTTATGCCCCTTAAAATGATTTTCGGAAGCAGTGATTATATTGAAACTATATTCAATTACGAACAGATCTAAATTTTATTAAAATATTGCTATATTTAAGATATTTTTGATCGTTAAAATCCTACACTGGTAAAACATATTTATGGGGCTGGGCTTCATGCTTAAGTAATAATTTGTGCTTTAAAATTGCAACCTGTAGTTTGTCCACAATCTTTACATGGACAGCCAATCAATCATCGTTAAGTCGTGGGTCTATGAGTAATATTTTTGTGCGCTACAAACATCAGCATAAATAATAAATGCCTTCTTCACCTATGTTGGTGTAGAGTATAAAAATATGCAAATGCTCTAATGTAATTAATGCAATTTCTAAATAATTTTTCATTTTTGACTAACTTCGCTTAAAATGTTAAGCATAGTTTAAATGTTTTTTAGTTCAATAAAATGTGACAACTACTTATACCTATGGTGCTAAAATTTTGCACTCTATTAGCTTCAAATCTTCTGATTGCAGATCTGTAACCCATTTATTCAAAATGTGCTACCACAAAACTTATTAAGAATTAAAATCAATTTCAGCCTGGTCGAATATTAGCCCATATATCTCTTTTATTCCCTAGCGTTAATGTCTGATTAATTTAAGAAAATCGGAGAACATAAAGCGAAAAACCATCATTTTTTCTTTGATTTCTCTTGGAATTCATGATATAATATGCAAGATATTTCAGGAATATTTCAATATTTTTTGGATGAAGGGTATAAAAGTTATTACTTACTAGCCAAAAACGATCAAGTGTTTCCAAAAAATAACATTTTCACCACTTCAAAAGTGGAGCTAAATTCATGTTTTGAACTTTTTGGAAGTTATTAACAATTACTTACAAAGAAAAACAAGGTGAATATGAACGAAAAAAGGTTAGTAATTTCAAAGAAAATTAAAATATCTAAAGCAATTTTTATTATCTTTTAATCAGGTTAAAATAACATTTTTATTAAACAATTTTATAAACATAGCTTTAAGAGAAGTACTTCAAAATTAATGAACAAGAAGCATTAAAAAAGAACATTATACCAACGACAACCATGGGTTAAAAAAAGAACTTAGTCATCACTAAGTGCTTACTTCCAATGACAACACAATATTAAAATCATGGCTTTTCATATCTTTTTCGGTTCATTTTTTTCGATTATTTAGAATACCTATAAGAAAAATTTAATACAGTCAAAAAGCTAGGTTATTCTGCTTTTTAAATTGATTAGTAAATGTGGAATTGACTTAAAATTATGGAACTACGAGATTTTTATTTTAGCAACCACCTTCAAAACGTTACTTTTTATGGAATATCTCAAAAAGGGTATTTTGAAATTTTTGAAAATTGTTATGTGTTGTCACCAAAAAGATATTCTGTCCACATTAGGTCTTTCTATTAAAATAGAAAGTGAACTTTTTCTAGCAGAGTGTTATTACAGCAAGAAATTTATGATACGAAAGTACTTCATTTATAAATATTATATATTGAAGTTTATGTATATGTTCATGTTATCTGTATTATATATTTAAGTTTATGTATAATTGAAACACCTTTTAAAGGAGTTATCTTAATATATATCATTCATTAGACGAAAGAAAGCTCAAAAAATTTTCTTAAGTCTTCGGATTTTGTTAATATTCAGCGTACGCATACCCTATGGAGCCACTTGAGTATCTCAATTTTTTTTTTTTTTTATTTATTTATTCATTTATTTATTTATTTGTTTCATTTTGAAAAACTCGCGAATTTATTCACCAATTTAATTTTTGAAAAGTAAAAAAATCTAAAAAGTGTGAAACTTTTAACCCACTATCTCTATAAGGTGTAAATGGATTTCAAAGATTTAAATTATAAATAAATATGTCCTTTTTTAACGCAGTAATTTAAAAACAATAGATTTTTTGATTCATTTTTAAAAAATTCTGCTGTTTACTAAAAATTACAATATAAATTTTTCTGGGAAAAAATGGTCCACTATTAAAAAAAAATAACAATAATAATAAATAAATTAAAAATATTCCTTCAGATTTTTTATACAAATATATATATATATTTTTAGGTTTTTATTTTTTGTGAGTTTATTTTAAAAAAGACCCTTCATCAAAAAATTTTAATTTTTTATAAATCTCTCGATATATTTATTAATTAAACCATTAATACAAATATTCAAAATTCTTGTTATTCTGAGAATTCCTTCTATTCATTGTAAATTTCTCTAGTTACGTTTCTTAGTTAAAATTGAAATACATTACAAAAATTTCTATAAAATAAAAGACAAAATTTCAAATATTTATATCAGTGTATTCAGTATTTAATAAAAACCAAAAAACAAAATCAGTATTTAAAATAAAACAAAAAATACTTATAAATACAAATCAAATTATTAAAAGAAATTTTTACAATTTTACAAAAAAACAAAAAGAAAAGAATTAAAGTTCTTAATAAGGACAAATAATAATTTAAATAGAATTTTTAGTTTTACGTAATTAATATAGAATATATAAGTTGTTCCTTAAGTATTAATATATATATATATATATATATATATATATATAAGGAATATTTGTTAGATAGTAGCATATTTTAGAACTGCTGCTAATTTTCCTAACGAATATTCCACTTACAAAATTATATCAAACTTGTATTTATATTTTAATTTCAATTTATAGAAAAGTATAAATTTAACTTCTTACGAATTAAAACAAAACGAGAAAGAAAGATATAGTCGGTCAAGACCGACTATATAATACCCTACACTAGTGTGTACGAGCATATAAATTCGAGAAGAGGACTTATATTACACCTGTGGCCAATTTTACTAAATGTAAAATAATATATACAAATACAGAATAATGCATTGATACTAATATCTAGATGATTTTATGCACCTCAGGACAATTCCTGGAAGTGGGTTTATTTGGGAACTATAGTAAATTATGGACCGATTCTCATAAAATTTGGCAATGTTGTTTCTACTTATATAAAACTTATTTGTGTCGAATATTAACTTGATACTAACATCTGCATGGGATTTACGCACCTTAAAGTGATTTTCGGAAAAGGGTTTATTTGGGAGCTATGGTCAATTATGGATCGATCTTCGCAAAACTTGATGCAAAGATTAATATTTGTACAAAACTTTTTTTCACCGAATTTCATTAAAATATTCTTATTTTTAAGGTATTTTTAAGTATTTAAACTATATCCGGGGGGATATTTGTATAAGGGCTAGGTGAAATAATAAACCGATCACATCAATTTCAATAGGATTCCTGTATCATATAAGTCCCATGTGACAAATTTCATTGAATTATCTTTAAAATTGCGACCCGTACTTTGTGCATAAGGTTTGCGAGAACAGCCAGCTAGACGGACGGACATCGTTAAATCGATTTAGAAAGTGATTCTGAGTCGATTGGTATACTTTAAAGTGAGTGTTGGATAACTACAACACCCACAAACGCATAATGCCCCAACCACCTAGGCTGTAGGGTATAAAAAATACATGACCATTCTTTGAGATATTTCTAAATTAAATAAAAAATATTGAAAGCAAATCGTATCGTTTCTAGTATAACTGGTAGTTAAATTTAGTTTAGTTCTATTAGTTAATAAGACTGTATAAACAATAAATAAAAACTAATGTTAAAAAACTCATATTTAATATTTTTTTAGTTTAAGTAATATTTCACAAAATCATTCCAACTAAATTGAATATTATGATGAATATTATGCAAATAAAATGACAAGTTAAATTAACAAGAAAAAAAAAGAAAAAAGGTTAAAATTTGCTCAAAAATGTTTTTCTGTGAAATTTATTTTCGAATTAATTTTAACAACAAAACTCTTGTCATTTTAGCGTGTTCATTAAACCCTGCATTCTTTGTTAAGTGCATTCATCATCCATTTTTTTTTTTAATTTTTATAAAAACATTAATTGGTTTTTAATTTCAACAAAAATACTGATAAAAACAATATTTATTACTAAAAATATACTATAATAATACCTAAGTAAATATTATTTTAAAAAATTTTATTATATCAGTTATTATTATCTTAACAACAAATTATGTATTTAAATAAAAAACCAAAACAAAAAAACTTTAAAATAAAAAATAGTAAAGTAAATATTTATATTTTAAACAAAAAAGTATAACAAAAAATGCAACAAAGAATCTATGAACTATAACCAACCTCTGTATACTGTAATTTATTTATTTACGTTTAAATCTCAATTAATTTCAAGTTTTTTGAAAATTAATAAAAAAAATTAATAAATGTATATGAGATATATAAACATTTCAAATAAAAAAAGCATTTTCATTCTAGTAGTTGCATAGTTTTATAAGGTAAGCTTGTTATGATTGCATGTTTTTTCCCGAACCTTTAAAAACTTTATTATATAGTTATCTATCACACAAAATTTCATAGATTTACTAGTGCATTTCTTTGCATATTTAATGGAAGATGCATATTTTTTAATATTTTTGTTTTTCATAATAGGGCATATTAATTTGCATATTTTTAAAATTTTAAAAATTATTTTTTCATTTTTGCTAAACAAAAATGTATCAGCTTGTATAGCTTTGAACGCTATACCAGCTGATTAGACGCGATTTAAAAATGTAAATGAACACTCTACCAATGGAAGTTCTAATAGAGTTATTTTATTTATTAAAATTTCCTAAATTGATAACAATTAGTGCAAGGTTTTTATTAAAATTTGTATTTTTCTTTTCACGTTTCATCTGTCGTTTCTAAGGTAATATTTATTATTACCAGGGCAATCAAAAATATGCTCCTAAAGTATAAATTTTTTTCTGGCTAAATTGTAAATTATCTAAAATTCATGCTAAAAGTTACTTGTTAGCATTTGCTAAAAAATATTTTCTTAAAAACATCCAAAACTAAATTTTTTTAAATTTATAAGATGAAAAATATAAGGGAATCGCAATTGAAAAACGTATGTAACAGAAAAACGAAAATTTCACTAATGGCAAATTAAATTATTAATAAAATAAAATTTTATTGGATGTGAAGAAGGCTAAATTTTTCTCTTAATGTATGCAAAATTACGCTCTTAACTGTAAAATATGCAAAAATATATCATTTAAATTGCTATAATATGCAAAATAGGACAGGAGCAAAATATTCCAAAATTCATAAAATTGTCTAAAACAGACAAATAACTAACTATTTGGTTCATTTGAAGCCCAGAAAAAAAATATGATTTTGCATATTTTTGGTTACCCTGATTATTACCTTTAACTTAAGATCTTAATTAATGTAGCAGCATATACATATATTTTTAAAGATATTTGTATTTTTACAAAGGCAATTTATCTTATTCTAGAAGTATTGCCAATTGAAAGCCATCGCGGAAATCATACTGAAACTTAGTATTTGCGTTACCAGTGTTAATACTTATGCTCTTACCAATTTTCATTAAATTTGGGTGACGTGTGGAGGCAATTGGTGATTTTTGTATTTCATCATGAAAAACAGGAAAATAAAAATTAATATAAATATCTTGTTTTGAGCATGACAATTTTTATAATAATTCATAATCTATTGCGTTCCGCAGCGTGCCACTTACCAAGCGTATATAAAACATTTTCGCTATTACAATATACTTTGTTTTAATTCTTAAAATACCTTTTTGTGATAATTACCTGCAAACTATGAATAGCGGGATATTGACCATCTTAATGTTGGGAAAAAATCATGTTGTACGTCATATTAAATGTAGCCTTTAACATAAGACCTTAGTGATAAAACTATCTGAAATTTGGCGTCAGTTTTAGTTTTGAGGAGTATCATTAAATTCGGACAGAAAAGGTAAAACTTTGTAAATTTTCAGGTTGGTTTTAAATGGAATGACTTTGAAAGGTTTATTGAATAAATGTTTTTTATACTAAAATGCACAAAGTAAGTACACCAAAAACTTACATTTCAAATAAATATTTTCAATAAGTCAGTAAATTATGAAAAGAAGTTTCTTCTTCATCAGCATTTAAATATCAATTACATTAAAAATTTTAATAGAAATGCAATCTGAAAACCTTACAATCATCATCAATCAAAAAGAGCAGTGGTTCCAAAATGCTCTTTTTGGAAATAATTCAAACTTTTGATCCGTTAAAGATTCTTGTTAATTTGAAGGTGCACAGATTCCCAGAGGGTGAGGGCCTAGAGGATAAGCTTTCAAAGGTGGTCACCTCCTGTATGTAATTTTTCCAAAATTCGCCAAAAATTCATTCATGATTTGAACAGTGTTGCAAGTTTAGTCTTTTTAAGGCTTTATTATTAAAGTCTTTTTAATTTGTTTTTAGTCTCAACTTTTTTCAAATTTGTATGGGATTTTTTGGATGGTCTGAAAAAATATGACCGAATTGAATTTATTTTTATTAATAAATTAATTCTTAGGAGTTCAGAGATACCAAGTACTTATAAATATGGTTTTCATCTGAACAACAAAATAACAATAAACCTTGCAACATTTGTATGAAAAATGCAAACATGTTACATTTAATTGACTGGTAACAGACATACTTTAATATACTCCTTTCGTATTATATTAGAACTTAAAATGGCGTAATCCTAGTTCTGTAAAACATATTGAATTCAGTCTTTTTGTATATTTATAATTAAGAATTATGTCAGCCAGACAAGATAGTTTATTTGAAATGAAGTTAGAGTGCTATATTCTGCTGTGCCAAATCTTATATACCATTCAACCGTGTTGAGATGTTCCATATAAAGTACGTTATATTGGATGTAATTGCAAATATATTTACCTATTCTATATCTGCGTAAACACTAAAAACTTTAAATATATATATATATATATATATATATATATATATATATATATATATATATATGTATATATATGTATATATATATATATATATGAGGGTTCTTACTAAAATAATTCCTTAGATGTGCCATAATGAATATTTGCCCTATATGATTAATCTGTTTGGGAGATTTAAAAAGGTGGGAGAAAAATATGGGCATCTGATCAAGGTCTAACATAATCTATAAACATCTACAGAGAAAGCACCATCTGCGCGTCAAATTTCATGTAAAATTGAAAGTAATAGATTTTTAAAAGTAGGCGTAAAATATGGGTGTAACGTCCAATCAATATCCAACAAAGCCTATAACCACCCCTGACACTGGTGCTATCTGTGCTTTTAATTTAGTGAAAATCGGTTCAATCATTTAGACGTGATTGATGCATAAACAAAAAATATAGCTCCATGGGGAATAGTGGCTCCCATATAAAGTAAATATTAGTTATCGCATCGAATATGATTTCAGATCTGCCAATAACTCAATTGTTTATGAGTCGATTTGGTTGATTAAAAAAACCTAAACCTAAATTCAAGAAGAATATTTGTGATCGATCTATTCAAGAACCAAATGCGTGGCTTATTAAAACTTTGATATCGGTCAAAAATGCATTTTGGCCGATGTCTCTGTAACAAAAGGCCCGACTGAGTTTATTTCTTCACCAATTTATCGATTTATTATTATTATGTTTTTTTTTTTTTTTTTTGCAAACATGAAGTCCCTAGCTTATATAGGGAAAACCGGTTTATAAAAATCGGTTTCTTTTGAATACCTTCGCTATTTTTGCGCCAGTTTTTTCTGAGTATCAATAGAAAAGTTCTGGAAAAAATTTCTTATATCATATATCTGTGTTATCGGTAGGCTGTACAAATGCCATTTAAATCATTTTAAGTGGAAGAAATCTCAAAAAAAATCGGTTTCTGATAGGTCGATTATGTATGGCAACCGAACTTTAGTTATATTGCCAGTTGCCGAAATGATATTACAGATGGCGAATATCAACTTATAGCTGCCAACTCTAGTTGCCATACAAGCAACTTCAAGCTTCTGATTGCTTAACATTTTTTAAAACAAACAATTGAGAACTAAATATTTGTTTATCAAATTATTACAAATTTTTGCAATTATTAGATTAAGTAGCAATTTCATGTATATAAAAGCATTTAGATTCACTCAAAAGCTAGGTGATTTGCTGCAACTTGAACATTAATTGAAGAGACATCTAAAAGTTAAATTTTGCATGTCTGATATACAAATTCGGTATTGCAAGCAAAGTTGTTTCAGTGAGAGGATTCGTTATAACAATCTTAAGCGTTAAAAGTATGAAGCTCTCCAACAAACAAAATCCACGCCAAAGCGGAATATCCACGGCACCAAGATAATTTTCTGTACTTGTCGTTTTCCAAGGAGCGCCACCTATCATGAGCAGCATAATTCTGGGGCAATGATCTTGGAAGATCTGTAACAAATATCATTGATCCGTTTAAAGACAACGTTGAATGAAAAAGAGACAAATTTGCTTTTTGTTTGTTTTTGTTTTACATTGCTTATTTTTGGTAACTTTTTGATAACTGAAGAAAGCTGCTACTCATAATATTTATTTATTTGTAGGTTGCCATATATAATCGACCTATTAGATATATCTTCACTATTTATGAACCGATCATGCTGATTTTCGACAGCCAAATTCTCTCTCTCTCTCTCTCTATATATATATATATATATATATATATATATATATATATATATATATATATATATATATATATATCGAACGGTATATCTTGAGGTGATCTGAAGATTTTTTCTTCTAATGACAAAATATACTGTTATGGCTAAAACATGCAAAAATATGCTGTAAAAAATCAATGCAAAAATTCTTAAAATTGCCTGAAACGGATAAATAGCTAACAATATAATTTTCATTTGAAGCCCCGAAAATATATAATTTTTGGTTGCCCTGATAATTACAATTAAAAATATATCAATTATATATTATTCTAAAGGGTATTCTTCTTTAAAATTATGTATATAATATTTCATTATTAAACAATTTATTGAATATTTTTTCTTAAATAAAATAAACAAGAAAATAGAACCCATGTGTACAGTAACATACATATTTCATAAATTTAAGTCCGAATATTTGTAAAATGTTTAAAAGTGTCATAATAATTTTTGCAAATCTTATAAAAATATTCATAAATGATTCAAATAAAATAAATCTATATAATTTTACTAATCCTTTAAAAAATACGACATTTAACTTTTCTAACAAAATGTTAGAAAATGTTTGTCAAAAGATATAGTTTTGGCAAAAATAGCAAATTTTTAGAACTTGTTCAAAATGTTTATTTTGAAAATATTTATATTGAAATTATCTAATTTTTTTAACACCATTTGGAAAATCACGAAATAAAATTTTTTCTAAGTTTTATATGCCCAAAAAGTATGGTCTAAAAATAAAAATTTTTTAAATTCATAAATTAAAAAATATTTAAAATCGGTTCATATTTGTAAAAATGACAACTGCAATATGTTTTTGCCTCAAATACACATATTGGCGAACAATATTCTGAAAGTCTAACTCATCTTTTTTCGATGTTCCATGTTTTATAAAGATCGGTTTAGAATAACCATATTTTTCACTAAACATTTATTTTGCAATTGTCCTTATTGTGCATTTGTATTTATTATTTTTGTGCGAACGTCATTGGTATAAGTAATATATCTTATTTATAATAAGAAAAATCCTTCTTTTGAGTAAAAAAATTCCCCTTTTTCTTATTTTCAGAAAAAAGTTTCCCTCCAATTTTTCCTCCTCTTTATTGTTACTATTTTTAATAATAAATACAACTTTTTACTAAAAATATATTGAATATATGCATAAACGTAATCTTTGTTTGTAATTCAATAAAAAATATACAAAAAAATACAATAAAAAATATACAAAAAAAAAAAACGAGAATGCTAAAAATATCCATTCGGCAAATTAGGATTTCTATTCTTAAATAAGTTTGTATGGTAATATTGCATTTTTTCCTTATTTACTTTAACTTTTTGTCGTTTTTTTGAGAAAGAATATAAACATATTCAAAATTCCATTTATTTTGACAAAAATTAAAATTTCCTCTCATTTTCCCCTCGGATGAAATTTTCTTTAAATATTCCCTCAAAAAAGGAAAATTCCTTCATCTGACATCGAAAAAATAAACAAATAAATAAAATAAATTAAAAATAAAAATTTCTATTCATTTCTTATTAATCCAATTCGAATTTCATAATTTTGATTTTTGCTTAAGACTTTTAATTTATTTCCTTATAATTTTTCCTTATAATATTACCAGGGCAAGTTTAAATATGCACGAAAGAAACTAAAATATACGCTTGAAAAGGTATCAAAAAATGTGATAATATGCACCAAAATATGCATAGAAAAACAGACAAAATCATGTGTTTTCTTATAAAAATATGCATATTTTAATTTTAGAATTATGATAGATTTGGATTTTTTACAAAAAACGTAAACACATATTAAAAGTATACTTTACAAGCGAAAACCTTGAAAAATTTTGCCCTGCTTATTACAATAACGTTGCACAGTGATTCCAAGACTTTTTTTCTTTTTGGGAAATAATTCCATAACTTGTGAAAATACAATTTCATATTCTCAGAGCTAAAATGTTTTCGAGTTGCTCTGGGGAAGCATAGCTTCCCATCGGTGTAGATGGTAGACCTTCAAATTTGGTCAGCTCAAGTATGGGTTTATTTTTTTATTTTTTAATTCGACAAAAATTCATTTGCGACATAAATCTAAAAATCTCACATGTTAGTAGCCCTTTTAAATCTCTACAAAGAACATGCTTAAATGTATAGGTTATTTCATTTAGTTTAAGAGATATTTAGGTCGGAGCAAATTTGACCCTAATTTTTGACTCATTTTTTTAGTTTTTTTCTAAATTTGGGCCCCAAGATTAAAAATTTTTGAAAACATCCATTAGATTTTATGCAAAATTCTAAACAATATTGCTTCAAGAATCATATAGACATATCTATCCGGTAAAAAGTTATATTAATCGGAAATTGAGACTTTAAAAAAATTTAACTTTTTTGGGGTTATTTTGCAAAAAGGTGGTAATATACGAGTATTGTTACTTCTAAAATATTTTTTTTTTGTTCAGAACTACAGAGTTTTTGTATTTTTAACTTAAATGCATGTAAAATAAAATTGAAGGCATTTTAGGCAATGGTTTCCCCTGAAGCCCTATCCAAACTTTGTCAAATTTTTAAAAGTATTTTTTTTTTTAATTTTTTATGAAATTTTCAAATGTTAAAGCCTAAGATCAACAAAAAATATATTGGCTATTTACCCACATGTGGTGGTTAAACACACAAAAAATATTTTCTGAGCCACGCCTTCTACAATGGCTGGGTGATCGTTTTAATAAAAAAAAGTAAATTTTTGAAATAAGTTTTCCCCAGACAGGGATTTTGGATACTTTCGTAAAAAAATGGGAGTTTTTTTTAATTCCCTGATCTTAGAACAAGTTTATCTATATTATGGTAAAATTTCATAGGAATAGCTTTACTTGTTACAGTTACAGAATTATTTAAAAAATAAATTTTTTTACCATTGTGTGTTTATTGTTTGTATGAATATTTATTAATGTTACTAATAAAAGCTCAGTATAGCAATTTTGTGGCAGCTACAAGAGTGTTTCACGTCTAAAATGTTTAAGCGCAATATGTATGATTTAATATTTCATAACGCACAAATATTTGTAAGCATTAGTAAATTTAATACATAAATATATATACTTACATATCACGTAAAACTCCAAAGGCGTAACTAAAATTTTAATAATTTTAGAGTAGAAAAAAATTATATTTAAGTGTATAATATGTTTTCACTTTAAATAGTAGTTTTTCAGTTTACTTAAAATTTTTGTAATAGGAGTTAAAGCCGTTTGGAAAAGATTAAAATATATAAGATTCACGTACACACTAAAAGTCAATCAGTTCATTGTGCTATTGACGACACTGACTGAATGCATAAATTTAAAATGTTTTTTTTTTTTGTTCATCGATGAGAACAAACTGATACTTTCGCAACAATATAGCATGAATAATTTCATAAACGGAAACGGATGTACATTTTTTCCTCTTTCAATCCTGTCATTAATTCAACTGATGCTTAAGCATTAAACGTTCATTGTATTTGTTGTATATATTTTTTTTTCTTTACTTTCTCCAGCCGTTCTTTTTAAATGTAACTGATGTCAATAAAACAAATGTCAATGGAGCATTATTTATGTATTGACACAATATTGAAAGGAGCCGAAAAAAATTGCATTAATAAAAAACATTTGAAACAACGTACATATATAAACAATTTAAAATGTCATTGCATTACATTCGCCTGAAGGTTTTTAAGGGCTGTTACATATATCCGCTTAATTTTATTAATAAGATTACATAATATATTTATAAAAATAGTTCATATTATAATCTCTAACGTAGACCAGGAAATAATTTCTTTAAGATATGTTTAACAAAACGGACCCTTACATTTACACAAAATCCTCCGAAAACTGATCATATTTTCAAAAAGACCTCAAAAACTTATAGAAATATATGTACTTAACATGTCTGCCATTCCAAATGTCACAAAATAGTAATAAAAAAACAAAAGAGATGAACTAAACTGCCGCACTTTGATAAAATACTAAGAGACAATTCGAACGCAAAATATACACCTTTATTACAATAATATTTACCAAAGACTTTTAAGGGGATTAGGTAGTGATACCTTTGAAATATTTTTAAATTCTCAATAAAAAGCAAAAGTCAAATGTCAATATCATATTTTAGGACTCAGCTATAAATCTTTTTATAATTACATACTTATATATTTAAAAATAAAATTATATTATCGCAAAATCAAAGTTAGCTTTATGTCAGAAAAATCGTTCATAGGCAAAAATTATATGAATTATTGTACTATTTCTTCTTTTAAAGCCAAACTTATTGAGATTTTGTATTGTTTACAGTATAAATTAATAAATTTGTTTTGTAATATTAAATTACCTCTACGGCCAGCCATATAAAACTCTTCCCTATATTGGTATTGGTCACAGTAAATAAACCAAATAAACCAAAAATATATGTACATTAGGTTAGCCCAAAATTAAATGTATCGTTATACCAGATAAATTTAAAATTTTTTATTTTAGTTTTAAGTTGCCGGTATTTAAACTTTTCTTCTTGATATTATCTTTACGCTAACTGAATTAAAATGAAAGGAGGTCCTTTTTAACAAACATTTTACATATTAGATTTTTTACAAATAAATATTTGACGACGTACTAAGACCAAAATGGGTTTGTTTCCATACTTTTTGGGTAAAATGATAAAAAGATAATTTTTCTCCCACAAAAATATAGCAACGTACAAAAGTACGGTAACACAAAAATTCAAATTGTTTATACAGAAATAGAATATAAATAAATTTAATTTAATTTATTAATAAATTTGTATGTGAATGTAATTTTATTTTTCAGGATATTTGAATATTGTTAATTTTTTTATGAAACTTTCCTGTTAGTATACCCGAAGAAATAATCTGGCCAGTTTCGGCCAATAAGAAGAACATTATTCTCTCAAAATAGCTCTCATTCGATCAATTTTCGAATACGGGATGTCAAAACTGGTACAATTGTACTTTTTTGGTACAATTCGAGACTGAAAAAAACAAAATTCAGTCTATGGTAAACTAAGCAATTCAATATATTTTGTATTTTTAAAGGTAAAAGCTACGTCAATGACCAATTTGGTGCAATTTAGAATTGGTTCTAATTTCAATTTTTTATAAAGTTGCTATAGAAAATAATTTTATTTAGAAACCAAACTTCAACTTTAATAGCAAAAATGTTTTAAAAAATCTCAAATTAGTTAAGACAAAGCAATACGATTATACTTTATACACAGTCTCAGCTTTTTATTTTAAAATTGTCGTATCAGGGTCTCATAGACTATTCAATATTCGTAGACATATTGTTATCAATAATTTGTATTATTAATACGAAATGTTTAATAAAAACTATAAAGAGATTACGAGGGATATTTACTAAAGGATTAAAGAAGAAATAAAAAATAATTTATTGGCAGGGATTATAAATACTTATCAAAATTTATATAAATGATATCCGATTTGGGCACTTTAATTAAAACATTTATTTTTATAAAATTTTATAATTATTATATTAACAACATTAATATAAGTTTAGTTCTAAAGCATTGCATTCTATTACAAGAAGTTAATATCCTAATATAAAAGAATGTTGTTATTACTGAAAATTATAGCACTAGTTACAAAATTTAAAGTATTAGTTACAAAACTTCGGATTATCCGCCAAAACCGGAGTTTTGTTTAACTAGAAATTCTAATTAGCAATTACTTGCTTTTTAAGTACCGGGAAGTGAACTACTACCTCTATTAGATACTTACCACTAAATTTTAACTCAAACTAAAATAAATTATATGAAAAAAATGATACATAAATATTTATTTGTTCTACGTGCGAAAACTCTAACTCAATTATCTCCAATTGAAGGAAATACTAACTAATATTTTATCCTTTTCTTAAACTATCCCGATTATGATTACTGCGTTCACGAGTAATTATAATTTATCTCTTTATAGATTAATAACTCTACCTCTACACCAAATCTTTAAATATAACTAATAATACACACATTATTACAAATGTCATTATAATTTATCAAAAGATTAAAGGTTAAATAGTACTAGCTGTATTTTGTTGCTCCCGCTGTGTGTTAACGTTGACTGTTAGCATAAAAGCAACATTAACCCGATTTGGGAGGATTTTAAATATATTTGTTAATTGCACTATTAAATTTGCACTTTGTTATTTATAAAATTAATAAATTTTTTATTTATTTATTTTTTTTTTTTTTTTTGATTCTATATTTTTTCATTCCTAGTCATTCTTATATTCATAATTGTATTTTTATAGATAAATTAGGAGCATTTTTAGCGATGTTAAAGTAGCATGTATATATATACATATATATGTCAAACTATTTAAGTATCTTTTTATTCCTCATTGACAATAAAAAAATAAAGGAAGGATCCTCGGTAGCGTCCGTCACAGCTACAGCAAATTTTTTAAGAAACCATAAATAAGCAAGTTTTTATATATGTATGCACAGACATATATATATATATATATATATATATATATATATATATATATATATATACTCAGAAAAAACCTTTTACTTCTCGGTGATATGAACTACTAATTATTTTCTTTGTTTCTTTGTAATGAGGCGTCATTTTTATTTGCCTACTCTGGATCACTTGGAATAACAGCCAGAAGATTTTTGGTTCAACCCCATTCTGATGCTGTTATTTTTTTTTTTTAGCAAAATTTTGGAAAAAGACTTTTGTCACTTAGAAAACTAAGTGCGAGATGGTCTAGTGAGTAAGAAGTTAGCCACTAAAAACGAATGATTATTTTGTGTCCAAGTTCGAATCTCCCGGATTGCATTTTTTTCTTTTCTTTGGTTTGGGTACATATCTTTTGAACTCGAATAATAGCTATTTATTCAGGCAAAAAATAAGTAGTTTATTTTTGTTTCCAATTACTCTTGCTAGCTTACTAGGGAAGCAAAGTTTTTGCTGGGTAACAATGAATTTCGAAAAAAGAATTTTGAAAAACACCCATATTCACAAACAATTTTTAAATTTAAAATGCCCTTTAAAATAAATTTTTCATAAAAATGTTGTCCCTGAAATGTATTTTGAATCTAAAATTTGTTTGTGAATACGATTATATATGTATATTTTATTTTTAATTTAACAGCAACATTTATTAAAAACTATTTTAAATATCTGTTGCAATTTTATATATTAAAAAGGTTATCTTCAAACATGTATTTTTATTTTAAAGTAAATAAATATATTTGTATGAAAATTATCTCCTATGTAAAATATAGCCTTTTTTGTTTATTTTGTATGCTTTTTAAATAGTATTGTATTTTTCCCGAATACCCGGGAATGCCTTAAATAAAATCCCGATTCCCAGGAGAAAAATAAGAGGTTATTAAAAATCCTACACATAATATATAAAACTAGGTCTCAGCCGGTTTTCTCAAAATTCAAACAATAGGAACTATTTGAAAACCGGTTTCTTCAAAAAGTCAAATAATCGATTACCCTAGGCCGAATATTAATTTATATTAACTCTTAATATAAATTAACATAATTTTTTTTATTAAAAAATTAAGAACATATTTTTATATATCTTCATTAGAGTGTCCCGCAGAAAAAAATTGTGCAGAAATTCCACTAAACGATGCGTAAGGTCCTCTCGAAGAATAAAATTCCGTGGAGAACAATTAAGTAATATTTCTTTCCATAACTAGCTAAAGATCACGAATTTTTTGAGACTGTTTTGAGAAAAAAACAACTCCTTTTTTCCTTGAGAAAAATGGGTTTGAACCGCGATTTTCAATCACTATTAGGAAACTGAAAACTAATTTTTTAAATTTTTTTTATATTTTTCTTGAATTCAGTTCAACAACACCCATCGTTTGAGTGATCGTCCTACATCAGATTCGCAAAAAAAAAATAAAAAACAGTTTCTTGAGACAATCTCATATATATAAACTGGTAAATTCTACCTTCCAATTTAAAAAAAAAAAATATTTTTCATTCCATTTTAATAAAATATTTAATATCTTATGGAATTGAAATCTTTTTTTAATCAGCTTTATGTGTTCTTTTTTCTATTGCGATCAAATACATTTCAAATGAACCGAGTTTTGAATAGTTTAGTGGATTAGCCACCCTTGTTACATAGTAGCACCATTTTTTTAATGATGAAATGCGACATCAGGCCTGATGAATAAGAATTCATTGTATTTTCTAATGATAGAAAGGAATCTTTACCGAAAACACTCATTTGCACATATTCCCCTGTTAAAAGTGCCATTTGTTATGGATAATGTGTTTTTTCCCGCACATAAAAATGATTTGCCAGACAAAAATTTATTCGAAAATTTTGATTTTATGTAGACGATATTTATCTGCTACATTTCCAATAACATCTGTCATATGGAAGTCCTGACTAGGATGTTTGGCAGTACGTACTTTATATCGCCCTTTACACGCATTCATATTTTTGAAGAATATTAATTTTAATAATTTTTATTCTCTCCTTTGCCTTCACATATTTATATAAATTTTGATAACCATTTATAATTCCTGCCAATAAATGTTTTTTATTTCTTCTTTAATTCTATAATAAATATCTAGTTCCTATTAGAATTTTTTTTACTTTTTGGGTCTTCAGTCTACCTGTTTTAAACTTTTCTGATAAAAGATACAGAGCGATTTAAAGACTAAGTTACTTCCAGCGAGATATGTAGCGATTTTCTTTTAAAAAACGTATTATTTTGTCTACGATCATACAGTCTGTAAATCAAATTTTTCTACTGTTATGGTCGACATGCGTTTGCATTAATTTTTTATTCCTTTTAAGAAAAACTAATTAAGCTATTACAACAAAATTTAACACTAATAGTTACTGAGAATAATAGCAAATGTTAAAAGTTAACGGTACTAACCTTTTTACATGTGGTAAAAGTTGTAAGATTTAAAATGTGCACGGATTTTTTTCGTGCGCAATCCTTAGTTCGAAATTTCGGTTATGGCGTTAAATGCATCTCTTAAAACCCTGGGTATAGTAAACTAATTTTCATACTGTTACTTTGACAGAAATAACCTGAAAAAAGGAATTTTTTTCTTGCTGATTTAGCTTGCAAGAGGGTAATACCCAGACGAATACTTTGAAAAATTTTAACGTAAAATTAAATAAATTTTCATTTAAGCTGGAAACACCAATAACTTCAATTTTGAATCAACCCTAATATACATCGTTAAATGTAGAGAAAAGCAAATGTTTCCCAAAAAAAAAACCTAAATCTTTGTATGTGTTAGTGGAATTTTCTACAGAAGTAATTTTTACTTGTAAGGAGTGTAAGTTTATTTAATTGAGCGAACTACAATAGTTGGCCTTCTAGTTGCTTTTCCGTAGTTATATGTTGTTTTATATTGTCAAATAAAATACAATTGATAAAATATCAATGAAATGTGAAAATAAAAATATTGTAGTATCATTTTTATGGAATTTTATTTATGGTATACATTTGTTCCTTTTTATTATTACTCTGATTGACATTAAAATACATAAAAGAAATAAAATTAATCTACAATTGTGGAAAATTGCGTAAAATATGTACTATATGATATTGTGCAGTACTAAATGTAATTCTTTGAATAGACCAACCATTTATGTGATTGACACAGTGGTTTTTGTTAAACAAAATGTGGATATTACATAAATATATAAAAATTATTTTATTAGTATTTCAAATATGATTATATATATATATTATATATATATATATATATATATATATATATATATATTATATATATATATATTATATATATATATTATATATATTATATATATATATTATATATATTATATATATATATTATATATATATATATATTAAGATTTTATGTTGCTTTTTACTGAATATACCCCAAAAATTGAAACAAAACATGCATTTGTTTCTTTAATATGTATTAAATAAAAAAAAAGTATTCTAAAAGAAAAAAAAACAAAATTCAGTCTATGGTAAACTAAGCAATGCAATATATTTTGTATTTTTAAAGGTAAAAGCTACGTCTTGAAATATCAGTGCTAATTCCTTGTACCTTTTAAAATTTGTGCTCTTTCAGAAGATTCTTTTTAACTTATATTCGTGACATTGAGTTTCAAACAACCTTACATTGGCTTTTATTTATATGTCTAAACAAACATATGTTTTTCTAAGTTGTCAAATGTATAAGATTGTCTGTTTTAACGTTTTTATACATAGAAAATTATCTTCTTTTGTCAACAAATGTGATAGGTCTTAATTTGAATAATTTTACTCTCCTAGTATACTTCTAAACACGAGCCATTATCTGAACGTAAATAAACTGAATTTGAAATTCTTTTTTATTTTCTCAAATCCTTTATTTTATAATAACAGCTTGCAACTTTAATTTTATTTTTTCACCCATAGGTCCTTCTGCAGCTTCAATTATCAAAATACAACTACCAATTGTACTGATTTGAGTACTCAATGAATCAGAATCATTTAATTGGTAATAGTAATAGAAAGAAATACATATTTGGAACAAACAAATGAGATATTAGTTTTAATATTTCTTGTTTAACTCATTCATAGCTTTTCTGAAATCGTCAAAATATTGTTCGTTATATTTTACAGCATAAACCCAAGATGCCTGTATCGTAATACGAGGGGGGATCAATAATGACTTTTCGAACTTCCCTCGTAGTTATATGAAATGCAATACTATTCCCAACAAGTACCACCTGACTACCGTCAAATTTTGAGCAAGTGTCGTTATTTACTTTGCGTAAGAAATAGGATTTTTCGAGGTCCTTAAAAAAGGCATTTGTTTGATCAATAATTTCATCGCTGGAGCTGAATCTCTTTCCACCGAGCAATTTCTTTAGGTTGGGAAATAGGAAGTAGTCACTACGGGCTAAATCCGGAGAATATGGCGGATGAGGTACCAATTCGTAGCCCAATTCATAGAGTTTTGCCATTGAAACTTCACACGTGTGCACCCGTGCATTATCTTGATGAAAAAGAACTTTTTTCTTGGCCATATGGGGTCGTTTTCTTTTTTAAATTCTCATTAAAACGGTCTAATAAGTTGGCATAATATTCACCGTTTATTGTTTTTCTCTTTTGAAGGTAATCGATGTGGATTATCTCGCGTGCGTCCCAAAAAACCGTTGCCATCACCTTATTGGCTGACAAACTTACCTTGGCCTTCTTCGGAGCAGGTTCACCTGAAGAAACCCATTGTGTAGACTACTGCTTGGTCTCCCGAGTACAGCCGCAAAACCTCATTCGGATTGCGGTTAAACAACTCCAAACAATCCTTTGAAGTTGTCACGCGTTTACGTTTATGATCAATTGAGAGCAAACGCGGCACCCATCTTGCAGACAACTTTCATAAACCCAGCTGATCATTTAAAATCGAAACCATACTGCCATATGAAATGCCTATGGCATCAACAATCTCACGCACTTTTACTCTTCGGTCGTTCAACACCATATCGTGGATTTTTTCGACATTTTTGAGTGTACTAACCTCTATTGGCCGAACGTTCAGCGTCATTTGTACTTCTGCGACCACAACGAAAGTCAGTAAACCACTTTTTTACCATTGAAATCGATGGTACAGAGTCCCCATAGTATTTATCGAGCTTTTCCTTGGTTTGATTGACGGTTTTTTTTTTCGCAAAAAATAATGTTTAATGAGCACTAGAAATTCACTTTGTTCCATTTTTAGAAAATTACACCAGGTTGTATGTTTTGAACAGCTGTTAAACGCAAAGTAAATGACGACACTTTTTCAAAATTTGACAGTAGTCTATTAACAGGTGGTACTTGATGGGAATAGTGTTGCATTTCATATAACTACGAGGCAAATTCGAAAAGTCACGGACTTATTAATCCGCCCTCGTAAAAAAAGGATGAAGTGGCAAATTTGAATAACTTTAATTTAGTTTTGCAACGCGTGTATGAACTTTTAAATACAGTGCATGCTCGGCATTAGCGATACCCATTATCGTAATGGCCCGGTTATCGCGATGGCTTAACTTTTAAAATTGCAGGTTCTATAATCGCGATAGTATTATGGGTATATTAACATCTTTGTATGATTTTATCTTTAATTTTGTCAGTTTATTCGTGTCGTTTGTTGTGTAAATATATCTCTTAATATGGGAAAAGTTCAACATATTTTAAAGCGAACGATTTCTCAAAATTTAGAGATTTAAAAAAAAATTTAAAAGTGGAGATTTCATAAATTCAAATTGCGTGAAATACAAGTTGCATTAGTCTTCATTTTGCCGCATTATAAAGCAAGAAAATTCTTCAAAAAAGTTCGTACGTGCAACAGCAAGTGGCCCTGGCAAACGTTGTACCTTAAAGAAAGCTGAGTACCCGAGAATGGAAAAAAATGCTTTATAAGTGGTTTGTAAAACAAAGGAAAAAAAATTTCCAATATCAGCAGCGATTTTACGATCAAAAGTCAATCATTTTTATTTCAAAATTTATCAAACCAATTCAGGATGGTTGAAGAAATTTAAGCGCCGACATGGAATTAGAGTTTTAAAAATTAAAAATTGTCTTCGAAACCTCATCTCATTGATCAATTTGTGAAAAAGTTTAAGGATTGCATTGATGAGCATGGATTGACTCTTCACCAAATCTACAATGCCGACGAATCCGGTTTATATTATAGGAAGCTTCCAAATCACACTCTTGTCACAGAGAAAACGGCTCTCAAATACTAATAGTACAGACAAACTGAAATTGTTGGTTGTTGGAAAATGGAAAAGCCCACGCGCCTTTAAGTGCTTTTTCAATAATCCTGTTATATACAACTCCAGCATCATTTATATTCAACGACTGGTTCCATCACGAATTTATTACCCACGTAAGTTAATTTTCACCAATTAGTAAAATTAAGTTGTTCATAATTAAAAATTTTTTAAGTCCGAGAATTTTTGACTTCAAAAGGTCTGCCGCAAAAAGTAGTTTTTAATTTAAATTTTTGGAGTAAAAATCATATTGGATTTTGCTGATTTTACCATATATGGAGACGCATCCGATAAATATCAGAGAATTCGACTTTTATTAAAATCCTTCCCCTACAATTTACTTCAAAATGAATAACAATAATAAAAAAGTTTTAACAACAAAGTAGGGTTTGAAATTTTCCGGACTTTTCAACTTTCTGGGAAACGTAAAATGAAAAAAATCGTATTCCCGGGAATTACCGGGATACCCGGAATTTTTTATTTTTTTTTTTTTAATTACTTATTTCAGGGGTTCACTAAATTGACTTTCGAATAATCGAACAATCACTCTTTTTATTCAAAAAAGTCGAAAAGTCGAAATCGACTTTTTATTTGAAAACTGTCGAGAAATCAACTTTTTTGTGCCAGATAGTCGAAAATAGTCGGAAAAAGTCGAAAAAAAATTACTTCATTTAAAAGGCATAGTTTTCTAGCAAAATTTATTTCATCATTTAACTATTGGAAATAGTATCATAAATAAGCAATTTCATTGCATATATTGTATATTCATTAATCAATATATTGATTGTGTTGTAAAAATCGAATAAAGTCTAAAAATTTAAAAAAGTCTGAAAAAGTCGAAAAAATTTGCTTCATTTGAAAGGAATATATTTTTTAACAGTTTTTATTTCAACTACATCTCCTATCTGTTGGAAATAGTATCGTAAAAATAAATTTTTGTGTTCAACCAGCAATTTCATTGCATATATTGTCTGTTAATTAATCAATATATTTGATTTCGTTGTATATATTTTATATTATTTAAGTTTTTGTAAAACAAATAACAACAACTAATCAAAAGAGGCGAAAAAATCTCGAAAATGTAATTTAAAATCGAATAAAGTCGAAAATAATCGAAAAAACTCGAAAAGTCGACTATTCCAAAATTGGAAAAGGTCAAAAAGTCGAAGTATAGACTATTTAAAAACTGAAGAAGTCAAAAAAACGACTGTTTAAGAATTGAAAAAAGTTGAAAAGTTTAATTTTTGTCCCAACTATAAAATCTTACTTATTTCTACTAACTTAAAACAAAAGTTTTTGTTAAAGAATACATGGATATTTTATATAAAACTAGTACTTTAAAATTAATTAAATTTGGCAACGAAACTAATAGAGATATTTGCAAACAGATTGGTTTATAATGGGACGAACAATAAAGCTTCCAGTTGGTTTAATAAAAAATTTAAAAATTACATATCAACTGGCGTTCCTGGGAAAATTTTGCTTATATTGCCGGAAAAACGGGAAATTACAATTGAACGGTTTTTAGGAATTTGTTTCCCTTTATTTTTATTTTTATTATTATTATTTTTTTTTTTTCAAAAAAGTATTTAATAAAACATAAATACCACAAAAATAGTATGTAAAAAACATGACTTCCTAAATATATTTGTTTTCAGAAAATAAAAAAAAAAAAATAAGTTAAAATACAAAATACAATAAAATTATTTAAAATTTTAAAAAGATTGCAAAATACGCTTTGAATTTATATTTTCTTTAGGTTTATATATTTTTCACCAATACTTTTCTAATTTTACAGCTCATAAGCTTAAAATTTCTTTACATCTTTCAAGTCATTTATAATTTTTAAAAATTTTTGGTCTTTTATTCATTTTTGATACTACATTAGGGTGGTATCAAAAAATGTTTTGCCCAAGAAAGTAATCTACTAATCTAAATTAAAGATATTCAATAAAAAGATAACATAATTTGGATAAAACATTTTAGGATAAATATAATATATATTTGCAAAAAAAAAAAAAAAAAAAAAAACAGCAACATTTGAGCTAAGTAGATGTGTTATTTTAATGACAATATCGGTCAAAAATATAAATCACATCCGTTCAGTACATAATACGCGAATGGCCGCGATTACTTTTTATAAAATAATTTAATTAAAAAATAAAATAAAGCCTATTAATATAATATTATAATCTGTGCCATTTATTTCACATTTCTTTGTGTGATTGTGTAATCTTAATTAAAATAAAGAGCACAAGTGTTAATAAAAGTATTTGCAAATACTAATGAGTGAAGGCTTAGTGTTAATGGCAGAAATGCATATACGATTGTGAATGTTGATGATAATTTAATAAATAAAACAAATAAAAGAATTGATGACAGCTTGTATTTAACCGCCAAGCCAGTCAATCGTGCTCGCTCCTGCTCCCCCGCTATGGTGACAATTAATGATTGTTCAACAAAAGAAAGCAAACCAGCTGTTACAGAAGGTTACCAGAAAATAACAATATTTTATTTGCACCTGAAGTTATGCTAGGTAAATCAACTTCAGAAAAGAAATCATTCACAGTAAGTACAGATACAATTAACCCTTCAACTGGTGCTATACCCAAGATTGGGCACCCTTTAAGTAATGACAATAAATCCCAAATGCAAGTTGGAATGGATCGATACATTACAGTTTTAAAACGAGGACGAAGCCCTAAGTCCTCGAAAATAGCACCCTTGGCAAAATTATCTAGGGATAGTAACTCTGATAGACCGAACACTGAAAATCGTTTTTCTATTTTGCAATGTGAGGGCAATGAACCCGCTAGTACAATTAAGCCAGCCAAACCACCACCTATTTATCTTAGAGAAATTAACTCGAACGCTTAGGTTCGAAATTAGATCTCACCATTGAAAACTCCTTTTATGTGATCTCCATTAAAAGAGGTACAATTCATAAGACCAAAATACAGGTAAATAGTAAAAGCCATTATGGTAAGGTTGTGACAGATTTCGAAACCCATAAGAAAAGTTTCTATGCTTATCAACTGAAAGGTAGCAAGGGTCTACAGATTGTTATAAAGGGTATTGACGCCAGTGTTTAACCTGTTGAAATAAAAAAAAGTCTGGAGGCTTCAGGATTAAAAATGTTATAAACATTATAAATCGGGAGAAAATTCCTCAAAAGCATTTCCGTGTAGCACTAGAACCCGGTGGTATGAAACTGAAAAAAAAATTAAACACACCCTATACATAACATAAAATTTTCATTACACCATGAAATTACTGTAGAAGAACCACTTAAACGATCGGGCGCAGTCCAATGTATAAATTGTCAAGATGGTCATACCAAGGCTTATTGCCTTGGTATTGTTTGCGGAAAGTTACACAATTCATCGCAATGTAATAAATCTAAAGATAACTCTAAATTGAAAAAATGTAGTAATTGTGGAGGAAACTATACTGCAAAATACAGAGGCTGTCCCGTATACTTAATCGTTAAAAAATCACTAAGCCAGAAATCGAGAGTTTCCCCCGTTCAACCATTGAATATCCTCAAGGTAAATTACTCCCAGTTACAACATCTCTCTGACAACAAAGCCTCGTACGCAAACATCCTTAAGAACAACCAATCCTTACCGCAGGACTATCTATATCAGAATAAATTTAATCACAATGTGAACCCAGAGTCAAGAAAGAAAATGCCCGTTTTGAATTTTACACGGCTAGAAGCCACAATGGATTCTCTCGTTCAATCGGTAAATAACTTTACAAATTCAATGAGCAAAATGATGCAAGAAATGCTTAAAATACAATCTATGTTATTGCAAGCTGTGCTGAACAAATCATAAACTGCCTAAAAATAAGTTTTTGGAATGCCAACGGCATTCGCCAACACACAAATGAACTCGTATATATTCTTAAAAGTCATGACCTAGATATAATGTTAGTCTCGGAAACCCATTTGCCGTCAAGAAACTGGATATGCTTTTTATGACGCTAAAGATCTAAGAGATAGAGCATGTGGAGGCTCTGGAATTTCAATTAAAAACCCGTATCAAACACTACTTAATGTGTAATCTTTATGAAGATTATCTTCAATCTACAACAAACTGTATTGATGATTGTTACAGAAACTTAGTGATTCACACCCCAGATTTTCAATTTCAGAAAATCAATATGAAAATTTTTATAAATCACTAGGACCCCGTTTACTGGCAGCTGGCGATTATAACGCTAAGCATACATTCTGGGGATCATGATTTATAACCTCTAAAGGTCGTGTTTTGTTTAATACAATTTCTAAAATGGGTTTGAACGTTATTTTGAGCGGAGCACCAACATATTGGCCTACTGACCCAAATAAAATACCGGATGTCATCGATTTCGGTGTTATGAGGAATTTACCAAGGGAATCAATTCATGTTAAATCTTCATTAGAATTATTTTCGGATCATTCAACCAATTTTGTTACTATATTGAACCCCCGACAAATTGTGTACTCCACTGATATCTCAGCGATATCTAACACAAGAATAAATTGGTTGAAATATAGAAAATATATTAGCACTCATTGCACGGAGAATATATCGTTGAGAATACCAGAAGATATCGATCTCTCTCTCCATAATTTTTAAAAAAGTTTAAAACTTGCTGCTGAACATGCTACCCTAATCCCCCGATAAAACAGATATAATAAAATTCGTTCTGTGGATGCCGAACGGCTCTTGTCTAAAAAAAGAAGAGTTCGAAGAGAGAGGCCACTCCACAGATCCCCTCAACTCAGATCGAAGCGAAATTTATCAAATGACATAATGGAAATGGCTTCTGTTGTACCCCTTTATAGAGCAGCTGAACCCCTTTGTTTTGAGATTCGAGAGATCGAAAAGGCTGTTGTTGATTTAAACTCCAAAAAAACACCTGGTATTGACAAAATCGGTAACAAGATGCTATTGGAGCTAACCCGGATAGCAATAAGAATAATACTTTTTATTTTTTATGCTATATTACGCCTTGAATATTATCCACCAGAATGGAAGGTCTCATTGGTTACAATGATACCTAAGCCCGGAAAAGATCACACTAAAGTAGAATCGTATAGGCCTATCAGCCTGTTGTCTAATATATCAAATCTGTTTGAGAAGCTATTAATGAAAGAGTTGAAACCAATAGTGAATCGATTCGATTGTATTCCAACACATCAATTTGGTTTTAGAGAAAAACATAGCACCGTAGAACAAACTCACAGACTTATAAATATAACATAAGACATTTGAAGAAAAGAAATATTGTTCTGCTCTCTTCATTGACGTTTCTCAAGTCTTCGGTAAAGTATGGCAAATACGTATAAGCTGCTGGAAAGCAGCTTATGCGTATTTGAAAGTTCGTTCTTCAAGAGGGAGACTTTATAAGCTCAACGCAGTCCATTGAAACTGGTGTACCTCAAGGCAGTATACTGGGTCCATTTTTATATTTAATATACACTTCTGATATGCCAACTAATAGTCGAACCCATATATCAACATTTACAGATGACACAGCTGTTCTAGGCTTTCATGAAAACCCCAAGAGCATCCAAACTCTTGCAAGATCATATACTCTATCTAGAAAAATGGTTGAAGAACCTTTACGTTACGGAGAGATTCGTGCCCCCCAATCCTGATAAATAATCAGATTATACCCCAAAAAACGGAAGTAAAATATCTTGGTATGCATCTAGATCGGCAACTTACGTGGAAATCACATATAGACACAAAATGAAGTTAAAATCACTTTAAATTAACTAGCTTATTGGTCGAAATTTAAAATTTTGTCTAGACTGTAAACTGTTGATCTATAACACATCTATGGTATCCAACTATGGGGCAAGGCCTCAGCTTCAAATGTTGAAAAAATTCAAAGACTCCAAAATAAAATACTACGAATGATAACTGCAGCTCCCTGGTATGTGAAAAATGAAAACATTCACAAGCACCTTAATGTTCCTCTTGTCAAAGATGAAATTAGAAAACACGCAGAATCCTATTTGAGAAAGCTTGAAGTACACCCTAACAAACTTGCCCGAAATATAATGAGAAGCGATGGCTACAACCGTTTGAGAAGAAAGAACACAACAGACCTCCGCCTAAGCTAAACCCTCTGAATACATATAGTTTTTCGTCCGACAGTGTTTGGACTTAATATAAATTAAGTTTTTGAGTTAAGATTTGAATACTTATTGTTAGTTCGCTTAATTTTGTGAAGATTCAATAAATAAATTTTGATGAGAAAAAAATAATGTTTAAAAAAGAACAAATAACCGTCATTACAACAAATTTTAGAATTAATTAGTTGTTTAAAAATGCGAAGATTCGAAAATATATCGATACCAATTGTTCACCAATAATAATGTCAAAGAAAAATAAAATTAAATATTTTTAGTAAAATACCCTTTTTGGATAGATAACTATATAAGATAGTTTTTAAATATCTCAATATTAGAGATAACTCTATCGAAAACAGTTAATGCCCTTCAATACATAGTGAGGCAGCATCAAAATATTTTGGAAATAAATATCTAATCAGATATTCCAATTTACATATATGTTGTTACAATAGCATCAGAAAAGTTTTTGAGTTTGTATGGCGGACCATTCAAGGGCATCTCCCATATGCAATTTTTTAAAACACTTGCCAAATTTTTATGCAATTTTAAAGAATTTGATATTATCTGAAAGCTCTCATTAAGGTTTTTAAGAAAAGATGCTTATGTGTACTATTTAGTTAGAGACTATTTAGTTAGAGTTATTCGTGTCTTAAATTTGATATTTCATAATTTCATAAAAACCATCATGGTCTAGTTCTTTCAACATATCGAATTTCAATCAAATTTATTCCTTTCGTTAAACAATAACATTTTTAATCATATATAGGGGGCGGATTTTCATTTAAAGTCCAATATATCAATACAAAGACAAACTAATTCCGAGAGCCAGTTTTTTATTTCTAGATTAAATGCCAATTAACAATTAGATTAGGTATGGAACCAAATTTTAGTTGAGTTGTCTACTGGCAACGCAACTCAAGTTCGCAACCTACATTAAGAACGGCAACTTTCTTTCCGTTGCTAAAAAGTTATCGAAAATACTATATGACACTCTTCGAATTCCCCAAATACCTTATAATAACCTTGGTGCAAAGTATGTTCCATTTTGCTACGTGTTTTCTGGCTGGAGGGCTTCATATACGACTTTTTACGCTTGAGATTAACAAACTGAATTCTCTCACAGAAACAACATTGGTTGTAATACTGAATCTGCATTTCAGTCATGCAAAATTTAACTTTTAGATGCTTCTTAGATTAATATTCGAATTGCATCCAATTTTCCACCTATGGTGGTTGGGGTATTATGCGTTTGTAGTGATGTTTGTAACGCACATTAAAAAATCATCCAACACATATCTTAAAGTATATTAATCGACTCAAAATAACTTTCTCAGTAGATCTAACGATGTCCGTCCGTCCGTCTGCCTGGGTGGACGGCTGGCTGGCTGTCCATGTAAACCTTTTGCACAAAGTACAGGTCGGAATTTCGAAGACAATTCAATGAAATTTGGCATATAGGACTTTCATGGCACAAGGACGAAGCTTATTGAAAGCGGTTATGATCGGTCCATTATTTCACCTAGAACCCATACAAATTTCGTCCCAGAATAGGGGTTTAATGATTAAAATGCATTAAATATAGTAATATCTTAATGAAATTCAGTGTAAGGGAGTTTTGTATAAGTATAAAACTTTGTGATAAATTTCATGAAGATCGGTCATAATTGACCATAGTACGAGTATTAAGTTTTTATTCGACAAAAATAAGTTTTATATAAGTAGAAATCACAGACAAATTTTATGAGGATCGCTCCATAATTTACCATAGCTCCCATATAAGCCACAATCGTCCACATATTTAATATAAGACCCCTCCACGAAATTTGATGGACCTACACAATGGTGTGGGGTATCATATGGTCGGGCTTGACCGACTTGATCTACGAAATTCTCAAATTATTAATACTCTGATTTTTTGTTTTAAAAAATTTTCAGCAACCAGAAATTTATGGTTGCCTGTAACCAACATTTCGGCAACTGGCAACATAACTAAAGTTCGATTACCATATATAATCGACCTATTAATCTAGTCCGTTACTTGTGTTTTTAAGTGCGAGATTAAATCTTGTAGTATTGCCATACTGAATGGCAAACTTTTATAAATAAAATATGGTAATTTGCGCAAATATCACATGTTATTATCAAAAAAACAACTTTTTTTTAATAAGAAGATAATAATATGTAACATGTCGAAATAATCATCTAAGACTCCATAAAGTATATTCATTTTGGGTCCTCGAGAAAATATAAGACGATATAACGATGTCCGTCTGCCTGTTGAAATCAGGGGCGGACATCCTAGGGGGATGAAATTTGGTTTAAATATTTGTCTTGCATAAGGTTTGTTTGGTGTTGAAAATGAGCCAAATCGGTACATAAACAAAAAAGTTATGAACCATATACTAAAATGCATGGTGTCCATCGTAAATCCAGTTTACACTTTTCGGTCGATATCTTTTACGAAAGGGCATGTATATTACGAAATTTTTCACAAATAGTTCAAGGACTAATGTAAACTCGGAAACCAAAAATGAGCGTGATCTACCGACCACATCCCACATAAGGTAATAGATCAAAGAAATTTTGTACAAATAGTTCAAGAACTAATGTAAACTCGGAAACAAAAAAGGGTGTGGTCCGCCTGCTTTACCGTCCACCTTCCATATAAGCTGAAGTTTTAAATTTGTGTTCTTAGGATGGCTTTTTATGCACTTCAAACTATAGCAAAAAGTTATAGCATCATCTCAATCTGTGATGGTGATTAGTTTTGTATTTAGCTATTTTTTTATGTAATTTTGTGATTTTTTTGTACGTTATCGATATTTTCTTAATTTTTGCGATTTTTTTTAGTTAACTGATTTTTGTTGTGATAAGAAACTTTTTTGTATTTTTGTTTTGATATTTAGTATTTTTTTTCGATTTTTTGGTATTTTAACACCTTTTTTCAATTTAGAAATTCTTCTTTTGCATTTGAGTACCTTTTTATTATAGTGATTTTATTAAATTTGTTTTGTATTTTGTCAACTTTATTTCAATTTAGTGAATATTTTATTTTAGCCTATTTTGGTTGTCAGTTTATATCACCTTTTTTAAACTTGCCGTTATTGTATTGCTAAAAAAGTTTATGTATAAGTAAAAAATAACAACTTACAACTGTTCCAAGAAAAAGAAAACAGTTTTTTTAAAACAGAAGAGGTTTTTAGCCCATATATCTGTTGACAGACTGATTTGGGTGATTCCATGTCAAAACGGACAGCAAACGGATTTGACATCACCGATTTCAGTAAAATCACTACTAACATTGGTTATTGAAAGTGTTTCTCATATCAAAAAATTTTAGACCCAAGGCCCTTTCTGGTTCAAAAATGAAAAAAAATAAACATTTCATAAAAGTGTATACAAAGAAAAATTTTAGTTTTAGTTTCTTTTTAAAGATAATGATATTTCCTTTAAAATAATGTATAGTAAGTTAATTTATTTCGACAGTTCAACGATCAAAGCTTGATCTGTAAAATGCAAACCGTTATATCTCAAAAAGCGATATTTTTGAAAGGCTTCTAGTAAAATGATTCAATGAAAAATTGCAAATACAGATAAACCGCCCAAAACATTTCTACACAAATTTGGGTCATATTTTATATGAAAAATTACTCCAAATTTTGAGGTGATTTTTTTAATTTTTGTAACTGTTCAGGAATAGAGGAGTCATAAACGATTCTTTAGAACAGCCTCAAAAACTTTTCCAATTTTCTTTCAAATTTAATAATATTTTCTATTTCACATATAATAATATATGTGTCTGTTATTCAGCTTGGGTTTGTCTTTAAAAAACTTTAGTTACTGAGTTCGATCCTTGGGCAAGACTTCGAAAAATTGTTTTATAATTTATCTTCAAACAAAAATGAAAATTTCAGATTAAGAAGCTGTCAAATATACTTTTAATTAGTTAAAAATGTTCCTACAAAATTTATTAAATAAAAATTATATTTCTATTCACCATGATACGAACCCATACGCACACCATAAAACTCTTAGCTTTGAATTATTACCCCCTAGGTTACATCGCATTTTTGTGGCATAATTGTATTTCAACATTGTTGAATTTTAAATATATTCAAGACATAGTGTTTACAACACTTGATTGATTTTTATGCAAAGGTTACAGCATTATCACTACAATAATATTATATTCTCATTGTTAATTCTATTGAATTTTAACAACTCTGTGTTTATGATAACAATGATTTTGATTTAATTTTGTCATTTAATGTTTACACTCAATAATAATTTTAATATGATTGACTGCAAAAATTATATGTTTTTTTTAATACTTTTACCAGAAATAAAATTTAATTGATATGAAACATATCATTCTTCTTCTACAATCAGTAAATATTTGCAGTCTTTTTCCTTATTCTTAAACCATAGTCTGTTTTTAAACCATATTAATAATATTATTCCCATAACAATAAAATGTTACAAATAAATATAATACTTATCCTTTTCATAAACTTAGTGGAAAACTTCAATACTTATTTGTTTTTAAATGTATATATTTTTTTAATACTTGTTTTCTAAGTTCAATGTAATTCTCATTTAGTTTATATATGAGTAAATACAAAAAGACAAGATTTGGTTATACTCGGTGTGATACAAGCAATATAAGATATCTTGCATTTGAACCATATGTGGTGGTACAGATGAATATAACTAATAATATTATTAATATATACTAATATGAAATAATTTGATAAAAATAAGTAATAATATGATAAGATTGGATAACTATATGATAACATGAGGTAATCTATATATATAAAAGAAAGTGATGTTAGTTACTATTGTTATAACTCAAGAACGACTAGACCGATTTTGATGATTCTCACCAATTCGGACCGGTCACCGGCCAGAAAAGGATAATACGAAAAAAAATTCGCGAAAAATCCGCGATAAAAAAAAAAAATTTTTTTGTCATAATTTCTTTGCCTTAATAATCATTAAAAATATTTTTTTTAATACAAATTATAACAATTACTGTTTCTGTTTCTATCGAAACGCTTACTTTTTTGTGCAATTTGTTTTCTGGTGGTGGTGTAGAATTCTATTTCCAAACGGTAAGTTCCAAGTAAAGCTCATCATTTAGTGAGGTTGTGATATTTAAAACCATTTGTTGTATTTTTGGCATTCGTTATTAAGTGTTATTCACAATGCCGCGACCCCGGAGATCTAATATTTCGCGTCGAACACGTAATGCAAGTACTTATCGTAATATCGTCAATCAATTGAATATATATGAACGAGAAATCGCACGAGAACAACCCCGTATTAGTTTGGCCCGACTTCGTACATCACAAACGCAGGAAGAAAGGCAGGCGAGAAATGAAACGGCTCGGTTAGCAATGAGAAATCGTCGAGCAAATGTAGCAATTCAACAACTTTAAAATTTTTAATCAACGCATAAGAAGAATTGCTTCAAGTTCTGATTTGAATCAAGCAGCGTTCCATTACAACTGCAATTTCGACTACAGCTCTCATCATTCCGTTCAAAAAAAAAGACATTGTCTATCCGCTAACCTTAAAATGAAGTAATAAATAAATATAAATTCAAATTTGCCTTAAATACATGCGTATATTTTTTGATTGAGCCCACATCTACATCATATTTAAATTCTTCTGTAAAAAACACTTTATAATAGGTATTCCTTAGATTTTTATTTAAAGGTCGTAAATTTCGTTAAAATATCAATTTAAATCGTTCAGTAATACAACACTAATGTTTGCTTAGGGCCAGCAACGCGGCTCGGGTCAGCTTCTACATCATATTTAAATTCTTCTCGTAAATTTCGTTAAAATATCAATTTAAATCGTTCAGTAATACAACACTAATGTTTACTTAGGGCCAGCAACGCGGCTCGGGTCAGCTAGTATAATATAATATAATATAATATAATATAATATAATATAATATAATATAATATAATATAATATAATATAATATAATATAATATAATATAATATAATATAATATAATATAATATAATATAATATAATGTAATATAATATAATATAATATAATATAATATAATATAATATAATATAATATAATATAATATAATATAATATAATGTAATATAATATAATATAATATAATATAATATAATATAATATAATATAATATAATATAATATAATATAATATAATATAATATAATATAATGTAATATAATATAATATAATATAATATAATATAATATAATATAATATAATATAATATAATATAATATAATGTAATATAATATAATATAATATAATATAATATAATATAATATAATATAATATAATATAATATAATATAATATAATATAATATAATATAATATAATATAATATAATCTATTATCGTTCCATTACAACTGCAATTTCGACTACAGCTCTCATCCTTCCGTTCATATTTTTTCTCGATGCGCCTGTTGGCACTGGCAAGACATTTCTTATTTCATTGATTTTGGAAACAGTTCGTGCGAGATCAGAAATTGCTGTAGCAGTTGCTTCTTCTGGAATAGCGGCAACGTTGCTGGAAGGTTGCCGAACTGCGCATTCGGCATTGAAACTGCCATTAAACCTTCAAGCAGTTGAAGAACCAACATGTAACATAGCGAAACATTCAGCAATGGCCAAAGTTTTGGTAGGAAGCAAAATCATAATCTGGGATGAATGCACAATGTCGCATAAACGTGCGTTAGAAGCTCTGAATCGCACTTTGAAAGATCTGCGTAATGACGAAAGACGTTTTGGCGGTGCATTGATTTTGCTCTCAGGCGATTTTCGGCAAACGCTTCCAGTATTACCACGTTCAACCGCTGCTGATGAGATAAATGCTTGCCTCAAATCATCAACACTATGGCGTTATGTGGAGAAACTTCAACTGTCAATAAACATGCGAGTTGCATTGCAAAACGATCCATCTGCCAAAAACTTCTCAAATCAATTACTTACTATTGGTAATGGTCATGTTCCCGTCGATGCATCAAATGGATTGATTTCTTTTCCACCGAATTTTTGCGATTTCGTCTCAACGAAAGAGGAGCTCATTACCAAAGTGTTTCCGAACATCAATGCTAACCATAAAAGCTACGATTGGTTGAGTGAAAGAGCAATTTTAGCGCCAAAGAACAAGAATGTAGATCACTTAAACTCCACAATTCAAAATCAATTCGTTGGTCCACTGCATTCCTTCAAATCTTTTGACTGTGCAACAAATGTAGACGAAGCAACCAACTATCCAACTGAGTTTTTGAATTCATTGGATGTGCCTGGCTTACCACCGCACAATTTGCAATTGAAAGTTGGTTCAGTTGTCATCATGCTTCGTAATCTCAATCAACCAAAATTATGCAACGGAACGCGCTTAGCTGTCACAAAACTCATGAGCAATGTGATTCACGCAAGAATACTAAAAGGAAAGTTCAAAGGTGAGGAAGTCCTCATTCCGAGAATTCCAATGATCCCAACCGATATGCCATTCGAGTTTAAGTTTATTTAAAGGTCGTAAATTTCGTTAAAATATCAATTTAAATCGTTCAGTAATACAACACTAATGTTTGCTTAGGGCCAGCAACGCGGCTCGGGTCAGCTAGTAATATGATAAAATTGAATCATAATATGGCAATGTGGTATAAAGATATAATAAGATTGTTCAGTTATATATTAAACTATAATCATAACATGAAAAAACTAACCATAAAATCGTATAAAATATGGCAAAGTGGAATCATAATAATTATTACTTTTAATCATTTCTATTTTTTGCTATGACCATATGTTCCAATCATAATGTGT